>JACEFZ010028050.1:275000-652889 GCA_014155875.1 Cepaea nemoralis
TATATATACAGAATACTGTAATCCTGTAGATAGATAACCGCAACAGAAATGATCCGAGCGCTGTATTTGCTTGATTCTTTTCGTGCAAGACTGGAGGTATGTGTGTGTATATGTGTGTGCGAGCGCGTATATTGGTGTTTTCTGGGTCAATCGATGTGAAGAAATCAGCTGAATGCGGTCCAGAAATAGAATCATGACTCACTGTCCCATTCTGACATCAAGGCTGGTTGGGTGTTCGGTGTTCACACACCGTCTCCTCGTTGCACTAGCGCGCACACACACCATCACCTATTAATACTACTAACACACACACATACAACACACACACCATCATGTCTTTACAAGTACATTCACATAAATCACACCTTTGCCACTTAAACACATATAATCACGTTTTTCCACCCACCCACACACACCGTTACTGACATACACACAATCACGACTTTCCCATTTTACATGTCTGTCCTACAGTTGTGTATCCCTGTCCTACAGTTGTGTATCCCTGTCCTACAGTTGTGTATCCCTGTCCTACAGTTGTGTATCCCTGTCCTACAGTTGTGTATCCCTGTCCTACAGTTGTGTATTCCCGTCCTACAGTTGTGTATCCCTGTCCTACAGTTGTGTATTCCCGTCCTACAGTTGTGTATCCCTGTCCTACAGTAGTGTATCCCTGCCCTACAGTAGTGTATCCCTGCCCTACAGTTGTGTATCTCCGTCCCACTGTTGTGTATTCCTGTCCTACAGTTGTGTATTCTTGTCCTACAGTTGCGTATCCCTGTTCTACAGTTGTGCATTCCCGTCCTACAGTTGTTATACCTGTCCTACAATTGTGTATCCGTCATACAATTATGTATCCGTCCTACAGTTGTATATCCCTGTCCTACAAATGTGTATCCGTCCTACAGTTGTATATCCATGTCCTACAGTTGTGTATCCCCGTTGTAAGTTGTGTATCCATGTCTTACAATTGTGTATCCTGTCCTACAGTTATGTATCCCTGTCGTACAGATGTGTATCCTGTCCTACGCTTGTGTATCCTGTCCTACGCTTGTGTATCACTGTCCTACGCGTGTTTATCTTCTACCCGTCCTAGAGTTGTGTATCTATGCCCTACGGTTGTCTATCCCTGTCCTACTTTTGAGTATCACTGTCCTAAAATTGTGTATCCATGTCCTAAGGTTGTGTATCGCTGTCCTGCAGTTGTGTATCTCTAACACAACAAATATGTCATTCTAGGACATGATCAGGAATCCCCGGCGACAAGCGATACATATCCGGACAAGGCCTGATAGATACTTACAGAAGGACAACAGACAACACAAGAGAACTAGACACACACAGAGGACAGAACAGACAATAGAAAGACACAGACACAGAGAGGACACAACAGACAACAAAGAGAAATAGATTCCATAAGTCAGGCTTGAAAACATTAAAAAGGTAATGTGAGAGCAGATCAGACAAGGGAAAGAAGCAGATATACTTGTCTACATAAATATTTTATATTAAGGAGCACACCAGACAACAAATACACTTCATATTCTTCTTTGTAAATCAAGCATCACAGAGAGGAAGTAGACTAATTGTCTGTCTTTCTATGGTCGGGTTGCTTGCGCTATCTATTTGATTTCTTCAATGTCTCTTTGACTCCATCTAGCCATCTCTTCCTAGGTGTCCTCTCGCCTTGTAGCCCGATGTTATCGTGAAGAACACTCTAGCTAGCCGCTCGATGATCTTGTTCAATTCTAGCTAAATATCCAAAACTTTTCATTCTTTGGTGTTCTACAAAGTCAACAGTAGGTGTTATCCGTACACTTGTTTTTAGTTCATCGTTTGTCTATCTCCTCTTTTTTTCTAGAAGCCTTTCTTATGCACCCCATCTCGCATTATGTGATTTTACGCCTGTGTTTTGGGGACTATCCATGTTTGTCACTGGGAGTTGGGGTGATTAAAGCATGTATCAGCTTCTCTTGTCTATGCTGTTGATACCTGCATGCTTGAAGATGAGTGCTAGTTGACGCTGTCTGCCTTCTGTATTCTCGTGTCTATTTCTCTAGTCTTCCATCCCCTGTGAGCAGATGTTCTCAAACGCCGCATGTCCGACGTTGAAAGTTGAGTGTAACTGACGCCAGCAACGACCTTCTGCCCAGACCCCCGCGTACAGAAGCCACCAAACATCTCCAGGAGCAGCCTGTTCACTTATATATATATGGGACGCAGAGGTGTTTCCAAGGCACCAGGGCCGGGTTATATACTGGCCAAGACCTATTGACGCGTCCTCGTCGAGCGTCCTGGGCAACAGGTCCCTTCGGGGTCCTGGCTAAAGTCAGTAGGATCGCCGATTCCTCCGAAGTCGGAGAGTGTCTGCCTGTACGGCGAGGAACCACCAGTCTGCACACCAATAAGCCAGACATGGGACAACGGATACTCACGCAAAACTCAGGTCCTGTATGACATCACACTGATGTTGGACAACAGGATGCCTTCATCCGACATACAGGAGGACTTCGCGTTGGAGCTCAAGCCAACGAACACAAGCAAGCAAGCAAGCAACTTATATATATTATGAAAGCCGCCAGTAATATCCACAGAAAGTGGCCCAAGAACTCTCACAAAAGATATATGACAATGTCAGACACGGATCTGAAGATTACTTCCACCCGCCCTCCCCACCTATCCCTGTCAAACTAATCCGAATCAGTAGCCGTCAGCTTGAGGGCAACAACCGGCTGCGCTGCGCTGATTGGTGGTGGCTGTGCGATGACTCATCCCCCCTACCTTGTCACCCCTGTTGCTGCTGTGACCTCGGTTCGAGGGGGGGGGGGGGGGGGCACGTGAGGGTACATAAACAGATACACGCCACAACGGGAAAACGGGTGGCGTATGAAAGCAACAGCACGCGTGTGAGAGTGTACACTAGTAAACATCTGACCGAGATACCCAACTGCCTAACTCGCAGGCTTAAAACGTTGTCTGAGAGCAATGGACAGGAGAACTCTTGCCTGTTCTCCAAATGATCTCGCTGGTCATGTGACTGTCGGACTGGAATTGTCGACTCTGCCTAACTCAGGTACCAGGAAATATCGTGGGAAGCCAAGGAAGCCGAGTCAGTGCTACAACAGTGCCGATTTGTCCATACAATATGGGAAATGGCCGGGTCAGTAATACAACAGTGCCGATTTGTCCATACAATATGGGAAATGGCCGGGTCAGTGCTACAACAGTGCCGATTTGTCCATACAATATGGGAAGCCAAGGCGGCCGAGTCAGTGCTAAAACAGTGCCGATTTGTCCGTACAATATGGGAAGTGGCCGGGTCAGTACTACAACAGTGCCGATATGTCCATACAATGTGGGAAGCCAAGGCGGCCGAGTCAGTACTACAACAGTGTCGATTTGTACATACACATATGACTAACACCTTATGTCCGAGTGTACCAAGGCGTATAACGAGGCCCCTGACTTGCTACCTGTCTGTGCTGGTTGGGACACTCCACAATCTACTGTCCCTGCTAGTGTTGGGACACTCCACAATCTACTGTCCCTGCTAGTGTTGGGACACTCCACAATCTACTGTCCCTGCTAGGTTGGGACACTCCACAATCTACTGTCCCTGCTAGTGTTGGGACACTCCACAATCTACTGTCCCTGCTAGTATTGGGACACTCCACAATCTACTGTCCCTGCTAGTGTTGGGATACCCCACAATCTACTGTCCCTGCTATTTTTTGTGTAGTTTGCCTTTGCTTTCTGAACGACCGGCACCTAAACCATTTCATAAAAAACCAAGCAAGGCGGTTTGCTGCCAAATCGCCCGTAGCTGTGCTACGAACTGGGTCCGTAACGTCTTGGCCACGGAGCCGGCACTTTAAGGATATGGAGAGACCAAAATCTATCAAAATATATTGAACTGTGTCACATTATTACTGGTAAAGTTAAGTGACAGACCTTTTGATCTCAACATCATACACGTTTCTGCACCACCAACAGACAGCAGTGATGACAGTATAGATGAAATTTATAGTGATTTGGATCATGCCTTCATGAAAGGCAAACACTCAGAATTAAATATCACAATTAGTTAGATAGACTTTCCTCTTGAGCCTAAGGCGGCGCATAGGGCAGACGACATGGCTCTCCATGTCCGGCGGTTCGCTGCTACCTGTTGTAGATCCTGGATGTTCACTTGGCCGTTGAATGAGCCTTCTCTGAAGATGGTTCTACGCAGGGTCTCTCTTGGTCTTCCCCGTTTTCTTTTCCCTACTGGTGACCATAAGAGGGCTTGGTTGGGGAGTCTGGTCTTGTCCATTCTGAGTACATGGCCGATGTAGTTCCGCCATTATAAAACTCCCCGATGTCTCAGAATCAGATTTCTGGCTCTAAATATCACAATGGGTGACTGTAATGCTAGAATTGGATGTCAACAGGACGGATGCGCGGTAGGCAAGTATGTACTAGGGGAACGTAATGAGAGAGGTTGTAGACTTGTACAGTGGGCAGAGTAGCAATATTACTGGTAAAGTTGAGTGGCAGACCTGTTGATGCCAACCTCATTAAAGTGCATGCAACAATAACAGACAGCAGTGATTATTGGACACACCTGGTTTCAACAACACTCTAGGACAGGGGTGGCCAACACGAGGCCCACGGGCCGCATGCGGCCCGCCTGTAGTCATGTTGCGGCCCGCAGAGTGGGAAACGACGATGTGGTCGAAGCTGTAGCACGCTTGCTTGTTTACTTTAATTTAACAAAATAATTAGGTGCGTGGCCCGGCAGGAAATATTTCTGAAATTTGGCCCGCCTGCTGTAAAGGTTGGCCACCCCTGCCCTAGGAGATTATAGGCATGGAGGAGTCCTGACAAAAAGTTCAGAAACCAGATTGATTACATCCACATCAACAGATTTCAAATTGCCTTAAAAGTCGCACAAACTATACCAAGCGCAGACTGCTACAGCGACCATAGATTAGTCATATGCAATATACACATACAATCAAAGAATAGCAAATATACACAAAGAAACGCACAATTTGATATATGTACATTTAAGGAAGGGGAGATAAAAGATAAATTCAACGTGGAGGTAAAGAACAGATATAATGCATGGTCTGATCTAGAAATTATATTTCAAGATGTCAGTGACCAATGGGAAATACTGAAGATCTCATACAGCCAGGCTGCAGAAACAACTAAACCAAAACTGATGATGACAGGCGTAAGAAATGGATAACGGGATACATCTTAAAACTGAAATGAGAAGAAATAACAACAATAGCCATGTTCCTGCTATTGTTGGAACACGCCACAATCTACGAGAATCACATAAAAATTTGAAAATTATACAAAGAGGCAAAAGAAACATGGCTTGAGGAAAGTTGCAGGGAAACTAAAAACTAACATAACACCTGGAATACCAAAAACAATGCTCAAAAGAATTCATGACAACATGAAGAAAGAACACATCAACGGGCTGCATGAAAACCAAAGATGGTAAAATCATTAATAGAAAAATATCAGATTGTAAATATATGGTCGGATCATGTGAAAGATCTTTATAACGATGCAACCGAGGAACAGCGTGATATTCAATATAATAATGAAAGACCACCAATTCTGAAGATGGAAGTTCAGAATTTAAGAATGCTCTTAACTATATGAAAACTGGCAAGACCCCGGACAACAGAAAAGATCAATGCTGTAGAAGAATGTGGAATAAACCAGGGTCACTAGACTGCTGAACACAATATATGATACTGAATTATGTAAATGTGTATATGTGATAATAGAAATGGAAAGAATGAAAATAAATATCCTAAGCATACGTGAGATGAGATGGCGGGGATCGGGTAAAATTATAAGCGACAAACACACAATAATTTATTCTGGAGGCGATACATACGAAAAAGGAGTAGGACTACTACAGTATATGACTAAAAAACAGCCACGTCGATTAATGGTTACTGATTATGGTCAAAATGAAAGGAAAACTAATAGGTATAAACATTATACAAGTATATGCACCAACATCAGGTAGATGAAGAGATACATTTTTACGATGAAGTAGAAATAGCGATGTCTTAGAATAAATCACAAGAAATAAAAATAATACTAAGAGATTTTAATGCTAATGTAGGAAAGGGAAAAATGGAGGATGTAGTGGGGAATTTTGGTTTATGTACAACAAATGAAAGAAAAGAGAAACTAATGGCGAAGTGGTCAAGCCGTTTGACTCGTGCTCCGAAGGTTGTGGGTTCGATTACGGGCCGCACCCTTCGGTTTACGAGTTAAATGTTTCAGAGACTCCTGTGGGTCGTCGCTAAAAGCTACGGAGTTCGTGCTTTGTGCGACGCTTTCCGTGCTGCGGGAAGAGACCGAGCCATATGGGATAAAACCCGGTGCAATGAAGTCGACCCTGTCGACTTTTAAGCGACTTTTTTAAGCGACCAATAATATGCTAATTGGAAACGTCTGGTTTAAAACAGTAAAAACGACTTTACACAAGGGAAAATACCGATAAGAAAATACTTAACCAAAACTGACTACTTATTAATAAAAGAGTTAGAAATGCGTTAATTGATGTTAAGACAATGACTGGTGCTGACTGTAATAATGATCATGTACCACTATGTGGACAAATAAAAATAAAACTGAAGAGAGGAAAAAAAGTGGTTAAGAACATGAGACGTAATAAGGGTGTTCTGAAAGAAGAAAAAGAAATTGAATAAAAGTACAGAGTGAGTGTGAAAAATAGGTACAATGCAATAGCTAAAATACAGAGTATAAATGAACTATGGGAAATAAGGGATTCCATTCATCAAACAAGCAACGAAATATTACCGGAGAGAAACCAAGAAGCTAAACAAATATGTATGACTGAAGAAATCTTAAAGTTGATGGACAAAAGAAAAACAGTAAAAATGAAAACAAAAGTATGCTAAGATAAATAAACAAATAAGAGATAAATGTGTGTAGGCAAAAGAAAGTTGGTTGAAGGAGCAGTGCAAAAAAAAAAACACTGAATTAAATTCTATTAAAGATACAAACCATACGGACAGACAAATCAGTGAGCTCAAGGGAAGAAAAATAAGAGTAAATACAATGTGTTTGAAATCAAATACGGGAAGGATATTATTGGAGGAAGGTGCTATAACGAAGAGGTGAAATGAGTATATAAGAGAATGTATATGAAGGAGAAGGGGAAGATGTACAGGATTTGGAGTAGATATATTAACTGTATATGAAGGAGAAGGGGAAGATGTACAGGATTTGGAGTAGATATATTAACTGTATATGAAGGAGAAGGGGAAGATGTACAGGATTTGGAGTAGATATATTAACTGTATATGAAGGAGAAGGGGAAGATGTACAGGATTTGGAGTAGATATATTAACTGTATATGAAGGAGAAGGGGAAGATGTACAGGATTTGGAGTAGATATATTAACTGTATATGAAGGAGAAGGGGAAGATGTACAGGATTTGGAGTAGATATATTAACCAAGTGTTGAATGATACTTACCATGTTTAGCGGAGTAGGGGTATCCCTTATCAAAGGAGATGTAAGACGCCTCCTATCCTCCGTTAGTCTAAGGGACACCCTTGGGCAAGATGGAGTACCCGAAGGATCAAAGGAGATGTAAGACGCCTCCTATCCTCCGTTAGTCTAAGGGACACCCTTGGGCAAGATGGAGTACCCGTTTAGCCCCCCCCCCCCCACCTCCTATCCTCCGTTAGTCTAAGGGACACCCTTGGGCAAGATGGAGTACCCGAAGGCCCCCCCCCCCACCTCCTATCCTCCGTTAGTCTAAGGGACACCCTTGGCAAGATGGAGTACCCGTTTAGCCCCCCCCCCCACCTCCTATCCTCCGTTAGTCTAAGGGACACCCTTGGGCAAGATGGAGTACCCGTTTAGCCCCCCCCCCCCCCCCACCTCCTATCCTCCGTTAGTCTAAGGGACACCCTTGGGCAAGATGGAGTACCCGAAGGCCCCCCCCCCCCACCTCCTATCAGGGTTACGTGAAGCCATGTAAGCTGGTGGTGGATGGAGTGTGAGAGCAGCCGACAGATTGTTGTTGGTTATGGTCTGCACTCTGCGGCGATAGGCAGATGATCTCATCAGTAGAGACAATGGCTATGGCCACTAACTAGTACAGTCACTGCCCAGAAGGAAAGCAATGGCAAACTACCTTCTGCAAAACTTGCCAAGAAACCATAACAACCATGAAAGAAAACATAATAAGAAAGAGATCTGGTGGTGAGACCCTCAGGCCAGGCAGATCAGATAACACCGGGGAAGAGTGTGACACGGGGGCCAGTACTAGTAATCGTTATGACGGAGTTAATCCCGACTATTTACCAAGGAAATTCCATGTATCAGACTAAAACATAGAGTGAGACTAGAAACGTGGAATGTGAGAAGTCGGTATGAGGGAAAGCTTAAAGTAGTTTGTGATGAGACAGAGGTTAAATATTAAAAGTTTAGGAATAAGTGAACATCGCTGGAGAGGCAAGGGACATTTTAAACATGACAATGGGAAGCCTTTTCATATATTCCGGTAGAGAAGTCGAAGGCCAGAGCGGAATGGCATTTTGTTTAGATAAAACAACTGCAAAAACTTTAATGGGATATAGCCCAGATAGTAATAGAATCCTCCCTATCAGACTTAAAGGTCGTCCAAAAAACACAACTCTCATACAGATATAAGCACCTACTTCAACAGCAGAGGGGGACGAAATTGAAGATTTTTACAGCTCACTGCAAGATACATTAAATAAGATTGGTCATAATGACATAATAATAATGGGAGATTTTAATGCAAAAGTAGATTCAGGAAGAGCTGAAAATGAGAGACACGTTTCAGGAAAATTTGGATTAGGAAATAGAAATGATGCAGGTGACAAATTAATTTAATTTTCCACAGAAAATGAGTTAACGATAGCCAACACACTTTTTAAACAACACCTAAGAAGACTTCATGTGGATGTCCCCGGACAGTACTACCAAAAACTAGATAGATTATATTTTAATACAAAGAGGATGGAGATCAAGCATAACATCTGCAAAAACCCTACGAAGTGCAGACTGTGATACAGAACATCAGTTATTAGAAGCAGTTCTGAAATTAAAACTCAAAAAGCTTACCAGAGGACCAAGACCACTTCGTTTTGCTCTCACAAAAATATCAGAAGCACACAACGTAGAAAGGAAGAATTGTTTTTGGGGTCTTGATGTCTATACAAGAGGAAATGACACCTGATTAACTGACAGTACAAGCTAGAGATATCTTGATAACAGTTGCCAAAGATGTAACTCCGACCAAGACTAAGCAACATAAGCCATGGATGGATTACACCAGACACGTTAGAATTAATAAAACAACGAAGGGAACTGAAAGCGAGAGGAGGAGAACCCGATAACAGTAGAATGAAGTATAAATCTCTAACACGAGAAATAAGAAAGAACACAAGAGAGCACAAAAACCAATATATACAAGATTGTTGTATTACTTGCTTGCTTGCTTCTGTTCGTTGGCTTGAGCTCCAACGCGAAGTCCTCCTGTATGTCGGATGAAGACATCCTGTTGTCCAACATCAGTGTGATGTCATACAGGACCAGAGGTTTGCGTGAGTATCCGTTGTCCCATGTCTGGCTTATTGGTGTGCAGACTGGTGGTTCCTCGCCGTACAGGCAGACACTCTCCGACTTCGGAGGAATCGGCGATCCTACTGACTTTAGCCAGGACCCCGAAGGGACCTGTTGCCCAGGACGCTCGACGAGGACGCGTCAATAGGTCTTGGCCGGTATATAACCCGGCCCTGGTGCCTTGGAAACACCTCTGCGTCCCATTGTTGTATTAAAATAGAGCAATATCATCGGAATGGAAGACAGTACGAAATGTTCAAAGAAATGAAGTTATTGACAAGAAATGTTCAACCTCAATTAAATGTTATCTGTGACAAGTTGGGACATACCTTAAGAGAATCTAGACAAATTCTAGAAAGATGGCAGGAATACTGCAGTGGAATGTGTGATATGAATGACTGTGAGGATATGAATGAGATACATGAACCAATGACAGCAGAGACTGACCCCAGTCCTCATTTGATGAAATTAGATGGGCAATAAAGAACCAGAAGAACGGTAAATCACCAGGATGTGATGAGATGCCAGCTGAACTAATTAAAGCGGGGGGAAAGGAAAGCTGTCAAGACTTTTTGGGCACTTTATGAGAAAAAATGAACTAGAGAACTTGGTAACAACTGGCAAGATTGAGGGGTAAAAAAACAAGGGGATGGCAGAGAAGTGATTACTTGGATGGCTTGACCACGTAAAATGGCCAAGACAAGAACACGGTATTGATCCACGACTCTGGTGATCGAGTGAGATGACGAAACATGACTGCCCACGCATATCGGCGTGGCACATGATGATGATGTAGCTATGGTAGAATATTCTAGACCAAACAACGATGAGTACGGCAAACGATCGCATTTACCTTACATTACTGTAACCTAGTATAAGTGAAATCCGTAATATCTCACCCACTACAACGATATTCGCAGCCACGGTAGCAGTGGGTCCAATTTCGTTGGCTTGAAAGTTACTGTCGATATTCGCAATGTTGTCTCTGGTTAAACTTCCCTGTCAGTTTTAGTGGCCCATAAAGTTGATCTTCCACTGTTGTTTCTCTCTAGGACAGAAGGTCTGCTTAGATATGCCGTTTTCGGGTCAGTCTTGGAGTATGTGATCTGCTGTCATCATCATCATCATCATCATCATCTTCCACTTCTGCCGTCAAGCGTCGTGGGGAGGAATAATTTGCGTTCCAGCGCCCGGTGGGCGGCACTGGATAGTGTCATTCCGTGTGGTTGTACAATGTCGTTGATGTCGTCAATCCATTTTCTTCTTGGACGACCTTGTGGTCTCGTCGCAGATGATCTTTGATGGAAGGCCAGTGATGGTAGTTGCTGATGTTGCATTCTAATGACATGGCCAAACCACTTGATCTTCTGTCTGTCAATAAATGTGGCACAAGGTGTTGATCCCACTGTCTGTCTGATAACAGCATTTCTTACTCGGTCTCGGATTGTTAAGTTGGCTGTAACGACGGTAATTCACACGTGCACACGGCTGAGTGACCAATCTTGAATTCTGTACACATGTGCTTGGATAATCGATTGTGTTGCGCAGTGGATGGTATACTGAGGTCCTCAGTTCAATGACTTGCTGATGGGACGATCCCCTAGCCGACATGACACAAGCCTGTAGCTACCACAGTCTATCAGAAGATCGTGTCACACATAAAGATCAGTTTGGGAGTCCCAACTATAGCTGTCAGTGTGTGTGATGGCTAGTGTGTCCTCTAGTCTCTGCTTCGTTCTTCTACTTCGACGACCGCCAATAAACACAAGTGAATGTATTTATATCTGCAAGTGGGCAGGTTTGCATCTGCCCTGTCTTCTGGGGGTCCTACCGGCTGTCACACTAACCGCTGTCATTGAAGTTGGGCTTCCCTTCCTGCTGGGTTCACCATGTGAAGGTCATCTTATAATACATGCCATGTGTGCACGCTACGTGTGTATTAAATGACCGCAAATCAATATGTCTAAACGAATTAATCTGATTAACATGACAACTGAATGCGGTGCTTCATTTCTGTGCACGAAATCCCACTGACTTCTTCGTGGCACTTGTTTGTCCAAACACAGAGACAAAGCAGTGTGCGCGCGCGCGCGCGAGAGAGAGAGAGAGAGAGAGAGAGAGAGAGAAAGAGAGAGAGAGAGAGAGAGAGAGAGAGAGAGAGAGAGAGAGAGAGAGAGATTTGGATGTCAGCACGCAGCAATCGGACGTTGTTCTTGATCCAACATCAAACCTGGTCGATCGCCAGGAGATCGGTGACAGCCGCCGATGAGACGGTTTGCGGTAGCACTTCCTAATAGTACACACCACCTTCTTGACAAATTCTCTTCACATATTTCTCCGTCCGTCGCTTCTTGGTACTGTCTGTCCTTTTGTCACATCTGTCCTTTTCCTGTTGTTTTATATGTTATGTTCCATTAAGTTTTCTTTTCTAACGTCGCGGTATTGTATTTCCTCCCTGTCCACTTAAAAAAAAATGTTTTATAAGAAAAATAAGAGTATCACAGACCACCCGATTCACACATTCACACATATCCAGCCGAGTCACATCAGCAGACAGTAGACAAGAGAGCATCAGAAGCAGACAGTAGACAAGAGACCACAGCCGAGTCTTGAGGAGCTACCTTTGTGTCGCAGCATGTAAGAGAGCATCAGCAGCGGACAAGAGCTCCAGGAACGATAGCTGACGACTTTCCCGCCGTCTGCTACGCCGCGAAACAATCCCTGACAGTGGGACATGTATGTAACGATCCTATCTAGTGCATATAGGCATGTGTTTGTGTGTGTCTGTGTGTGTGTATGTGTGTTGTGTGTCTGTGTGTGCACGCATGTTCCAATAACTAGTCAGGGTTCAATGACCGCCAACAGTGCGATTGTGTGAGGACTCGTTTGTCGAAGGCACATCAATAGTGGCTGAATGACACTAGATGGCAACAGTAATGACTCATTGCATTTGTATCAGTGCAACGATGTATCCTCACACGCAGTCAATTTGTGTGTGCTCTCACATCTCTCTCTCTCTCTCTCTCTCTCTCTCTCTCTCTCTCTCTCTATATATATATATATATATATATATATATATATATATATATATATATATATATATATATATATATTCTTATATATAAAAGAGACTGTATGTGGGTGTGTGTGTCCTTTATGCGCTCGCGAACGGTCCATCCGATTGAGATGACATTTTCTACACGTCTTCCTCTCATTCCAGTGCTGCCAACTGTCATAGTTTTGTTTCTTCTTCCTCCTCCTCCCTCCTCCCCCTCCCTAAATACGTACGTAAATATATGATGATGATGAAAGAATCCACGAACCACAACGCTAGGAAAAGCGAAGAAAATGACTTGACTACACAGAATCGTCACACGGCAATCATCATCATCAAGTGCCGTGCCGGCTGGCGTAGGCATTCATGGCTCTCCATAGATCTCGGTCTTTGGTTTTCTGGATCAACTCTGCTGCTGATATTCCTCCATGCCACGGCAATATCAATAACAATTCATCTTTTTATGTGTAAGGAAGTTATCTACAGTCATGTAGAAGGGAAGATCAATCAATGGAAGGACCGAAATCAAAGAACCTAGACGAGTATGAATTCGGAATGGCGAACTCCCTCCTCCTCTCTTCTCCTCCTCCTTCTCCCCTCCATCCTCCTCCCTACTACTCCTTCCTCCTTCTCACTCCTCCTCCTCCTCCTCATCCATCCTACTCCCTCCTCCTCCTTTCTCCTCTTCCCTCTACCTCCTCCCTCCACTCTTCTCCTCCTGCCTTTCCTTCCTCCTGCTCCTCCCTCTACCTCCTCCTCCCTCCACCCTCCTTCTTCTCCCTCCACCTCCCTCCTCCTCCTTTTCCCTCCACCTCCTCCCCCTCCTTCTCCTCTCCCACCCTCTTCCTCTTCCCCACCCCATCCTCCCTCTCGCTCCTCTTCCCCCTCCTCCCTCCTCCTCCACATCCCTCCTCCCTCTTCGTCGTTCTCCTCCTCCTCTTTTCCTCCCTCCTCCTCCCTCCTCATCATTCCTCCTCCTTCTACCTCTTCCTCCCTCCTCCTCCTCCTGCGTTCTCCTCCTCCCTCTCCCTCCTCCATCCTCCTTCTCCCTCCTCCTTTTCTTTCCCCCCTCCTCCTCCCTCCTATTCCTCCCTACTCCTCCTCCTCCTCTCTCCGCCTATCTCTTCCTCCCTCCTCCTCCTCCCTCATCATTCCTCCTCCCCCTCCTTCTTCTCCCTCTTCCTTCTCCTCTCTTTTCCTCCCCCTCCCTCCTCCTCTTCTCTCCTCATCCTCCTCCTTCCTCCTTCTCCTCTTTCCCCCCTCCTCCTAATCCCTCCTCCCTCCTATTCCTCCTCCTCCCTCTCTCCGCCTATCTCCTCCACCCTCTTCCTCCTCCCTCCTCCTACTCCTCCTTTTTCTTCTTCTTCTGCTGCTGCTGCCGCCGCTCCATTTACCCAAGTTAATTTTTGGGGGAATATGTAAAGATCTTTCAAGTGCTCTTTCTAATGCTTTTTGTAAGTTGGTCTTCGTTTATCTAAGGTTGTTCTAACCGCAACCAATAAATGATTAGACAGACAGACAGACAGACAGACAGACAGAGAGGGAGGGACAGACAAACAGATAGACAGACAGACAGATAGTCGGGAACGGGAACTTATATGAATTAAATGAGATGCTCCCCATCAGGAGCTGGGCGAAGCCGGGCCGGGTCAGACAGACAGACAGACAGACAGACAGACAGATAGACAGACAGACAGATAGATAGTCGGGAACGGGAACGGGAGCTTATATGACTACTTATATGAATTAAATGAGATGCTCCACACCAGGAGCTAGGCGATGCCGGGCAGGGTCAGACAGACAGACAGATAGACAGACAGACAGACAGACAGATAGATAGACAGACAGACATACAGACAGACAGACAGTCGGGAACGGGAACGGGAGCTTATATGACTACTTATATGAATTAAATGAGATGCTCCCCACCAGGGACTGGGCGAAGCCGGGCCTGGTCTGCTAGTACCTATATATATATATATATATATATATATATATATATATATATATATATATATATATATATATATATATATATATATATATATATATATATATACATATATACACACACATACATGTGCTCTCTCACACACACAGTCAATGCATGTGTGCTCTCACACACAGTGAATATATGTGTGTGCTCTCTCAGTCAGTGTGTGTGTGCTCTCACAAACACAGGCAATGTATGTGTGCTCCCCCACACAATCAGTATCAGTGCTCTCACACACACAGTCGATGTATGTGCGCTCACTCAGTCAATCTATGTATGCTCTGTCACACAATCAATATGTGTGTGCACTCACACACTCAGTGTACAAATATATGTGCTCACACACAGTATATATATATATATATATATATATATATATATATATATATATATATATATATATATATATGTGTGTGTGTGTGTGTGTGTGTGTGTGTGCTCTCACACCATCATTATACGAGGGTGCTTCAAATGAAAACATTGTAAATGTGATAGAAATTACATTAACCATGTTATTGTCTTGTAATCTGGCAATATTGTTGTTAAGGAAGTCAAGAGTGTTAAGAACGTGACATCATGGTGCAGAACAACACGGTGGCGTCAAAAGGACAGTTTAAAGATGGCCGTCCCACTTTTGACATGCACCAAAGAGAAGCAGCGCTCTGTTATCCATTTTGTTTAAAAAAAATATCAGTGAAGGGGTGAAACCTATAGAAATCCATCGGAGAATGAAGGTGCAGTATGGTGATACATGCCTGTCAGTCTAGCAAGTGTATGCGTGGAGTAGGAAGGTGCAGTATGGTGATACATGCCTGTCAGTCTAACAAGTGTATGCGTGGAGTAGGAAGGTGCAGTATGGTGATACATGCCTGTCAGTCTAGCAAGTGTATGCGTGGAGTAGGAAGGTGCAGTATGGTGATACATGCCTGTCAGTCTAGCAAGTGTATGCGTGGAGTAGGAAGGTGCAGTATGGTGATACATGCCTGTCAGTCTAGCAAGTGTATGCGTGGAGTAGGAAGGTGCAGTATGGTGATACATGCCTGTCAGTCTAGCAAGTGTATGCGTGGAGTAGGAAGGTGCAGTATGGTGATACATGCCTGTCAGTCTAGCAAGTGTATGCGTGGAGTAGGAAGGTGCAGTATGGTGATACATGCCTGTCAGTCTAGCAAGTGTATGCGTGGAGTAGGAAGGTGCAGTATGGTGATACATGCCTGTCAGTCTAGCAAGTGTATGCGTGGAGTAGGAAGGTGCAGTATGGTGATACATGCCTGTCAGTCTAGCAAGTGTATGCGTGGAGTAGGAAGGTGCAGTATGGTGATACATGCCTGTCAGTCTAGCAAGTGTATGCGTGGAGTAGGAAGGTGCAGTATGGTGATACATGCCTGTCAGTCTAGCAAGTGTATGCGTGGAGTAGGAAGGTGCAGTATGGTGATACATGCCTGTCAGTCTAGCAAGTGTATGCGTGGAGTAGGAAGGTGCAGTATGGTGATACATGCCTGTCAGTCTAGCAAGTGTATGCGTGGAGTAGGAAGGTGCAGTATGGTGATACATGCCTGTCAGTCTAGCAAGTGTATGCGTGGAGTAGGAAGGTGCAGTATGGTGATACATGCCTGTCAGTCTAGCAAGTGTATGAATGAAGGTGCAGTATGGTGATACATGCCTGTCAGTCTAGCAAGTGTATGCGTGGAGTAGGAAGGTGCAGTATGGTGATACATGCCTGTCAGTCTAGCAAGTGTATGCGTGGAGTAGGAAGGTGCAGTATGGTGATACATGCCTGTCAGTCTAGCAAGTGTATGAGTGGAGTAGGAAGGTGCAGTATGGTGATACATGCCTGTCAGTCTAGCAAGTGTATGCGTGGAGTAGGAAGGTGCAGTATGGTGATAGCATGCCTGTCAGTCTAGCAAGTGTATGAGGAGTGAAGGTGCAGTATGGTGATACATGCCTGTCAGTCTAGCAAGTGTATGCGTGGAGTAGGAAGGTGCAGTATGGTGATAGCATGCCTGTCAGTCTAGCAAGTGTATGCGTGGAGTAGGAAGGTCCAGTATGGTGATAGCATGCCTGTCAGTCTAGCAAGTGTATGCGTGGAGTAGGAAGGTGCAGTATGGTGATACATGCCTGTCAGTCTAGCAAGTGTATGCGTGGAGTAGGAAGGTCCAGTATGGTGATACATGCCTGTCAGTCTAGCAAGTGTATGCGTGGAGTAGGAAGGTGCAGTATGGTGATACATGCCTGTCAGTCTAGCAAGTGTATGAGTGGAGTAGGAAGGTCAGTATTGTGATACATGCCTGTCAGTCTAGCAAGTGTATGCGTGGAGTAGGAAGGTCCAGTATGGTGATACATGCCTGTCAGTCTAGCAAGTGTATGCGTGGAGTAGGAAGGTGCAGTATGGTGATACATGCCTGTCAGTCTAGCAAGTGTATGCGTGGAGTAGGAAGGTGCAGTATGGTGATACATGCCTGTCAGTCTAGCAAGTGTATGCGTGGAGTAGGAAGGTCCAGTATGGTGATACATGCCTGTCAGTCCAGCAAGTGTATGCGTGGAGTAGGAAGGTCCAGTATGGTGATACATGCCTGTCAGTCTAGCAAGTGTATGCGTGGAGTAGGAAGGTCCAGTATGGTGTACATGCCTGTCAGTCTAGCAAGTGTATGCGTGGAGTAGGAAGGTCCAGTATGGTGATACATGCCTATCAGTCTAGCAAGTGTATGCGTGGAGTAGGAAGGTGCAGTATGGTGATGCATTCCTGTCAGTCTAGCAAGTGTATGCGTGGAGTAGGAAGGTGCAGTATGGTGATGCATGCCTGTCAGTCCTAGCAAGTGTATGAGTGGAGTAGGAAGGTGCCAGTATTGGTGATGCATGCCTGTCAGTCCAGCATGAGTACGAGTGGAGTAGGAAGGTGCAGTATTGTGATGCATGCCTGTCAGTCCAGCATGAGTACGAGTGGAGTAGGAAGGTGCAGTATTGTGATGCATGCCTGTCAGTCCAGCATGAGTATGAGTGGAGTAGGAAGGTGCAGTATTGTGATGCATGCCTGTCAGTCTAGCAAGTGGTATGAGTGGAGTAGGAAGGTGCAGTATGGTGATGCATGCCTGTCAGTCTAGCAAGTGTATGAGTGGAGTAGGAAGGTCAGTATGTGATGCATGCCTGTCAGTCCAGCAAGTGTATGAGTGGAGTAGGAAGGTGCAGTATGGTGATGCATGCCTGTCAGTCTAGCAAGTGTATGCGTGGAGTAGGAAGGTCCAGTATGGTGATACATGCCTGTCAGTCTAGCAAGTGTATGCGTGGAGTAGGAAGGTCCAGTATGGTGATACATGCCTGTCAGTCCAGCAAGTGTATGCGTGGAGTAGGAAGTTTCAACACATTTCCATCAGATGAAGAGGTGCAGCAGTAGTGCATGAGTGGTTAAACACAAGAATTTGTTATCTACAGGAATCCAAGCACTTTATTGGCGCTGGAGGACTTGCATTAAACACAGTGGTGACTACATTAAAGATGATACATTTGTTCTTTACTTTTTCAGAATATATACTCTCTCTCTCTCTCTCTCCACACACACACACACGCGCGCGTGCGCACACATACAGTAAGATTTTCATTTGAAGTCCCCTCGTATGCTCTCAGATGGGCAATGCACGTGAGCCCTGATACACACAGACAGCACGTCGGAAACTGGTCATCTGTTGACATGTGTGCTCTCGACACACACACACACACACACACACACACACACACACACACACACACACACACACACACACACACACACACACAGCATGTCGGACACTGGTCATCTGTTGACATGTGAGCTAGTGATGAGACTACCGAAATTCCAAGGGAGAAACGCTGTATGGGTGGGAGTCATGAAAGCATGGAATACATGCCGAGACACGGTCGCCCTGAAAGTTCGCCAACAGAACCCAAAAATGAGACCGGCGACATCAGCGTCCATGACTAGCGAGAAAGGCGTCCATGACTAGGGGAGACGGCGTCCATGACTAGCGAGGAAGGCGTCCATGACTAGGGGAGACGGCGTCCATGACTAGCGAGGAAGGCGTCCATGACTAGGGGAGACGGCGTCCATGACTAGGGGGGACGGCGTCCATGACTAGGGGGGACGGCGTCCATGACTAGGGGGGACGGCGTCCATGACTAGGGGGGACGGCGTCCATGACTAGGGGGGAGGCGTCCATGACTAGGGGGGACGGCGTCCATGACTAGGGGGGACGGCGTCCATGACTAGGGGGGACGGCGTCCATGACTAGCGGGGACGACACCCACCTGAATCTCTATTGGGAAAGACAACGTAGCCTCGTGTAGATAGGGCCGTTATCTTGGATGGATTACAGTTTGAGTATGAAAACCTGACATACAAACGTGCTCAAGTCGGACACGTCACCTCTGAGCAGTGTTGCCATTTTAGTGCTTTTCGCACTAAATTTAGTGCTTTTTCAGGCCATTTAGTGCGAAAATTTTGCCGTGTAAATTTAGTGCTTCACAAAATTTTTTGAGTGTTTTTTTTTGGGGTGGGTAAAAATTACTTTAAAAATCATTTTGGGAACATTAAAAAGCCGAATTTGAACTGAAGCGAGGGAGTCTTAGTATGTTACCGCGCAATATTCAACTAATTTAACTCCCTTTAATACGATTTAGCTGAAATCGAACGCCATCTTGCAGACAAGTCCAAACGACAATACATTAGCTTGTAATCGAGTTCATAATTTTGTGGTGTCTACATTATCCTTTCATATAAGCTTATTTGTGTTTCACCATGAGCAAGAAATATTGTCAACATTTCAGAGAACAGTGGCTCAGTGACACGAGATTTCAAAAATGGTTGTTAAAAGTAGAAGGGGATAATACTAAGTGTTTTTGCAAATATTGCAAATGTTCAATTGCAGCCAGGTTAAATGATACTGAGAGGCACAAGAATACAACGAAACATCAGAAAGCCAAACAACCATTCAGTACACAAAGGCAAATAACAATTGCATTTGCCAACTGAAAGATGATGTCAAAGAAACAGAAGGATGTATGTCTTTGTTCATAGCTGGTCATTGTTCGCTTCGCGTTGTTGACCATTTAAGTGAACTCTGCAAGGTACACTTTGGTGACAGCAAAGGACCTTTGGTGACAGCAACGGTTGCAAGAACTTTAAGCTTAGGAGAACTAAGAGCAGTTATTTCAAATGTACTTGCACCATATTTCACAACAGACTTGACAGCTGATATTGGCAAAAGTAAATACAGCTTATTGATTGATGAGAGCAATGACATTTCTGAAACTAAGCTACTTGGAGTAGCTATTAGGTATTATTCAGAGACAAAGCAGTTTGTGGTTACCTACTTCGATTTAGTTGAACTGAGCGACTGCAACGCACAGGCAATATGCAATGCGTTAAAAGATTGTTTAAACAAGAATGGACTTGAGTTGCAAAGACTAGTTGCACTCGGCACTGACAATGCGTCTGTCATGACAGGTGTAAACAATGGAGTATATACAAAATTAAAATCCGAAGTTCCTCATCTGGTACTAATTAGGTGTGTATGTCATTCCCTTCAGCTGCCAGTGTCACAGGCTGCAGTTGCTTGTCTGCCCAGGAAAATAGAGTTCATGATTAAAGAAACATATAACTGGTTTTCTCACTCAAGTCTTCGTCAAGCAAAGTACAGGGAGCTTTTTGCTTCAATAAATGATGGACAACGTCCACTGAAGATTGTTCAATTAAGCCAGACATGATGGATGTCCATTCAATCTGCCATTGTCAGAATATTGCAGCAGTGGGTCGAGCTCGGAACTTATTTTGATGTAGCAAGACTCAACGAGCGCTGTTATACAGCAGACCTTCTACATTTTATTAGATATGGAATGAAAAGATACGGCAAATGCTGTCATGATTATAAACTACCTAAGGATATTCTACGAAAAATTGGATCACAGGAGGGCATATACATGTTTCTTTCAATCATCCTCCTCATCCTCATCATTGCAGGAGCAAACACAGCAGGAAATAGCTACAGAAACTGAAGAGGAGTTGTTTGACTGGGATTTGGCAGATCTGGAATAAACTTCATTCTAATATTCAGTGATAATAATAAATTATAATGTGCTACTTTATAACATTTTGAATGAATACCACCAGTGCTTGTTTTAGTGATTTCCCAAAAAATAGTATTGCAATTTGGTGCTTTTTTTGGCTCGAAAGTAGTTCTGATTGGGATTTGGCGGATCTGGAATAAACTTCATTGTAATATGAAGTGATAATAATAAATTATACTGTGCTACCTTGTTACATTTGTAATAAAAACAGTTGGTTCCTTTTTTTTTTTGGTGCTCCCTAAAAAATTTTGGTGCTTTTTGGGGGTCGATTTTGGTGCTTTTTCATCAAAGGGAGATGGCAACACTGCCTCTGAGGTACCTGCCAATGCACTTCTGTGGGTTCCTTCAAGTAACATTGACAACTTGTCACGACACATTAATGCAGACTTGAGAATAAGCACAGAACTCTGGCGTCCTTGCGTCAACACTCGTTTATTATGGATTTATACAACAACATGTAAGCAATCATGAACGTCTCTGTTCCAGTATGGAGGATGGCAGAGAACGTCCTATTAATTATTGTGATTGTCAACGTAAATTGTAATTTAGTCCCAAGTGCTAACGACAATCGTTACAGACGAGCACATTATTCAAACGTCACACACCAAAAAGTTACTTTAATTCTCATCCCAACTTATGTCCTTGACATGGACGACTGGCCCTTTTGCGCCGACTTGGCTGCCAAGTTGACTGCCGTAATTTGGCTCGATTCTCTTCATCTGCATCTCGAGTCTTCTATTAATAGCTTTAGCTTGATGCATGATAACTGTCTCAACCGCTGGGAATAATTTCTGAAACTTCTTTGCTGTTTAATATGACAGAAATCTCTTTTGCGTCCTTCCAAGTTTTACACCGCTGGCTTGACGTTTTTCCACCATGACGTCATCTTCGATATTCACGTGGGATTCCCGAGATGACAAACTTGCCTTCTTTTACTTTCGTTTTCCGTGTCCCAACATTGTGGATATGCTTGCAGATCTACAAATTGATGGGAAAGACATTAGACTTATAAAAAACATATATTGGAAACAACAAGCTGCCATAAGAACTGATAATGAAGTAGGACAATACCAACCTATTAAGAGAGGTGTTAGGCAGGGATGTGTAATGTCTCCAGATCTTTTTTCCTTATACAGTGAAAATATTTTCAGAAATGTAGAAGACCTAAATGGAATCAGCATTGGAGGACGAAACATAAGTAACATTAGATATGCAGATGATACAGTATTGATTGCAGACAATGCACAGGATCTGCAACAATTAGTAGACGCTGTGGTTGTACACAGTGAGCAGCTGGGGTTGGAATTAAATTGTAGGAAGACACAGGTTATGGTCGTCACTAGGAAGAACGAAGTACCACAATGTAATATACAAGTAAATGGGAATATTCTTCAACAAGTGAATCGGTTCAATTATCTCGGAACAGTCATAACATCTGATGGCAGATGCCTTGAAGAGATTAGAACAAGAATCGCCATTGCGAAAGTAGCCTTTAGTAAGATGAAAAACATTCTGACCAATAAAATGATGTCAATTGAAACGAGAAAAAGAGTGTTGAGGGGATACATAGAGCCTGTTCTTTTGTATGGATGTGAAACTTGGACAATATGCAGTCAAGCTGAAAAACATCTGATGGCTGCAGAAATGTGGTTTCTGAGGAAAATGCAAAGAATACCATGGACAGATAGAAAAACCAATGACCAAGTACTACAAGAGACAAATGAAAATCGTAGATTGATTAGAGAAATTAGACGTAGACAGTCAAAATTTTTTGGGCATGTTATGAGAAGAAATGGACTGGAGAACTTGGTGACAGCTGGCAAGATCGAGGGGAACAGACCAAGAGGAAGACCGAGAGGAAAATACCTGGATGGCTTGGCCACATGGCATGGACGAGACAGGAACACTGAGCTGATCCACGACTCTGGTGATCGAGTGAAATGGCGAATCATGACCGCCCACGCTTTCCGGCATGGCACATGATTGATTGAACGTTGAATTCTATTCAACCTTTCTGCGTGTTCCATCTTCTCCCACGATTTAATGGAGCATGTTACTATTTCCTCACTACTACTAATCCAGCTCGTTCTTATTATCAAATGCTACATGGCAGTACCGAAGTAGGTGTGATAGACTCCCCTCGACAGAATCACGATGCGGAGGAAGAAGAAGAAGAGCCTGTAAGCATACTGATCTTCACCAGAGCCACAGGGGAAAGTACCTGTGCCGAGTGTCTGGGCGTCATAGAAAACAAATAGGGCTCTGTGGGATAGAGATGTCTGTAGCAGCCTACCCGTGGTTGACTCCGTCCCCGCCATGTGAGTGCCACAAACAGTCAAGTGTTCACGGCATCCAGCCGCGGTGGCACAGTGCATAGTGCGACGCCACACCACCACCCATGTTTATTTATGAGCTACTACCTTAGCACGCACGCATACGGCTCTGTTTTGACCGAGCCATCCAAAGAGGATTGTGAGAACTGTATGGATATTTTGCCCTGGCCATGAGGGAATGCGGGTTGAACAGGCTGATAGGGAATGCACCTATTGGTGGTAGATTACCCATGGACAAGGGGGAGGTGGTCGTGCGCCTGTGGAGCCAAGTGGAGAAGGTGGGGGAACAGACTGAGGACCCGTATGTGAAAAGGATGTGAGTGCAGGGTATTGGCAGGGGTTCTGGTAGAATCTCTAAACTGAGAGGGAAGACCAAGAGAACTTTCAATTAGTTAGCGGTGGGAACGATTAGTGTGACTCTTCGTTGGTTGTTGAACGAGGGGGCGGAGCACGTATGGGAATGTCAGCTAACACGCCGCGACGTCCAACAGGTGAAGTCCTATCACCTGGCACACCTAGGCAGAGCCTGCCGTGAGAATGCCTTGACACACCGACGGCAGGCGAGAGGTTTCCGAGAATTGGCAACAGGCTCAGGTGTGAAGGACGTGTCAGGAGCTGGGGGTGTGTGTTCACAGAGGGCCGAGCCGTGTGTGTTCTGGTCACTTGCTGCATGCAGTGTTTGAGCAACTCGTTAGCATCATCAAAAGGGCGGCCTAGGGGAGACAAGACAGCTGTGTGTGATCAGGGGGAGATAATATGGCGACCACGCCCGTGATTACCGGCCAACATTTTATAACCGCAGTCTTTGAGGAAGGGGGAGGGGGATAGAGGGAGAAGTGGGGAGGGGGATAGAGGGAGAAGTGAAGAGAGAGAGAGAGGGAGAAGTGAAGAGAGGGAGAGAGAGAGAGAAAAAGTGACGAGAAAGAGGAGGAGGAAGAGCTCGAAGGCAAGAAGAGAGCGAGATGGAGAGTCGGAGATGGAAGAGGCGGGGGGGGGGGGGGGGGGGGGGGGGAGAGCCAGAGTGTGAAGGTAGAGAGAAAGAGAGAGAGAGGGTGGGCGAGAAAGGAATGGAGAGAAAGGGAGTGGGGAGGGGTGAGAAAGAAAGGAGAGAGTGAGAGAATGTGAAGGGAGAGGGAAGTGAGGTGGTGGAGAGAGGGTGCGAAGGGAAAGAGAGAGCGATAGTGTGGACTTGAGTGAGAGAAAGAGACAGAGGTATGAGAGATATGGCGAGGGGAAGAGGAGAGAGATGAGAGGTGAAGGAGAGAGCGAGAGTGTGAACTTAAGAGTGACAGGAAGCAGGGCCGGATTTAGACTTCATAAGGCCCTAAGCTATTTGAAATATGGGACCCTTTATAAGTCCAGATATTCTATATCAGTGACAAATATAATTTTAGGATACCTAGAGGGTTAAACTGAAATACAATTAAGAAGTATATTGATAGTGAAATAATAAATCTTTAACTTAAAATCATTTTTATTCATAACAAACTTAAAAATGCAAGCTCTGGTAAAAAGAAACAAAAGTTCTTTTAAAAGGCACAATTTACAAAGGCTTATTATCTAATCTCTTGAAACATGTTATAAGAATTAAGGAATTATATTCTTCTTCTTCTTCTTCGTTCATCCGGAGTTTTTTTTCGGATTTGATTGCGTTGTGCCTGTTTACAGCAGAGCTGCATTCTTGCGCCGTTAGGCCGACACATCCGACTTCTGCGGGCATTTGTTGACCGGGTTAACCTTCCCGGGGAAGGAATTATATTAAAATAAAATATTTTCTTTCTTGCCTTTGCCAGAGCAAAGTCACTGATGACATCATCAAATGATAAACTGCGTAGTTTGTCGCTTTCTATGCACATGAGACTGAGGGAACATAATTTATCTTGAGTCATTGTTGTTCTAAATTCATTTTTTATCCTCTTCAGCTGAGAAAAAGATCTTTCTCCAGAGCAATTTGCAACCATCATACTAAGAAACAATCTCAAAATTGCTTCTACATTAGGGAATGTTGATTGGACACGATCGTTAAATATTACCCTATACAGATCCTGATGAGTCAGACTATCTTCTAAATTCATTTTTTATCCTCTTCAGCTGAGAAAAAGATCTTTCTCCAGAGCAATTTGCAACCATCATACTAAGAAACAATCTCAAAATTGCTTCTACATTAGGGAATGCTGATTGGACACGATCGTTAAATATTACCCTATACAGATCCTGATGTGTCAGACTATCTTGTTCCGCTGAACTATGGGCTTGACTATGTCTAACATATTGATGAAAATGCTTGACTTCTCCTACAAGATTCATGTCCACATCTTCAGGATATGTTTGGCATAAAGCACTAACTCCTTCATGAATATCTTCTTCTGTAGCTTCTAGTTTTGTTAAGAATGAAAACTTTTTTGCAGCATCATTGTATACTGAGGCCCTCTGTGCCAGACTTGACTCTAATGCATCCATCACAGGTATAAATGTTTTGATTCTGAACTTGTCTCTTGGCTCAAGGTTCTCTAAAGCATCATCTTCATCATCATTGATATGCCTTCTTCTATATCTTCTTTTCTTGTAATCAACATCAGGCAATTTTTTCTTTGCTTCTTCTTCAAAATGATCGAAAAGATCCCTGGAACCTTTAACAAAATCCGAAAGTGAAGCATACAATTTCCTACATACATCTAGACTAATTTGGGGGTCTTGCAGTGATTGACTAGTCTTGTGAAATTCATCTAGCAAGTAACTCCACAAACATAACAATACCATAAATTCAAACTCCTCTATTTTATTCAAAATGTTTATGGCTTGATTTCTTGTTTCGCCTTTCTCTGTAGTATCAATATGCAGCTGGTGCAATGCAGAAATTATTCCATCATAACTATCAAGTATTGCACTTGTGGCCATTGAATGTGCTTCCCATCTAGTCTTTGACAAAGACTTTGGAACTTTTGAATCATCTTTGAAGAATGACAACAGTACTGCTGCCCATCTATGTGTAGATTATGAAAAGAAATTATATATTTCTTGATCAATTCCAAAAAAGTTTACTGCCTCTAAACAACAGTCTACTGCTGCTCTACCAACAAGATTCAGGGAATGACCAGAACATGGAATATACATAGCATACTTGTTAATCTTCAATATTATTTCTTGTATACCCTTGTATTTGCCAGACATATTGGCAGCATTATCATATGACTGGCCTCGACACTTACTAAAATCTATTTTGCACTCTTTTGTAAGGTAGTTGTGCACCATCTTAGCCATACTTTCCCCTGTGTGGCTACCCATCTCTAGGAAAGTTAGAAAACGTTCAATAGGGAGCCCATCATCTGGTGAAACATACCTCACAATAACAGTGAGCTGATCAATATGGGACCGGTCTGGAGTGGAATCTACAGATAAACTGAAGTACCCTGCAGTTCTTAAATCATCCAAGATTGAGTCTCTTACTTTATGTGCCATAATTTGGATAAATTCATCACATATTGTTTTAGAAAGATAAGATGTGACACCTGATCCTTTATTCCTAAATTTTTGTATATGGCTTGCTAGAAAAGGATCAAATTTTGCTATAAGTTCGAGTAATCCTAGGAAATTGCCATTGTGAGGAGAACCAAATGTTTCCTTATCTCCTCTGAAAGGTAAACCACGCTCTGCCATAGTAATTATGGCTGCCACAACTCGTTCAAGAACATTTTTCCAGTACTGCCGTTTATTATTTATCTGTTCTGCTAGCTGGCAGTCAATTGTTGAGCCACGTTTTCTTGTAAGATATGTTGCCGAAGCTGTTCTATGGTCTACAGAGTTTTCATGACTTTGAACTAAATAGGTGTTGCGACAATCACAAGATCCATCGGATGATAATGGTGTAGAAGAATTTGAAAAGAGTTTACACACGAAACAGTATACACGACCAGTTGCTGGCGAATATACTAACCATTCTCTGTAATATTTTTCATCATTAGCCCGTTTGGGATAGAACAAGCTTTTCGAGCAATATCTGCCTTGGTTTGCAAAAAGCTTCTTTGATTTTTCAAATGAACCATTTGAGTGCTGACATTCTGACGGACCTTTTTCTACCCAGTATAACATCTCATCTTTACTTAAATCACCCCATACCCCAACATCATTCTGTTTTTTTTTTTATGCTGAATCTTCTGTGCTTGTACTACTCTCTGGTTTATTAATCTTACTATTTGTTGCTTCATTCGTTGAAGTAGATTCTATACAACTAGATGTACCAGGCTCTGTATCAGGAATAGGGTGAATATCCTGTGACTGACTCACTGTGGTAGAGGCTTTTGGTTCATCAGGCCCCTTATCTATCTTTGTTAAGAAACTATCTAATTTTGTTATCTTGCTAAGCTCTTCTTCAGCTCTCTGCTTCTTTTTCATCTTTGAGCTCCACTTTATAACTTCTGGTTGACATCTTGCAAACTGTGGGCAGACAAATCAACAATGGTTCCGCCACATCACATGAATAAAAATTATTAAATCAACAACACAAATTATCTGTAGAAATTATTTGATATTTTGTATATTATGATTCTACATCTCCAGTGTTTCAATAAAAACAGACACTAGTGTGATATTATATGCTGGAATGCCGCCATTGTGAATATTCCCGATTGTAAAGATGTAACCAGGTGGTCTCACAAAATATTTTTTTCCCACACCTCTGCATAACGAATCTTGCTAGAACCTCTATAGTTGTGTGCAAAAATGGACACAGCATTCATAAATGCACAATAAAGTATAATTCTCTTGATAAGACATTTATCAATACAAATAAAACTGTGAACCAGTCAACTAAATTTCAGCAATGGACGATGGACAAGTTTGAAAACTGACTTGACTTTCATAAATTTTAAGTCATGTAGCAAGATGAACAATAAATACAATAAATATAAAACAACAAAATAAATATGTAATAGAATTTAAACGTATATTGATATTTTGTTTAACTTGATGATTGTAAATATTCTTGTTTATTAAAAAAAAAGCAGACACCAATCCAATATGCCGCGATTCCGACATTATGAATTTAATAAGAGTACACACCACGACCGTGCTCACAAAAATTTTTTTATTCGATGTCTTCTGCATAACGAATATTGTTGAAACTCAACATTTATATATGTAAAATTGGATGCGCAGTGCGCAGTTCAAAAATGCAGGTTAAATTAGCTTACCTTTGACAATAAGCAAGCCAAACTATAAACTTCCTTACCTTTGTCAAACAGTGGAAAATATTCTTCAAACAATTCACTTGCAATAGCTTTCAAGCATGCAGGACTGAAGAATAACCTTTTGACCCCTCGTTAAAGTTATCATTCGCGATTTTCATAAATACAGTTTCGTATTTATCCAATAGGAAACACGACAGGGTTATTTTCGTATACTGCACTCACGAGCCACAGGAAACGGTCCGCGGATCCGATGACCTTGAACTTTCCGAAAAAAAGCGTCCTCCGTTAGCAACGAAATCGCTAATAATACTGCAGTATATTTAAGTATACATATATGACAATATCTTGGAACAGTTATAACATCTGATGGGAGATGCCTTGAAGAGATTAGAACAAGAATCGCCATGGCGAAAGTAGCCTTTAGCAAGATGAAAAACATTCTGACCAATAAAAAGATGTCAATTGAAACGAGAAAAAGAGTGTTGTGGGGATACATAGAGCCTGTTCTTTTGTATGGATGTGAAACTTGGACAATGAGCAGTCAAGCTGAAAAGCATCTGATGGCTGCAGAAATGTGGTTTCTGAGGAAAATGCAAAGAATACCATGGACAGACAGAAAAACCAATGACCAAGTACTACAGGAGACAAATGAACATCGTAGACTGATTAGAGAAATTAGACGTAGACAGTCAAAATTTTTTGGACATGTTATGAGAAGAAATGGGTTGGAGAACTTAGTGACAACTGGCAAGATCGAGGGGAACAGACCAAGAGGAAGACCGAGAGGAAAATACCTGGATGGCTTGGCCACATGGCATGGACGAGACAGGAACACTGAGCTGATCCACGACTCTGGTGATCGAGTGAAATGGGGAGTCATGACCGCCCATGCTTTCCGGCATGGCACATGATTGATTGATTGATATGACAATTGCTCACTCGGACAATATGTTTTGGGGCCTCCACTTTCTTGGGGGCCCTAAGCTATAGCTTGTGTAGCTTATACGTAAATCCTGCACTGACAGGAAGAGACAGAGAGGGATGAGAGATACGGCGAGGGGAAGGGAAGAGAGTGGAGAGGGGTGATAGGGGAAGGAGAGAGAGAGAGAGAGAGAGAGAGAGAGAGAGAGAGAGAGAGAGAGAGAGAGAGAGAGAGAGATACCAGAACAAGTCAGATGTGTCTCCCATCTTGGACATGTCATAACAGATGATGGTAGGAGTGAAATAGAGCAGAAGAAAAGAATAGGAATGGCCAAACAATTATCAACAAGATCAAATAATAACGTCTAGAGATAGGCACATTAAACAGGAGAATTCTCAAATGTTATATAAATATATTCAACACTACTATATGGCTCAGAAGTCTGGACAATGAACAAGCAAGTGGAAAGCTGGACTGAAGCCCTGGAGATGTGGATATACAGAAGAACGGGTTATATTTCATAGAAACGAAAACACGCACAAACAGAGGCTCTACACAGGCTGGGAATGAAAAGAGACTAGATCAAAGAAATTAAACAGAGACACGTTATGTATTTGCCGACATTAAAAACGGCACTCTAGTAAAAACCACACTGCAGGGAAGAGTTGGGGAGGAGAAGCGGGTAAGAGGTAGACGGCTATACAAGTGGGACGATAACACAATGAGAAGGACGAACGGCAGACTGTAAGAATGTGCAACCAATACGAGAGATAGGCAGTGCTGTAGATCCATTGCAGCCAACCCCTATTTGCAACAACAACAACAACAATAATAATAATATGCGCGTTATAGCGCACGAACAGCGCGTGCCGTAAAGTGCAACAATTATAACTATGTGACAAATGAATACTGGTGATTATGATGGTAATTAAGGAGGTGTGCACTATGTACTGAGATAGTGCACAAACAGCTTGAGAGTGTATGTGTTCCGGGTGGTGTCTCTTTGGAGTGAGAGAGCCAGCGAGAGGAGAGAGAGAGAGAGAGAGAGAGAGAAAGAGAGAGAAAGAGAAAGAGAGAGAGAGAGAGAGAGAGAGAGAGAGAGAGAGAAAGGGGGGGGGGGGGGTAAACGGAGATGTGAGAAAAGGTCAAAGGAAAAAGGAATGAGTCAGAAGAGAAACATTGCGAAATTGAGAGAGAGAGAGAGAGAGAGAGAGAGAGAGAGAGAGAGAGAGAGAGAGAGAGAGAGAGAGAGAGAGTACAGAAAGAAAGAGAAAGTGTTCACTGTTATTCTTGTTATTTTGTTTTGTATGAGTGGTTATTTCCTTCTCTCTCTCTCTCTCTATATATATATATATAGTTATGGCAGATGTTATCCAGTTATGGCAAATGTTATCTAGTTATGGCAGACGTTATCTAGTTATGGCAGATGTTATCTAGTTATGGCAGATGTTATCTAGTTATGGCAGATGTTATCTAGTTATGGCAGATGTTATCTAGTTATGGCAGATGTTATCTAGTTATGGCAGATGTTATCTAGTTTTTGCAAATGTTATCTAGTTATGGCTAATGTAATCTAGTTATGGCAAATATAATATAGTTATGGCAAATGTTATCCAGTTATGGCAAATGAATTATGGTAAATGTTATCTGGTTATGGCAAATGTTATAAAGTTATATCAAATGTTATCTAGTTGTTGCAGATGTTATTTAATTATGGCACATGTTATCTAGTTATGGCAGATGTTATTTAATTATGGCAAATGTTATCTAGTTATAGCGAATGTTATCAAGTTATGGCAAATGTTATCTACTTAAGGCAAATGTAATCTAGCTATGGCAAATGCTATCTAGTTATGGCAAATGTTATGTTACCTAATTAAGCAAATGTGATGTTATCTAGCTACGGCAAACGTAATGTTAGTTAGTTATGGCAAATGTAACTATATTATCCACACGACTGGTCGGCCAACCCGGAAACTGCAGATCTAATCAACAACAATATTGGGTGTACGGTTTCTTTACACCTTAATTTAATGTATTGCTTTCATTACACGACCGGTCTCCGTGGCTAAGGGCTTGCGAACGTGGTTTGTGAGCCCGTATACCCGGGTTCGAAACGCAGCGGTGCTGGTTTTTTCGAAAAAGGTATAGGAGCCGGTCGTTCAGAAAGCAATGGCAAACTACTGAACGTAAAATTTGCCCAGGAATCACGAATCACGAACAGCGAAAATGCTGGGGTTGACTGCTACGTCCTGTGAAGGACATGCAACTTAATTTTTTTTTTTTTCATTAAACGGGTAGGGACACCTAGCCAGCCATGCACACACTGAACCTGTTCCCCCCCCCCCCCTCCTGGCCTGGCATGTAGAGATACTTGACTGATTTGATTAGTCCTCCCACCTCTAGCCTAGCATTTAGAGATAACTTCTCCGTTTATCCCGAAGAGTGGCGGAACCTTGCGGTGTTTTGTATGTTTATTTATATCTACGTCACGATGGTACCTTATAAGCGTAAATTTCTGTTCATCTATACCACTCACGCACGCACACAGACAAACCGAGAGAGACAATAAGAGATGGGGAGATACTGGGAGACAGACGGTGGCACATATAAACTGACCGGCTGAGAAATAGACAGACAGAGAATGACAAAGAGTAAGCCAGATAAACAAAGAACAAAGAGACAGAGAGCAGCACAAAGAGACAAAAAGAGAACGAGACAGGCGAGAGGACAGACAGACAGACAGACAGACAGACAGACATCTCCTTTGATGAATCAAGACCAGTGAGAATGATGACTCCCGGAGTTACACTTCAGGGGCTAGAGGAGAGAGCTCGTGATCTGCCCATGCGCTAGAGGAGAGAGCTAGTGATCTGCCCGTGCGCTAGAGGAGAGAGCTAGTGATCTGCCCGTGCGCGCGTGTATACACTTAGACACCACAAGACCCCATTGAATACTAATGACAACTATCAGGACAGGATCTGCCCCACGCCTGGCGATGACTCAAAAGTTGAATGTTCACTCGAGAAATCAAAGCCAAACACCGAGACTGTAGCCGAGGGTGAAGTACTTTTCTATCACTCCCGGATGTCTACATGTAGCCGCTTTTCGTGCAGGGTGGGGCTTCTTATTCCTGTCATTTATAATATATGTGATTGTGATCCGGGACGTCTCTAGTGCACGGTGGTAGAACAGTCGCAAACTCCCATGAACGATCGAAGACATTAGTACAAGAATAAAGACATTAGTACAACAATAAAGACATTAGTACAACAATAACGACATTAGTACAACAATAAAGACATTAGTACAACAATTTCGACACTAATGTAACAATACAATCATCAATACAACAAACACACAATAGCGCGACAATAGAGACATTAGTACAAAGTAAAGACATTAGTGCAACATTAAAGACATTAGTACAACATTAAAGGCATTAGTACAACATTAAAGGCATTAGCGTTTTCAACCAGTGGAAAATCCCCCCCCCCCCCTCGGGGAGGGGGGGGTGTAGTGTTCAGATTATTTCAAGATCGCGTTAATACAATAACTGATTACTGGATATTGTTTTTCCCTCCATACTTTACGGTTCTGTACTTCTCGCTCTTCTGAAATTCGTTTTATAACGTAAGTAGATCTGCAAATCACGTTTTATGTAGACGTCTAGACTTGTTCTAGTATGTGTTATTAAATTTAGCTTCCATTTTTACGTATACTGTGTAGGGGGAGGGGTATATGAGGAAATACGAAAATGGGGAGGGGGGTGACATTCTGAACATATGGTGAAGGGGTGCATGGGCCAAAACAGGTTGAGTGCCCCTGCATTAGTAGAACACGATCATAAAGAAACAGGAATCCACACGCAAAATTCAGTCCAGCATCACTAGAAGTATTGTGTGTGGACTACGTTTGAGTTCAAAGCGAGCGAGCGCAAAAATAAACACCCCTTCCCCCCCCCCCCCCCCCCCCCCCCCCCCCCCCCCCCCCCCCCCCCCCCCCCCCCCCCCCCCCCCCCCAACCATGTAACATGTGCCCACACACAGCCAATGGAGGCTAGGCCGCGGGCCAACAGAGGCCAGCACACATTCTCCACGGCAAACGGACTGACCGTGACCGCAACTGACCTTGGAGACATGGGACCTAGTGATCGGCGACTTAAGACCTGGCCACGGGGTGAAGGTCGTGTTGACAGTATTTTCAGCGATGAGTCACAGACTCTAGATATCCTCTCTCCCCCCCCCCCCCCCCTTTTAGAGGGGAACAGTTGACACGCCGGGTTCAATGGTATCTTTCGTTACATAGTCTCCCGTGTATTTGTGTGACCGTGTGTGGGTGGGTGGGTGTGGGCGTGTGTCAGAGATACCTACCTACCTGGTCTGTTTGTCTGGACTATCTTTCTTTTCTGTACATGTGTTTTGTCTTATCTTTCGTGTCTGTCTGTCTGTCTGTCTTGTATGTTTTTCTTACATGTCTGTTGTGCCTTGTATATATGTCTTGTCTGCCTGTCTCTGGTCTCTTTATTTCTGTTTATGTCTTGTCTGCATCTAGTTCGTCTCTGTGACTTTTATGAATGTCTGTCTATCTGCTTGTATTGTATGTGTATCAACTTGGACAATGACAGAAAAAGAGAAAAGAAAAATCACAACAGAAATGAGATTCCTGAGAAGAATACTCAATGTATCAAGAAGAGATAAGATCAGAAATGAAGAAATCAGGACTAAGGTGGGAGTTATAGCCGCACTAGATTGTAATAGAAGGCAGCAAGTCAAATGGTTTGGTCATGCAAGTAGGTTACCAACTAACAGTATACCACAACAAGCAATGATGTACAGACCAGAGGGAAACAGAGGAAGAGGCCGACCACGTAAACTATGGACGCAGGGAATAACAGAGTCCATGGGAATATCGATATATAAAGCCCATAAGCGGGCACTATCCCGCTGTTTATGCTTCACCACGACACCGCAAGGTACAAGAAGAACATGATGACATGAGATGAGATTGTCTGTGTATCTATCTTATCTGTTTATCGCCTGTCTATCTTGTTTGTGTATCTAATATCTGTCTTGCCTGTGTCTAGTATGACTGTCTATCATTTGTCTGTCTGTCTTATCTATTTATAAGTCTTGTCTGTCTGATTTGTTTGTCTATCTGTTTTGTGTTTATCTCTCTCTCTCTCTCTCGCCTGACTTCCTCTATAGCCCTGCACAAGTCCTCTCACCTCCAGCTATCTACCCCACGCAGCTCTGCCCATATCCTCCCCATATTGCTCACTGCTGTTTCTTCATCTCTTCTCTGTGAGTGATCATTTCCTGTTGAGCCCTGTGGGTTCCAGATAAGGCTGTTCTAGACTATTCTCGAGCTTTCCCTGTTGGTTCAATGATATTGTGTCTGGTTCTCTCCGTGAGCTCCAGGTTGGAGATTCTGCCCTACCATTGTGTTCGTTCTAACACCCCAGATGCCAATCCTGGAGATGTGCCTGGGTGATAGGAAGAGACAATCCACGGCCCGAACTCCGCGCGGCTTTCTCCGCTAGCGTCACGTCTCTTCTAGATGAGTTTCCTGTCTTCTTCGCTGGCGTAGTTATTTTTTTTTCGTTACTGTGTGTCTTGCCTGTCTGTTTTTCCGTCTGTCTTTTCTGTGAATCAGTACTGTCTGTGTATTTAGTCTGTCTATGTGTCTGTCTTGTCTGTTGGTTTATAGTCTGTTTGTCAGTCTATTTATCTGTCTAGTATGTCTTGTCTGTATGTCTAGACTGTCTGCGTGTCTTCTCTGCTTTTGTGTCTTGTCTGTATGTGTGTCTAGTATATCTGCCTTGCCTGTGTCTGTCTTGTCTGTTTATCTGTCTTGTCTGTGTGTCATGTCTGCTTGTGTGTCTTGTTTGTATGTGTGTCTAGTAGGTCTGTTCTGTCTGTTTATCTGGTTTGGCTTGGATTGTAAATAATCACGTTCACTATACCCAAATACCACCGTAAGTGCTCCAGACTCCTGCAGTGGATTACACAAGGAAAATTTGAGAACAGTGCACGAACTAGTACGCCGGCGGTGGTCCAAGTGTGTGTGTGTGTGTGCGCGTGCGTGCACGCCAGAATCACAGGTACTATATATATATATATTCCCTTTGTGGGTCGCTTTCTTCTACATTCTCAAGTTTAACCTGGCCCTCCTTACTTTTCATTCACCTTTATTTACCGCACCTTATCCCCCCTCTCTCTATCCACTCCTCTATCGCTCGCTCTCTTTCTCTCTCCACTCCTTTCTCGCGCTATCCATCCCCCTACCCCTTCTCTCCCTCTCTCTCTATCTCTCACTATCCATTCCTCTCTGTCATCCTTTCTTTCTCTCTCTCTCTCTCGCTATCCACTCTTTTCTCTCGCTATCCACTCTTTTCTCTCGCTATCCACTCTTTTCTCTCGCTATCCACTCTTTTCTCTCGCTATCCACTCCTCTTTTTCTCTCCAATAAACCACCAGCCCAGCTCTATTCTATAGTATCCCACCCCAAGTGTTTCCTCTCACGACTCCGCCCCTACCTACTCAACAACCTAGCAGCTCCTGTTTACGACAACAACCAATGCCGTAATTAGCACCGATAACAAGCAACAGATCTGCCGGCCCGGCTGCCTCCATGTTTGAACTCTCCATACCACGCTGAGAGGCCATGTTTAAACTCTCAGCCGGGAAGCCGTGTGTATCAGCCGCCGTTTCGCCTGGCCCATTATACAATTATTGACTGTTTACCGCTGTACGTGGACTAAAACAAAACAAAGGGAAAGGACGAGGGCCGTGTTAGTGAAACATTGCTGCTAGATGATCGATACCTGTCTATGTGTACCGACTGGACCCGGTCAGATCGATCCCACCACCCCGCCTCTTTCCGTGTGAACCCAATGACTAACGCTTCGTATCGATACCCATGTGATACGTCACGCGGAGAACTCCGATACCAGAAGAGAGGCTTGTATTCATGTGTCTGTTGTGTGGGGATCATTGGAAGTGAGGCAGACACCTCAACACATTGACATTACATGCAGATCGGCTAGCATTGCTGACTTGAAGCAGGCAGGAGGGCACCCAGTTGTGAATGAAGACAGAATGCTGTCATGGGGGACATCGTTACAAGTTATATATATACACGTCCGGAGTGCAATGAAGATACCCCAACTGATAACTTATATATATATATATATATATATATATATATATATATATATATATGTGTGTGTGTGTGTGTGTGTGTGAGAGAGAGAGAGAGAGTGTGTGTGTGTGATGGGTTCGCTCGCTCGCTTTGAACTCAAGCGTAGTCCATACACTTGATACTACTAGTGCACTAGACTGATTTTTGCGTGTGGATTAGCTTTCCATATTACTACTGTCCCTCGCCATTAGGAGAACCAACTCCGGCTTCTGAGGTACTTGTAATTTACGTCCCCAAGTCAAGGACGAGATGTCAACATATTAGCCCAACTGACCGGTGAAGGAATTGAACCCGCTACTTCGGCATCAGCGCACCAGCAGCGGTAGGAGTGTAGCTACTGAAGAATCGACATCACAACCCGGCGGGCTCACCAGTAATCGCCAGTAACACTTGCCATGACGACCAGTCCGGGCCGCCATGGTTGGCCATCTCACAAAATCGCCAGTCCTGGGTTTGACCTGCCTTCGTGTCCCGATCATGTCATGTGGCTAACCCATCCTGGTATTTTATCTCTTTGCCTTCCCATTGCTCTGTTGCCACCAAGTTTCCCAGTCGTCACTAAGTTATAAAGAAATTAAAGGTGCAGACAAGGGGCACATAGTGGGAAAAGAAGAATGGAGGGGGACAGGATAGAAGCAATTAAATATAGGCAAACATAAAGGAGAAATAAGAGAGGAAGTAGTCACTGAAAAATACAACTCCAGAATATATATATATATATGGCCAATATCTAACTGTTTGCACACCTTCAGCTCCACATGTTCCTATCTGGCACCTTTCACAACTTCTGCGGCAACTTCCTAGCAACGAAGGATGTGTAATGGCCTAGCAACGGGTCACTCCTAGACTTGTTCTGCTTGTGTGTTAATGTTATTAAATTGTCTAATTTCATGTTGTTCTTTAGATCTGTTTCGTGTTGTTCCTGAGGAAAATTATTATAATGGAAACGTCGATTCGTTATGTCGTAATATACTTATGTTTATTTTCTTGTCTTTTGCGATTTACGTATGCCGTAGTGGATAGAGTTTGTTGTAAGGAATGTACACTTTGTTTATATTTATTAACTCTCACTTTTTCGCAGGAGTAACTCGTACCTAACTGTTTAGTTTAGTATAGTCGACGTAGTATGACTCTTCGCTTGCTGTTGAACGAGGGGACGGAGCACGTGTGGGCGTGTCCTGAGTGCAGTGATGTCGGTTCTTGACTCAACAGTCGACGGATCAACTCACGGCACACGGGTGTAACCCATAAGTGCTCCGTTCTACTCCCAACTCAAGCCTGAGTTCTGTGCACGAACTCCGTAGCACCGGCGAGGATCCTGAAATACTTGGATAGATTTTTAACTCGAAATTTTGCCCGGGCAGCGCCGTTAGGCTACTCTTTTTCGATTTCCAACTGCCAAGGAATTTTTTGTACGTGCGCAACAATACACACGGGCGTCCGATCTCACTACCCAGAGATCGGGGGGAATTGTATTACTAGAAGTCCACGTGATTGACCGGGACCTCCAGCACTCGAGGCGGATACCATACCTCGAGACCACTCAGCCCCAACCTAACTGTTGTATTTTCCAGAATAGAAGACTAGTCAGCGTCCGGAGTGGCAATATACAGAAGCAGTGAAGTGACAGAAGAGGCTTTGTCACACAGAATGTGTCAGGCGTATTCCTAATGTTTCAGTTGTATTCCAAATGTGTCAGTCATATTCCAAATGCTTCAGTCATATTCCAAATGTGTCAGTCATATTTCAAATGTGTGAATTACATTCCAAATATGTCATTCATATTCCACACGTACCAGCCATATTCCAAATATCAGTCACGATCTAAATCTATCCTATAAATTCCATAAATACGAGGTCATATACTAAATGTGTTTATCATGATCTGTCTCGAAATTTTCGAGTTAAAAATCTACCCAAAGTATTTCAGGATCCTCGCCGGTGCTACGGAGTTCGTGCACTGAGCTGAGTTTCTCCAGACTCAGGTTTGAGTTAGGAGGAGAACGGAGCACTTATGGGTTACACCCGTGTGCCGTGATGTTGATCCTTCGACTAAGACTAAACTAAACTAATCATGATCTGTCTGCAGAATCAGTCCCACCAGATGCTGCTATCTGCCATTTCACGTCGCTTTTATCGAAGCATTACAGTAGGAAAACACTAACAGATATTGACAATAACAAACAGTGGTCCGGCTACTGTAAACCAGCTCTTAAGTAAGCAGACTTCAGCTGCCATGGTAACAGGGCACAAATCAGTCAAACGATACTTGGCGCGTGAGACCCGGAGAGAGAGTTAGCTCGTGGACTCACGAAACTCAATCTCCACTGTTATCGAGCACTAATATAAGGGGGATAATCATAGAACTTTGCTGTAAGGGAGACAATCACAACGAACAAGCTAAACTGGGACAAAAATAATGACTAACGAATCATTGATCAAGCAATTACTAATTAGTGGACTGTATAATGCATAAGCAGTCGTGGTTGAGTAGTGATCCATGCAATAGTTTACCAGCAAAGCAGCCCCGGTTTGATTCCCAGATGAGGTAGGATTTTGGCGAGCTTAAACACTCCATGTACACATCAATCAAAAGTTGTCAGCCGGTGAGTAAAAGAGTGTTTTAGTGCTACATAGAACCTGCACTGTCGGATTAGTGTGAAATGTGGACAGTGAGCAGACTAGATAAGAAATATTTAGGGCATTTGGAAATGTGGTTTCTGCGGGAAATGATTATAATACCAACGAGGTACCAAAAAAATAAAAAAATGAGTATAAACCTTTAAGACATACAGGAAGCCAGTAAACTGATTGTAGAAATTAAAAGCAGACAATCAAGATATTGAGGGCAGTTTATGAGGATAGATACAATGTAGAACTTAGTGACAACTGGCAAAACCGATGGGAAAGGAGCAAGGGGAAGGCAGAGAGGAAATACTTGAATGGGTTGGTCACATAATCGAGTCAAGAACACAGAGCTGGTTCACGACTCTGGTGGTCGCGAGAGATGGCGAAACATGACCGCCAGGCTTTGGCATGGCACATGATGATGATGACACCTCTGGTGGTGACCAGAATTATAAGTAAAGTAAAGTGCCCTTTATAACACCACACGTCGCATGGAGCATATGGTGCTCTATCAATATTTGTATACTTAGTGGGTGGGGTCAGCACCACATCAGTCGCCTTCACTCCCCAAGGCACGTCCTGGTACTCAATTTAGGCTGGATCGGCCTGGGAGCCCAATTTTAAACATCCGCCCCAATACGGATCCGAACCCTTGAGCACTGGACCAGCAGGTGAACATCTGGCCACTAGGCTACCATACCATCCACACCAGAACTGGGCATCAACGATGTCTCTGGACAGGTCGAGAAGAATGGAGCCGGTTCACTCAGATGTAATGTCAAGGCCAGAGCCGGTTCACTCAGATGTAATGTCAAGGCCAGTCTATGCTAATTCATATAATTTTACAGCAATAGTATTTGCCACGAAATGACCTTCATATAATCACACAGGAGAAAGCCAGCGAGAGGACAGCAATTTATGCTGGAGAATCAAATTTTTCAGCCACAAAGATATACATCACAATGTTCTTGCGTTTCCATGACATTTCTTTCATCTTCTTCAGTTACAAACACACAACAAGCACTCAGCTCGCGACGTTTTACATTGAATCCATATCATGTTTGTTTGATGCACCCAGTTGTGAGAATTAGACAAGTAAATTGTGACCTGGAAGAGAGCTAGCCGCAGCACCCCATAAAGCCCTGATCTAGTACACTAAGTAAATCAACGAAACCGGGAAGTGGAATTGGTCAGCTTTCACAAGTACACAGTCACAAATGACAGAATCCATGTTGCCCATAGAAAACCCTGGTCAGCACACAAACCAATACCGGGAAACCGAAGGGGACACGCTGAGCGATGTTTCCCCGGCCTGTGTGTATGTGAATAGTTCCTGTCAGTGTGACAGATATCTGGATGACCCTGCCAGCATTCATACCTTATCTCAGAGATTAACTGATTAAATGCCATAGGATGATTAAGCGTCTTAAGCGACTTCCCGTGCCTGCTATGGGCTTACATATCGTCAAAATGCTGTTAATGCAAAATGTTGTCTCAATTAAAACATCAATACAGTAGTTTTCCCTGAACAACCTCCTTTAATTTGATTTATAATACAGCATGTCTGCTATTATATTAACAACTTTTAGGTCATGACTGTGACACACCCCTTATCCCCATTTCTGCCATCCATTTGTCTTTGGTTAAATCCTACTTTTTGTTTGGCAATAAATCTGTTAAGTCAACCTCAGTCAACAAACGCCCACAGAAGTCGGATGTGTCCACCGAAAGGTGCAAATACCTCAGTCTGCTATAAACTGTCACAACGCAATTACATCCACAACAATATATATTGGAAATCAAAGAAGAAGAAGAAGAAGAAGAAGAAGAAGAAGAAGAAGAAGAAGAAGAAGAAGACTGAAACAACTATAGACTAAATATCGTAATGTCACTGAGCTGAGGTGTTGGAGTCATCACAGAAATGAAATAATCCCGTGGCGCACAAATCAAATTGAGAGCCTGGCTGGAAGCGCACAAATAAAACATTCTGGTGTTCGCTTGAGGTTCAGAAGGTACCCAGTTCGATCCCAGCATAGAGCTGAACAATTGTCCCAGAACCGCTAGTATCTACTAATATCACACGTCTCTTGCATAGTGAGATGGGACACCTAGCCTTCTCAGATAAGGTTTAAAAATAAACAAGGTCCCATGTGCAAGTTTTGGCAAGTTAAAAAAATGTACAGCAGTTGGAAATTGCAAAGAGAAGGCCTTAAGGCTGCTGCCTGGAAAATTGTGACGGGGGAAAAAACCTACCCATAGGTAGAGCCCATTACCTGAGATGGAATTTGTCTAGTGGAAGCACACTTGACACAAATGGTTGCCGAAGTCAGTTGACCTCTGAAGTGAGCGCATAACTAGGTGTGACACACTTTCCTTTATAGAGACACACAGAAGAAGAGGAGGAGGAAGAAGAAGAAAAAACTAAGAGCCTAGATCTCCGTGGATCTGCTGACCGGAAGTAACCATGGCTAGTACAGAGATGACCATACCACATGGCATTTCTATGGCAGGATTCCCTGTCGGATCAGTTACACTGGACATTGTGCTAAAGAGCAAATACTGAACGTGCTATCACTTACCTTTCCCAGCCCACTGCTAAGCATATGTGCTAGCTCGTTGTGATGGATAAGCCCCCAGGGAAAACTGTTGTCATTCTCATCAATTTCCAGCAAACCGAAGTTGTCTGGTGCCAGACAGGTGCTCCCACTGCTGCTTCTGCTGCTGGCCATGCAATCAACCCCACCAGCCTCCTGGCGCTGGCTGCTGCCATGGCTCCCACTCTTACAGTAAGTTGGAATTGCAGCCATCAGGTACATGCCTTGCTCAGGAGCCAGGTCAGATAGTGGGTGGAGCTCAGAGCCTTCGCTGCCTCCACTTGTCTCCAGGCGTCAGCTTGATGAGCCGGCTCATGGTCACAGGACCAGGCTGGAATACTACTACAAGAGCCACAGTCCACCAACAAAATGCCAGCTTGTGTCCACTTTATTTTGTTACCTTATTGCTTGTGCCAATGTAAAAACACACCTGTGAAATAAACAACGTATAAAAAACAATGTAAAATACAGGAAGAGAGCAAAGTGTACAAATATTTGCACAAAGTAAACAAGGCTGAAACGTCAACATTCAGTATATTACAGGTCAAATCTAGTATTTACGAGCGAGTGATTTCTCAAGACAGTCAAGCATACAGATGACAGATCCAATCTACTAAATTAAGCTGCGACCTGACTGTTTCCACAGACATTCAGCCACTGCAGACTTCTTACCCAGTCATTGCAGATGCCTTGACCACCAATGCCAACCTCTCACAAAAATTAATGTCTATGTGGAACCGGTGTAATGAAGACACATGTAAGGAGGACAGATGCCAAGAGGTGGTGCAAGAAGAAGAAGAGGAGGGAGAAGAAGGGTAGGAGGAAGAAGAAGAGTAGGAGGAAGAAGAAGAGTAGGAGGAAGAAGAAGAGTAAGAGGAAGAAGAAGCAGCAGCACCAGCTGAAGAGGAGGAGGAAGAAGAAGAAGCACTCAGGACATTTCCATATGTGACCATCCTCATCTTCAACAACCAGCGAAGAGTTCCAATACTTATGGTACCGGTTGCAGTCTGATTATGTGTCCGTCTGGCCTTTCCTCGGAGAACTGAGAGTCAGCCAGATCCTCTGGTCACTCCCTGCCACGCCATTCTCCTCAGGCCTTGATGATTTATATAATCTTTCACGCTATTTACATGATCCCAAAGGACCCCACTTCATCAGCCTTATCGTGCACCGATACCCCACCCACATACACCCAGCCTTGCAGACCCAATTAATCTGTCCTCCTGCTGGTTTCCCAACCCACCATCATGTCCTGAGGAAAAGACCTGACGGTTGCTCTCTACCGTTTGATTTGTGAACTAGTTCAGACATACATCGGGGAGAGTGGCATGCATCAGTTCAAACATCAAGTCAATTCAACATCTGGTGACGTTATACCCATACAGTGACGTCAGACAGATACTGCAGCCCACCAGGGACACACTGCCGCAGGCAGTGGTGACTAAGCTGGATAGAGCAGGTGTTTACCACTTCAAACGACTCAATGAACACACGTCAGTAGCCAACACATATCATTTGTGAGCCTGATAAATATGCGTATCTGTTTCCCACCCCCCACTGCTCACTGTCACACCACGTTTGTTTATATGGACACATTCTAAACCCAACAACTTGTCGTATGTTCAACAATGACAACAACCAATAACTGCGGTGGGGGTGGGCTTCTGGTGTCAGGTACCTACTCGTTATCAGTATCAGCATCTATTATCACTATGTGCAGTGCCCTCAGTGTCGTTGGTAAGTTGGGTCTCAGGGTGTCTTCCGTGCCGCTTTGAGAACCCACCCGGCACCGCCTACCCCCGTGGATTCCCTGCTCTAAGATCTGCGGTCTGCAGATCTTCTCCAGAGAGACATGACTGCTACATTCAGTGGTAGAACAGAACTGGGTGGTTATGATGTTGATAATGGTGATGGTGATGATAAGTGATGTTGTTGATGGTGATGATAAGTGATGGTGATGATAAGTGATGTTGTTGATGGTGATGTTGTTGATGGTGATGTTGTTGATGGTGATGTTGTTGATGGATGATGATGATGATGATCATGATGATGGTGATGTTTCTAGTTACAGGCTTCATTCTTAATCGCAGTTTTGTTTACACACTGTTGCCGGTGACTTATGAAATGTTACAGACAAATCAACAGACAGCCATGATTCAAGTCAAGAATAGCCAGATGTACACAATCTAACCGTGGAGGAGAACTGGCGCATAAACAGCAACAGAAACTGAAACTGGGTCACATCAAAAATCACAGTGGGTTAGAGAGGACAATCATGGCGGGCATTGTTTATGGATGAAGAGGCTGGGGATCGACCAGGCACGCGACAATAAACAGCCTGGGCATGAAAGTGCAGGAGAACTGGCCAAGGTTCGAGTCTTCTCGCTGGCCCGTGATGAGTGCCACATTCTGTTGTGTTATTTATCTTGTGAGGAAAACTCTCGACACGTGGAATCCTGGGGGCTGGTTCTGACAGAGGCGGACAACGTATTTTCAAGCTACTCCGCCAGCATTCCTGAATATATGAAACGGAGAGGGGTGGTGTTCTATCTGAAAACACCATGCTGGACTTCAGCCCACGGCTCGGCAGCCCGCTGAATGACGAGTCAACTAATGTGCTACACTAGATACTGCAGGTTTGTCTGCTGTCTCGTCTTCAGGGGCAGTCTTGTCTCATCTCTGGTGACAGCCTTATCATATCTCATCTTTTGTGACAGCCTTATCATAACTCATCTTTTGTGACAGGCTTATCATATCTCATCTCTGGTGACAGCCTTATCATATCTCATCTTTTGTGACAGGCTTATCATAACTCATCTTTTGTGACAGGCTTATCATATCTCATCTCTGGTGACAGCCTTATCATATCTCATCTTTTGTGACAGCCTTAACATAACTCATCTTTTGTGACAGGCTTATCATATCTCATCTTTTGTGACAGCCTTAACATAACTCATCTTTTGTGACAGGCTTATCATATCTCATCTTTTGTGACAGGCTTATCATATCTCATCTTTTGTGACAGCCTTAATATATCTCATCTTTTGTGACAGGCTTATCATATCTCATCTTTTGTGACAGCCTTAACATATCTCATCTTTTGTGACAGGCTTATCATATCTCATCTTTTGTGACAGCCTTAACATATCTCATCTTTTGTGACAGGCTTATCATATCTCATCTTTTGTGACAGCCTTAACATATCTCATCTTTTGTGACAGCCTTATCATATCTCATCTTTTGTGACAGGCTTATCATAACTCATCTTTTGTGACAGGCTTATCATATCTCATCTTTTGTGACAGGCTTATCATATCTCATCTCTGGTGACAGCCTTATCATATCTCATCTTTTGTGACAGGCTTATCATATCTCATCTTTTGTGACAGCCTTATCATATCTCATCTTTTGTGACAGGCTTATCATATCTCATCTTTTGTGACAGCCTTAACATATCTCATCTTTTGTGACAGCCTTATCATATCTCATCTTTTGTGACAGGCTTATCATAACTCATCTTTTGTGACAGGCTTATCATATCTCATCTTTTGTGACAGGCTTATCATATCTCATCTTTTGTGACAGGCTTATCATAACTCATCTTTTGTGACAGGCTTATCATATCTCATCTTTTGTGACAGGCTTATCATATCTCATCTTTTGTGACAGGCTTATCATATCTCATCTTTTGTGACAGGCTTATCATATCTCATCTTTTGTGACAGCCTTAACATATCTCATCTTTTGTGACAGCCTTATCATATCTCATCTTTTGTGACAGGCTTATCATAACTCATCTTTTGTGACAGGCTTATCATATCTCATCTTTTGTGACAGGCTTATCATATCTCATCTCTGGTGACAGCCTTATCATATCTCATCTTTTGTGACAGCCTTAACATATCTCATCTTTTGTGACAGCCTTATCATATCTCATCTTTTGTGACAGGCTTATCATATCTCATCTTTTGTGACAGGCTTATCATATCTCATCTTTTGTGACAGGCTTATCATATCTCATCTTTTGTGACAGCCTTATCATATCTCATCTTTTGTGACAGCCTTATCATATCTCATCTTTTGTGACAGGCCTTATCATATCTCATCTTTTGTGACAGCCTTATCATATCTCATCTTTTGTGACAGCCTTATCATATCTCATCTTTTGTGACAGCCTTATCGTACATCTGATCCAACATTAAGTGACAGCCCATATCTGACCCAATCTTCTGGGACAGCCTGTATATGACCCAATCTTCTGTGACAGCCCATATATGATCCAATCTTCTGGGACAGCCCATAACAGACCTAATCTTCTGAGACATCCCATATATGACCTAATCTTCTGTGACAGCCCATATATGACCCAACCTTCTGTGACAGTCCATATCTGACCCAACCTTCTGTGACAACCTGTATCTGACCCACATTTCTGTGACAACCTGTATCTGACCCAACCTTTTGAGACAACCCATATCTGACCCAACCTTCTGTGACAACCTGGATCTGATCCAACCTGCTATGACAACCTGTATGCTACCCGACACTCTGAGAAACCCGTATACCAAACCCACACGTGGCCCACACCGAGGCGCGTCGCTCACGATGTCAGCTCCGCGTTCTCACTGCCCGCACGTCACACACGCGCGCCCGCACATTACCCAGCGGTGTGAGAAATACAACCTCCATGGTTATTCACGCCTGTACCCACGCCGACAGTTCATGCACAACTTCCACCCACACATTGCGTGTGTACAATTTATCTACGCAAATACTATCTCGGTCTCTTCTCCCGTACAGTCTTGCCTATACTAAATGATCATTTTCATTGCGTATAGATATCATGCATAGGTTGCCCAGTTTCTTGCCGCCTATCACAAAGATTAATAATCATATACGATATGTGTGTGTCTAGAACCTATACTTTTGTATGGATGTGAAGCGTGGACAATAAGCAGACAGGCTGAAAAACAGCTGAGGGCTGTGGAAATGTGGTTTCTGAGGATAAAGCAAAGAATACCATGGACAGACAGAAAAACCAATGACCAAGTCCTTCAAGAAATAAATGAAGATCGTAAACTGATTAGAGACATTAGACGTAGACAGTCAAAAATTTTGAGCATGTTATGAGAAGAAATTAATTGGAGAACTTGGTGACAACTGGCAAAATCGAAGGGAAGAGACCAAGGGGAAGACCAAGAAGTAAATACCTGGATGGCTTGACCGCATGGCATGGTCGAGACAAGAATACTGAACTGATGATCCACGACTCTGGTGATCGAGTGAGATGGCGAGACATGTCCGCCCACGCTTATTGGCATGACACATGATGATGATGATTATGATGATGATGATGACTATCACCAAACCCCACTGCGGAAACGGCAATGGATGATGATAATCATCATGAACAGCATCATCATGTAGAAACGATATCCGCGAGACAGCAGCAGACAATCACATACAGAAACACTCAGTCAGTCAGTCAGTCGGCCAGCCAGTCAGCCAGCCACCCAGCCAGTCAGCCCAGGACCCTTGTAGCCACTCAACAACGCTAGCACGCTCCCTGAAATACTGAGACTTCGAGAGCATGACACAAGCAACACATGTCAGACCTCTTCTTGTTGACCGCCTGAGACAGTTCCGAGGAAGCACAGACGACGCCTCAGATGACTCATCCCTGTCAGTCACCTCAAGCAGGCATCTTCCTCCGTCAACCTCTCAAGGCCGGACGAGCAAACACACTCACTTCCACACTGTACACCAGTGATCGTCTCCATGACACGCTGGCGGCCCACTGAGAGAGGGAGACAAATCCAGACATACACGGGCCACAACTACGGGTGTACGGGAGATTACTCACACAGTTTCAGAGAAAAGGTCCTCAAACTATTTTCTAGAAGGCATCTTCGGAAAGAAAAACTCTGTTCACCTTTATACGTCAATATGAATAAATTTAAAGGGGTAGCATCAATACAAGTGGAGAGATAACATCAAGAGATGGGCAAGCAGCAGTCTGTCAGTGTGTACAAAAGGGGGGGGGGGGGGGGGAGAGAGAGAGAAAGACAATGTGTTGGAGATCCATTGCAGCCGACCGTCATCCTGGAGACAGCACCTAACTGATAGAATGATTGAGTGTTGTTCTGTTTCTAGACTAACTTGCTGAATGACTGAGTGTTCGGTTTCTAGAATAATCAATCGTATGAGTCCAAGAAAAATACGGCAGGAAATACAACATAAAATAGATGTTGAAGCTTCAATAACACAACTGCTACCATCATGTCTCCTGTCTTGTCCTACGCTCTACAGTACCAATGAATGTCTACTGGTGTGTTCACAACTGCTACCATCATGTCTCCTGTCTTGTCCTACGCTCTACAGTACCAATGAATGTCTACTGGTGTGTTCACAACTGCTACCATCATGGCTCCTGTCTTATCCTACGTTCTACAGCACCATTTAATGTCAACTGATGTGTTCACAACCTCTACCATCATGTCCCCGATATCTTTTACTGCATGGCTACCATCATGTCTCCGGTATCTTTTACTGCATAGCTACCATCATGTCTCCGGTGTCTTTCACTGCATAGCTACCATCATGTCTCCGGTATCTTTTACGTCATGGCTACTATCATGTCTCCAATATCCTTTACGTCATGCCTCCTGTCTTGTCCTACGTTCAACAGCACCAATAAATGTGTTCACAACTGCTATTATGTCTCCAGTATCTTTCACTTCATCTGTCCTGTCTTGTCCTACGTTCTACAGCACCAATGAACGTCCACTGATGTGTTCACAATTACAACCATCATGTCCCCGGTATGCCTCCTGTCTTGTCCTATGTTTTACAGCTCCAATGAACGTCCACTGATGTGTCCACAATTACTACCATCATGTCCCCGGTATGCCTCCTGTCTTGTCCTATGTTTTACAGCTCCAATGAACGTCCACTGATGTGTCCACAATTACTACCATCATGGCTCCTGTCTTGTCCTATGTTTTACAGCACCAATGAAAGTCCACTGATATGTTCACAATTACTACCATCATATCCCCGGTATGCCTCCTGTCTTGTCCTATGTTTTACAGCACCAATGAATGTCTACTGACTTGTTCACAATTACTACCATCATGTCCCCGGTATGTCTCATGTCTTGTCCTATGTTTTACAGCACCAATGAATGTCTACTGACTTGTTCACAATTACTACCATCATGGCTCCTGTCTTGTCCTATGTTTTACAGCACCAATGAACGTCCACTGATGTGTTCACAATTACTACCATCATGTCCCCGCTATGCCTCCTGTGCTATGTTTGCAAGCATCAATGCATGTGTCCACCAGCTGCTACCATAATCAACATGCAAACATTCAAATGACGCAGGTTTTCTGAACACAAGCACATGTGACGCGTTGGGCGTCATTCGGCAGTACACCTGTCCTGGTGATAATACCAGTATCATAACTCGACGCTGTGTTGACAAGGCATAAGTCGGATGGACCAGCCTGTCATGTCTGTGAGTACACAGACATCTAACTCAACCCTGTGTTGTACTGTTGGCACGGCAGTTTGGTGGATTAGCCTTTCGGGGCACGTGGCAACGTGTTCCAAGATTGGCATTTGTTGTTGTTACACTTTTAAAACGCTTCACCAAATACTCTTCTTCTTGTAGTCCGTGCCGTGTTGCGATGACCAATCATGTCTGTCTACTGCCCTCTTTCACGTGTGCTGCCAATCTTCTTATAGTCCATGCCGTATTGAGATGGTGATCATGCCTTGTCTTTAGCCCTCTTTCACGTGCGCTGCCAATCATTTCTGATACTGTTCCTCCAAGCCACATCAAATTGTCCAGCATCTTCTGCTTGCTTGCTTGTGTTCGTTGGCTTGAGCTCCAACGCGAAGTCCTGTATGTCGGATAAATCATGAAGACATCCTGTTGTCCAACATCAGTGTGATGTCATACAGGACCTGAGGTTTGCGTGAGTATCTGTTGTCCAATGTCTGGCTTATTGGTGTGCAGACTGGTGGTTCCTTTCCTTATAGGCAGACACTCTCCGACTTCGGAGGAATTGGCGATCCTACCGACTTTAGCCAGGACCCCGAAGGGACCTGTTGCCCAGGACGCTCGACGAGGACGCGTCACTAGGTCTTGGCCAGTATATATCCCGGCCCTGGTGCCTTGGAAACACCTCTGCGTCCCCCCAGCGTCTTCTATCCTGGTCTCCCCCCATCTATCTTCCCCTCCATCTTCCCCGCTGTGACGGCATATTCAAGCTTTCCCTTTCCCATGACGTGCCCAGATAATTCGGGCTGGCTTCTTCTGATGCCAGTAGCCAGTTCTCTGTGTGAGTGAACTTCTGTCAAGATATCCTTCACAAGATATAACATACACAAAACACATACTTAACACGTTGATGTACTAAGTGGAAGGAAATTAGTAATTTGTATGAAGCCAAGTAGTACACAGAGAAGAATTTGTCACTCATCCTTACCGATGAGAGTTTGCCACACACCCTGACCGACGAAACGTCATGAGATTTTGTCACATACCCTTACCGACAAAACGTAGGGAGAGTTTGTCACACAACCTTACCGACAAAACGGAAGGAGGGTTTGTCACACAACCTTACCGACAAAACTTAGGGAGAGTTTGTCACACAATATTACCGACAAAACGTAGGGGGAGTTTGTCACACACCCTTAGAGACGAAACCTATGGAGAGTTTGTCACACAATATTACCGACAAAACGTAGGGGGAGTTTGTCACACAACTTTACAAAACGTAGGGGGAGTTTGTCACACAACTTTACAAAACGTAGGGAGAGTGTCACACAACTTTACCGACAAAAAGTAGGGAGAGTTTGTCACACAACCTTACCGACAAAAAGTAGGGAGAGTTTGTCACACAACCTTACCGACAAAACGTAGAGTTTGTCACACAACCTTACCGACAAAACTAAGGGGGAGTTTGTCACACAACTTTACAAAACGTAGGGAGAGTGTCACACAACTTTACCGACAAAAAGTAGGGAGAGTTTGTCACACAACCTTACCGACAAAAAGTAGGGAGAGTTTGTCACACAACCTTACCGACAAAACGTAGAGAGAGTTTGTCACACAACTTTACCGACAAAAAGTAGGGAGAGTTTGTCACACAACCTTACCGACAAAATGTAGGGAGAGTTTGTCACACAACTTTACAAAACGTAGGGAGAGTTTGTCACACAACTTTACAAAACGTAGGGAGAGTTTGTCACACAACTTTACAAAACGTAGGGAGAGTTTGTCACACAACCTTACCGACAAGAAGTAGGGAGAGTTTGTCACACAACCTTACCGACAAAACGCATGGAGAGTTTGTCACACATCCTTAGCGATGAAACGTAGGGAGAGTTTGTCACATACCCTTACCGACAAAACGTAGGGAGAGTTTTTCACACAACCTTACCGAAAATGCAGGGAGAGTTTGTCACACAACCTTACCGACCGACGAAACGTAGAGAGAGGTATAGCGAGATATATTCACGGGTATAGCGAGACACATTCACGGGTACGGCGTGATACATTCGGCGAGTTACATTTAACGGCGTGATGGAATACACTCTAGGATGCGGTGACATGTAACCATGGGTATTAACCGGTACATACATTTGTGACAGCAGACAGAAGGTACATAGATGAAAGCAAAACATAGACATTTGACAGATATACGCACCGGGATATGGAGCAGTACCCGCCACCCGACGTGGTGATGGAATAAAGCCTACATCTGTACGGTGTTGTTATCAAAACATGAATCCACATCCACGTTGGATAAGTTGGGAGGGGAGAGGGAGGATACCACGACCACCTGTAGTTACTGGGTGGATGACATGTCACTGGAGAGCGGCTGGGGTGTCAGTCACTGACAGACTCGTGCTCTCTAATTCCTGATGTGACAGTTATCTACCGGAAGTGCACGCGATAGTTAGCACACGTCGTTAAAACTTAACGATGGTTGTTAATTTGTCACATTTACACTTACAGACATCTATATATCTTTAACTCGTATACCATGTTTGTTAATTTGTCATATTCACTTACAGACATATCTCTATACATATTACCCGAATTCGTATACGATGTTTGTTAATTTGTCACATTCACACCTACAGACATCTATCTATTATAACCCTAACTTGTGTACGATGTCTGTTAATTTGCCACATTCACCACACCTACAGATATCATCTCTCTATATATCACCCTAACTTGTGTACGATGTTTATTAATTTTTCACATTCACACCTACAGATATCATCTCTAATATCCACCCTAACTCATGTACGATGTTTGTTAATTTTTCACATTCACACCTACATATATCATCTCTCTAAATATCACCCTAACTCGTGTAAGATGTTTGTTAATTTGTCACATTTATACCTACAGACATCTGTCTATATATTACCCTAACTGGTATCCATGTAGCAGAACTTAACACAGAACTAGGTCAATAAGTTACGGGTATCACAAAGAGCTGTAAGTAATGGTATCCACCCGGCTTGACACCCGTCATGTTCATAATTACCAAACGACAAGCAGATACATACACAGACCAGACCTGTTGTATCCCATGACCCAGATATGGAGTTATCTGTGAATGATTGGTTGCTACAAGCTTATGTTGAGGCGACAATGTGTGACCATGAGTGGGAAGGTCTTGAAATAAACCCAACACTAAAACAGCCATGACACATGACTATGATTTGGGAACAGCGAAGGAGGGCATTAGGGGCTTCAAGCGGTGAATGTGTCTTTATCGGGGCCCAAATTCTCACTGAGTCACTACCTGCGCGGAATGAGTCATCGACCTCCTGGCTATGTCTGCTGGCTGTAAACAAACGGGAGCGAGATTCAGACAGACTTGGTGGGTCGGGGAGGGGGAGGGCAACTGCCTCGTCAGGGAGCGTGCGTCTCTCACGGTAGCGAACTCTACAGTGGAGGCAGGCCAGGTCGATGAGTAAAGCGGAGAAAAGAGCCGACAACGTAGATAGAAATAATGACTTGAGCGAATGTGTGTGCCATCCAATTATCATGGCCTGTATGATTAGGCCGAGGATGACTGCCATCAATGGCACAGAGGAGGAAATCTGCGAAGAAAATCACAGACAAAGAAACATAAGACATGGACTGGGAAATAAATGGACAGAAACAAGAACATCCCCATTCATAGTCCTTGAGTTTCTAATTAGGATCAATGATTCTTGTTTAGTCTGTCCTCTTCTACTTACTGTCATGTTTAGTCTCAACTCTTCTACATTAGAGTCTACAGGCAACATTCTGCATGTTTACTTGTTCTTCTTCTACCATAGTCTACAGGCAACATTCTGCATGTTTACTTGTTCTTCTTCTACCATAGTCTACAGGCAACATTCTGCATGTTTACTTGTTCTTCTTCTACCATAGTCTACAGGCAACATTCTGCATGTTTACTTGTTCTTCTTCTACCATAGTCTACAGGCAACATTCTGTATGTTTACTTGTTCTTCTTCTACCATAGTCTGCAGGCAACATTCTGTATGTTTACTTGTTCTTCTTCTACCATAGTCTACAGGCAACATTCTGTATGTTTACTTGTTCTTCTTCTACCATAGTCTACAGGCAACATACTGTATGTTTTGTTTACTTGTTCTTCTTCTATCATAGTCTACAGGCAACATTCTGTATGTTTACTTGTTCTTCTTCTACCATAGTCTACAGGCAACATTCTGTATGTTTACTTGTTCTTCTTCTACCATAGTCTACAGGCAACATTCTGTATGTTTACTTGTTCTTCTTCTACCATAGTCTACAGGCAACATTCTGTATACTTACTTGTTCTTATTCTACCATAGTCTACAGGCAACATTCTGTATGCTTACTTGTTCTTCTTCTACCGTAGTCTACAGGCAACATTCTGTATGTTTACTTGTTCTTCTTCTACCATAGTCTAGAGGCAACATACTGTATGTTTACTTGTTCTTCTTCTACCATAATCTAGAGTCTAGAGGCAACATTCTGTATGTTTACTTGTTCTTCCTTCTACCATAGTCTACAGGCAACATTCTGTATGTTTACTTGTTCTTCTTCTACCATAGTCTACAGGCAACATTCTGTATGTTCACTTGTTCTTCTTCTACCATAGTCTAGAGGTAACATACTGTATGTTTACTTGTTCTTCTACCACAGTCTAGAGGCAACATTCTGTATGTTTACTTGTTCTTCTTTTACCACAGTCTAGAGGCACCATACTTTCTTCTTCTAGATTCTACTTCTTCTAGATTCTACTTCCTCTAGATTCTAATTCCTCTAGATTCTACTTCTTCTAGAGTCTACTTCTTCTAGATTCTACTTCCTCTAGATTCTACTTCTTCTAGATTTTACTTCTTCTAGATTTTACTTCTTTTAGAGTCTACTTCCTCTAGATTTTACTTCTTCTAGAGTCTACTTATTCTAGATTTTACTTCTTCTAAGTCTACTTCTTCTAGATTTTACTTCTTCTAGAGCCTACTTGTAGATTTTACTTCTTCTAGAGTCTACTTATTCTAGATTTTACTTCTTCTAAGTCTACTTCTTCTAGATTTTACTTCTTCTAGAGTCTACTTCCTCTAGATTTTACTTCTAGAGTCTACTTCTAGATTTTTTTCTTCTAGATTTTACTTGGATGACTGAAGAAATTTTACAACTAATGGAAACAAGAAGACAGAACAAAAATAATCCTGCCAAATATGAAGAAATTCACAGAAAAATCAGAACCTTATGTAGGGAGGCAAAAGAAACATGGCTTGAGAAAAATTGCGGAGAAATTGAAAAACAACACAACAGTAAAAATGCGAAACTAATGCACAAAAGAATCCAGGAGCTTACTAATCAAAGAACAAGTACATATGCAGGCTGCCTAAAGACAAAAGATGGAAGAGTCATAATAGAAAAAGATCAGATCTTACATGTATGGTCAGATTACGTGAAAAACCTTTATGACGACAACAGAGACGAACACTACGATGTTCAAAATAATAATGAAGGACCAGCAATTTTAAAGATGGAGGTTCAGAATGCTCTTAACCATATGAAATCTGGCAAGACCCCCGGTTCAGACAGCGTCACAACAGAAATGATTAATGCTTTAGAAGAATATGGAATAGATAAAGTTACCAGTCTGCTTAATACAATATATGATACTGGAAATATACCTCATGAATTATGTAACTGTATTTATTGCAATCCCAAAGAAATCAGGAGCCTTGGAATGTGATCAACATCAAACAATTAGTATAATGAGTCACATCACGAAGATTTTGCTAAGAATTATCATGCAAAGAATTAGGAGGAAAATACAACCTGAAATAGGAGAAGAACAATGTGGGTTTGTAGAAGGAAAGGGTACATAAATGCTGTGTATTTACTGAGAACCGTAATCGAACGATCTATAGAAGTAAACAAAGATCTACACCTTTGCTTTATTGGCTACACAAAAGCTTTCGATAAAGTGAGACATGTCGACATGATAAGGATGCTTGAAGATCTACAAATTGATGGAAAAGACCTCAGACTTGTAAAAAACATATATTGGAAACAACAAGCTGCCATAAGAGTTGATAATGAAGTAGGCCAATATCAGCCTATTAAGAGAGGTGTGAGACAGGGATGTGTAATGTCTCCAGATCTGTTTTCCCTGTACAGTGAAAGTATTTTCAGAAATATTGAAGATATGGAAGGAATCAACATTGGGGAAACGATGCATCAATAACATGAGATATGCAGATGATACAACAATAACATGAGATATGCAGATGATGCAGTCTTGATTGCAGACAATGAACAGGATCTGCAACATTTAGCAGATGCGGTTGTTACACACAGTGAACGAGGGTTAGAATTAAATTGTAAAAAGACACAGATTATGGTCGTCACTAGGAAGAACAAAATACCACAATGTAATATACAAGTAAATGGGAATATTCTTCAACAAGTGAATAGGTACAATTATCTCAGAACAGTCATAACATCTGATGGGAGATGCCTTCAAGAGATTAGAACAAGAATCGCCTTGGCAAAAGTAGCCTTTAGCAAGATGAAAAACATACTGACCAATAAAAAGATGTCAACTGAAATGAGAAAAAGAGTGTTGAGGTGCTACATAGAACCTGTACTTTTATATGGATGTGAAGCTTGGACAATGAACAGTCAAGCTTCTTCTTCTTCTTTCGTTCGCTAACAGTCAAGCTGAAAAACATCTGATGGCTGTAGAAATGTGGTTTCTGAGGAAAATGCAAAGAATACCATGGACAGCCAGAAAGACCAATGAACAAGTCCTTCAAGAAACACATGAAGATCGTAAACTGATTAGAGACATTAGACGCAGACAGTCAAAATTTTTTGGGCATGTTATGAGAAGAAATGAATTGGAGAACTTGGTGACAACTGGTAAGATCAAAGGGAACAGACCAAGAGGAAGACCTAGAAGCAAATACCTGGATGGCTTGACCTTATGGCATGGTCGAGACAGAAACACGGAGCTGATCCACGACTCTGGTGATCGAGTGAGATGGCAGAACATGACCGCCCACGCTTAGCGGCATGGCACATGATGGATTGATGGAGATTTTACTTCTTCTAGAGTCTACTTCTTGATTTTACTTCTAGATTTTTACTTCTTCTAGATTTTTACTTCTTCTAGATTTTACTTCTTCTAGATTTTACTTCTTCTAGATTATACTTCTTCTAGATTATACTTCTTCTAGATTTTACTTCTTCTAGATTATACTTCTTCTAGATTATACTTCTTCTAGATTATACTTTTTCTAGATTGTAGAGTCTAGAGCAGTGTTTCCCAACCTTTTTTGTGCTGTGCCCCACCTAAGCCTTTCTAAATTTCTTTCATATACATAATTTTTAATATTCAAAAATTGAAATGTTCACTAAAGAAACTTGAATGATAGATTTTAGGAAGAAATCACTAGGAAATTATTGAGCAAACACAGTAAGTAAGTTTTCAAAACATATAATGGAGATGAATTGGAAACAAATAGGTATATTAAGCTCCTGCGAGAAGAAACATACTAAACACAAACACGTTGCACATACCTTACAAGGAGATCCATTGTATACCGGAATACAGGTGAAAATCCAAAATCAGAAGTAATCAATAAATATATAAAAATAAGAAAATAAAATACACACAAAAGCGTACAATACAACACATAGGACGGCCGACGTTTCGATTCTCAGAATCTTTGTCAAGGACAGGACAACACAGATAGATAAATAACGAAATCAAAAAAAAAAAAAAAAAAAGCAAAAATCACTACTACACCGTTTCCATGCGGGAGCAGTATTTTGTTGTTTATCTATATGTGTTGTTATTTTATTCTTTTTACATATTTATGGATTACTTCTGATTTTGGATTTTCACCTATATTCCGGTATACGATGGATCTCCTTGTAAGGCATGTGCAACGTGTTTGTGTTTAGGACGTTTCTTCTCGCAGGAGCTTAATATACCTATTTGTTTCCAATTCATATCGTTATATCCTGCTGCAGCCGCTGCTTTGTCTTCTATTCCATATAATGGAGAACTGAAATTCAAGTACAAAATAATTTTAATGAAAGATTTTTCTATATTATTTTAATTATTAGTAATTATTTATTATTTACATTTAGTGAGATCCTTGTGCTTGATGCTTGCTGCAAAGTGATTTTATGTCAGGTTCCAATTTAGTTAACTTCAGTCTCGAATCTCCCCGTTTTGTTATATCTAGCCGATTTCTTGTTTTTTTTAGCAGCAGATCATTTATGGCACTAAATCCGCATTCAGCTAAATATGAAGATGGAAACGGTAACAATAGTTCTCTTGCACATTTGGTTGCATTTTGGATATTTGATTTTGGTTTCTTCACAAAGCCATGCCATCGCTCCCTTTATATTAAATAAAATTTTAATTGACTCATCATTTTGCATTTCTGTGAGTTCTTCTTGATACTGCATATTTGAAATATCAGACAAATTCACTAACATTGGCTGCATCATCCAAGTTGGGAAATCAATATGTTTCAAATGAGAAAATCTTTCTTTTAAATCAACCGATTAAATTTTCAGATGATCGACAATCTATATATATAAAAGAGAATGTGTCTTTGTTTGTGTGTCCTTTATGTGGTCCTGAACGGTTCATCCGATTGAGATGAAATTTTCAACAGATGTTTTTCTCATTCCCGCGCAGCCAACTGGCATAGTTATTTAGTTTAAAATCAACAATTTTTCCTCCAGCATGAAAGAAAATGGCACGAGCTTTAGAAACAGACGAATAAATGTTCCGTCATCTTGCTGCAAGGGAACTCACTCTCTGATTAAACCAGAAATTAGTTAGGAACAGTTGTTTCTCACTCGCGTGGATGCAACTGAAATAGTTTAAAATCAATTTTTATTTTTGGGAACGGGAACGGGAGCAGTTGCCGAATATGAATTAAATGAGAGCTGGACGAAGCCGGGCTGGGTCATCTAGTAAGATATATAGCGGTATCAGTCACTTCACATTTTTGGAGCCAATGAAACTTTTCAAAATTTTTTTTGTAAATATATGTCTGACATAATTCAATAAAGGTAATGAAACCAAATATCTTCGATTTTGCATCGACAAGAGTTTTATTTGTTCCTTGAAGTTGTTTAATATATTTAGTTTTTCAAAGATATCGGCTAAATAACTCACAAATGCCTTATCATCAACCGTTTGACGTTTATCAAACCCCGTTTGACGTTTGACTCGTGAGCCGAAGGTTGTGGGTTCGATTCCGGGCCGTGCCCTTCGGTTTACGAGTTAAATGTTTCGGAGACTCCCATGGGTCGTCGCTAAAAGCTACGGAGTTCATGCTTTGTGCGACGCTTTCCGTGCTGCGGAAAGAGACCGAGCCATATGGGATAAAAACCCGGAGCAATGAAGTCGACCCTGTCGACTTTTAAGCGACTTTTTTTTTTATCATCAACCGTTAACAGATTTTTCATTTCAGGTTTGTCCCTTAAAATATCACTAAGAGTATCAAATAGTTCCATAAATTTTTAACAGTTAAACCGTTAACAGATTTTTCATTTCAGGTTTGTCCCTTAAAAAATCACTAAGAGTATCAAATAGTTCCATAAATTTTTTCAAGCATTTCCCTTTCGAGAGCCATCTTACTTCAGTGTGAAATATAAGTCTCACATGGTCTTCATTTTGTTCTTCACAAAATAACTTGAAGAGACGTATACATTTGGCACTAGCTTTTATAGCATTGATCCACTTTATAACTAAATTTAGTACTTCATTTAGAACAGGCGAAATGTTTTTAGCTACCAGGTTTTCCCCGTGAATAACACAATGCACAAGAAGCATTTCTGGATATTCATCTTTCATCAATTTTAAGCAACCATTTTTCTTCCCCATCATATTAGAAGCATCATCTACAGCACAAGATGTATGTTATATTTTTAACTGGTATATTGTTGAAATCTAAGTAATGTTTTAGCTTACTACTGTGTGTATATATATATATATATATCTTTGGAGGTAGTGGTGCTTTCTAATAATTTACAGAACATTTCTTCAGCAAAATCACCTTTATCAATATAACTTACGTAAGTTATAAGTACAACCTCACTGTCTCTCAAAGTTGATTCATCCATTTGCACCGAGAATTTTCTTGTTTTCAGCTTTTCAACAAGTTGTATTTCAATATCCTCACTTGTTTCGTCTATTCTTCGGCACTCTTCCGAATTCCGGTCCCAAATAGTTCTGCAGTTAATAATTTTATATAACTAACACTAACCCTAATCACTTATTCACTGCAGAACTATTTGGGACCGGAATTCGGAAGAGTGCCAAGAAATGCTGATATTGATGGTTTGGTTAAATTCTCCCCAGTTGCATGACTTTTCCCAGATTTAGTGATGAGTGATGAAATTTGACACTAGACGTAGACAGTCACAATTTTTTTGGCATGTTATGAGAAGAAATGATTTGGAGAACTTAGTGACAACTGGTAAGATCGAAGGGAAGAGACCGAGGGGAAGACCTAGAAGCAAATACCTGGATGGCTTGGCCTTGTGGCATGGTCGAGACAAACACGGAGCTGATCCACGACTCTGGTGATCGAGTGAGATGGCAGGACATGACCGCCCATGCTTACCGGCATGGCACATGATGGATGGATGGATGAAATTTGATAACTAGCCTCAAGAGTAGGATTGGTAGTTGATACTAGTAGTTGCACCATGAGCAGTAAATAGAGACTGTTACTGTTTTCAAAATTTTTCTTTAAATTTTGAAAGTAATTCAAATCTGAATTAATATGAGCATTATGTTTCGACTTCAAATGTGCCTCAAGACGACCTCGTTTAATTGATTCTTGGTCACGTATTGTTGGCATATAAGACAAAAAGGTGACCGTTCATCGTGGACAGAGGGTATGAAACAATTTTAAATATTCCTCCGAATTCTGACGAATTTTTTTCTTGCTTGCACCACTCATTTCACTATGGTATGAAACAAATAAATATAAGATCAATTAAAAACCAATAAAAAAAAAATATGGAGTAAACGTAGACTAAATCTACATATTTAAATTTGTATGGCACAATTGAATTACCCCACGGCAAAAAAATATACTTTTTCATTTGACAAATGTTTCTGGAAAATGATGCTTCTAAAATTGAAATTAATAAAAATTACCAATTCTTCTTCTTCGTTCATCCGGAGTTTTTTTTCCGGATGTGATTGCGTTGTGCCTGTTTGCAGCAGAGCTGCGTTCTTGCGCCGTTAGGCCGACACATCCGACTTCTGCGGGCATTTGTTGACCGGGTTAACCTTCCCGGGAAAATTACCAATTGAATTTACATACCATTTACATATCACTTATATTTATACAATACATGTATTTTTTAAACAACGAGACTTTTACAACAATTTAACCGACGCTTATTTCAAATTAACACCGACGGTGAATGCTGAGCGTTACCGCGAAAGTCTGCAGAAACTGACATCCCGGCACTAAGCATTTCGCGCCATTCAGAACAAATAGCGTGAAATGCTTAGTACCGGCCCAGTATAACCACTCTAACGTCTACCAATGAAATCAAGGCTACTAACATGGCGGACAGAAGTTACTAATAAATACTGGACATTTACCAAGCTCGAGTAGCGACTGAGAGTCGCCATACGGTTTACTTAAACTCTGGACGAGTCCATTTTCGAATTGCCCCCCCCCCCCCCACTGTGGAGCGTGGGCCCCACGTTGTCACTGGTCTAGAGTAACATGCAGTACGTTTACTCCTTTCTTTTCTATCTTGCCACGATTTTTGGAGAGATTTAAAAAAACAAAAAGGAGCGAAAGAAGAAGGAGGAAGAGGAGGAGACGGTCAGGCAGGTTTAGAGGGAAGCGTGATACACCATTACTGGTACACAGCTCACGAGCTCTGATCTGGGTCCGCCCATTCGTGCAGCAAAAGGTTACATCTCAACCTAATACGATTACCACTTACCTCAGCACCAGTATGAACATAAACACACTTAAGTAAACTGACACACAACCCCGGGGCACAGGTGATCAGTCTCGCAATAGTCAAACAAGATTTTCTGCCTTCATTCTGTAACACATTGAATATCAGCTTGCGACAGCAGGGAGGGATGTTGCTATATATATTCTACCCTCGGGTATCAGACGAAATGCAGATGTGTAGGGTCGGAGTTTGACTATCCAAGAATTTTCTTCACTTTGGTGTGGGCAATTCTGGGCAGACACTAGTCTGTAGGATATTCTGGGCAGACACTAGCCTGTGGGATATCCTGGGCAGACACTAGTCTGTGGGACATCCTGGGCAGACACTAGTCTGTGGGACATCCTAGGCAGACACTAGTTTCTGGGACACCCTGGGCAGACACTAGTTTCTGGACATCCTGGACAGACACTAGTTTCTGGACATCCTGGGCAGACACTAGTCTGTGAGACATCCTGGGCGGACACGACACTAGTCTGTGGGACATCCTGGGCAGACACTAATCTGTGGGATATCCTGGGCAGACACTAGTCTGTGGGACATCCTGAGCAGACACTAGTTTGTGAGACACCCTGGGCAGACACTAATCTGTGGGACATCCTGAGCAGACACTAGTCTGTGGGACATCCTGAGCAGACACTAGTTTGTGAGACATCCTGGGCAGACACTAGTCTGTGCGACATCCTGGGCAGACATTAGTCTGTGGGACATCCTAAGCAGACACTAGTCTGTGGGACATCCTGAGCAGACACTAGTTTGTGAGACATCCTGGGCAGACACTAGTCTGTGTGACATCCTGGGCAGACACTAGTCTGTGGGACATCCTGAGCAGACACTGTCTGTGGGACATCCTGGGCAGACACTAGTTTGTGAGACATCCTGGGCAGACACTAGTCTGTGAGACATCCTGGGCAGACACTAGTCTGTGGGACATCCTGAGCAGACACTAGTTTGTGAGACATCCTGGGCAGACACTAGTCTGTGGGACATCCTGAGCAGACACTAGTCTGTGGGACATCCTGAGCAGACACTAGTCTGTGGGACACCCTGAGCAGACACTAGTTTGTGAGACATCCTTGGCAGACACTAGTCTGTGAGACATCCTGAGCAGACACTATATTGTGAGACATCCTGAGCAGACACTAGTTTGTGGGACATCCTGGGCAGACACTAGTCTATGTGACATCCTGAGCAGACACTAGTTTGTGAGACATCCTGGGCAGACACTAGTTTGTGAGACATCCTGGGCAGACACTAGTCTGTGGGACATCCTGGGCCGCGGTAGTATGGTACCTTCAACAAAGTGAGCCATGGCGGTATGGCGCTTTCTACAAGAGTGGCAGTGATAAACTGGCTGCTAGTACTCTACTGGCCAACAGAGTGCAACCCCCTGCAGACAGGACTTGATTTACTGTCCCACCAGCACAGCTCCTAGATCTACCTATACCTTATACCATAGGTGCCAGGAGATTTCTCTGAAAAGGAAATACCCACAGGAAGAGAGATGGTCATCTCATCTCATAGCGTATGAATTAATATGTGTGAAGACCAAACACATCACGTCTTGGTGGTGAAAATGATATCGACACAGATTTGTTTGGTCTTGCCATGAGATGGTCGGTAATATACTCTTGACAGACAACAGACAGATGGTGGTACCGTCAGTCGGACAGACAACAGACAGATGGTGGAAAGGACGGACAGCAGACAGACGGTGAAACCGACGGACAGGCGTAAGGGTGAAAAGACAGAGAAATATAATACAGACAACAGACAGATGGTAGAAACGACGCACGGACGGACGGACAGATAGGTAGATATATGGTTAGAAGGACAGACTAATTCATGGGTGGGTGGGTGAATAGATGGATATTCAAACGGTGGACGGGCGAAGGAAAGATAGACAGAAGGGAAGGATCGGGGTTTTACTGTGACTGACAGGCCAGGCTATAAGCCCGTGGGATCCGCGACACAGGCAAGATTCCCACCCAACAATGTAGATTGCGACCAGGTCACAAGCCGGGACCCAAAAGTCAAACAAGTGCCCCAGATAAGACCTCTCTCCATGTGTGACTGGACTGTGTGGAGGGCATAGCAGTCTCTGCTGCTAACCTATCACACTAGTAGTCTAAACCCACAATGTAGGCGGTTACGAGAGAGAGAGAGAGAGAGAGAGAGAGAGAGAGAGAGAGAGAGGGAGAGAGGGAGAGAGAGAGAGAGAGAGAGAGAAAGAGAGAGAGAGGGGGTGGGGGTGCAATTTTATATATATATATATATATATATATATATATATATACACACACACACACACACACACACACACACACACACACACTGTAGACGAATACGAGAGAGAGAGAAAGAGAGAGGGGGTGGGGTGCAATTATATATATATATATATATATATATATATATATATATATATATATATATATATATATATACACACACACACACACACACTGTAGAGTGTAGACGAATACGAGAGAGAGAGAGAGAGAGAGGGAGAGAGAGAGCGTCAAACGCTACACGTGTGGGGTTCTGGTGGGTATCAACCGACCACCTTACCCACCAGTAGATTGTCTGGTATCCGTTGTGTAAGGTAGGTTCCACACCGCAGCCATGTAGCCACGGGTTTGAACCCAATACCAACTGACCCGTGCCGCGCTGCCCTGGCTTTGACTACATACAACCCTCAGTTCGTCTTTAAACCATCTCTCTCTCTCTCTCTCTCTCTCTCTCTCTCACACACACACACACAAACACACACACACACACACACACGCGCGCGCGCGCTACACAATACCGAAATACGGGGATTAGAAATCAGCCGTTGGCCATGTGCAAGCTTTGTGTTGATTGTCAATATGGTATGAACGTCGGCCGTTCACAAAGCCATGTCAAACTACTGAACGTACAACAACTCTTGACAATCACAAACAACTGACAGTGATTGCGACGTCCTGTAGACGGCATGCACCTAACTGTTGACCCATGCACACACAATACCCTTGTGTGTCTGTGTTTGTGTGACCTCATTCCGTGTAAACTGTCCAGACAGTACTAGATAGATAGCTGGTTGCATGTCCTTTGCAGAAAGTCGCAATTAATCCCAACATTTTTTGCCTGTTAATGATTTACTAGGCAAGTTTATGTTCAGTGTTTTGCCATTGTTTTCTGAATGTCGATGCTCATACCACTGTTAAAATATCAACACAAAGCGCGAGGCTGATTTTGAATGCGGTATACGGGATTGCGAATTGCGTTGGCTACTCTTTGCCACAGTCGCCGGAGAACAAAATAGGTGAGTGTTGAAGCCCTATAGAGAACCCGTCCTTCTGTATGGATGTGAAGCTTGGACAATGAGCAGGCAAGATTGTTGAAACCCTACAGAGAACAACCCGTCCTTGTGTATGGATGTGAAGCGTGGACAATGAGGAGACAAGCTGAAAAACATTTGATGGCTGTGAAAATGTGGTTTCTGAGGAAAATGTAAAGAATAGGATGAACAGACAGACAAATCAATGACTAAGTCCTACAAGAAGCAAACTGATTAGAGAAATTATATGCAGACAGTCTAAATATTTTGAACACGTTATAAGAAGAAATAAACTAGAAAACTTGGTGACAACTGGCAATATTCGGGGGGAAAAGAACAAGGTGAAGGCAGAGAAGTAAATATCTGCCACATGGCATGGTCGGATCAAGAACGCATATTGATCCACAACTCTGGTGATCGCGTGAGATGGTGAAACATGACCGCCCACCCTTATCGGCATGGCACATGATGATGATAATAATTACATAATGTCATCTGGAATATATAACATAGATAATGTAGTGGAGAAAACCAAAGAAGAAACAGCAGCACAGCCAGAGAACGAGAACTGGCAGAGGGCGAGAAATGGCGCAACGAGGGTAGCACACAAATGTCACATGAAGCTGGCACACAACACAGTTCCTCTCAGTTCGTGAACAGATAGCACACACGCAACACCCGGTGCAACACGGGTGGGTGGGTGGGTGGAAGCAGCCCAGGCGACAGGTAAACTCAGGTATGACAATCCGAGGTGTTTGACCTGTATTCCGGCGTTATACCACACACGTGTCATCTGCTGGCGGAGATGAGTGGTCGTTCTGTGATTAAGTGGTGTAGCGTTGGTCGGGGGGTTTAAATCCCTTGCTACTGACCTGGAATGAGCAATGCTCGGGTAAAACAAAAGGCCGACAGTTGTTCTACACCCCGGGGTAGAAGTACAATAACTAAACAAGGTCGCAATGCATCTCTCTACTTTCAAAACACAAACAAAACTGTCGTCTACTGCCAATATTAGTGGTTCTCAACCTTTTTTAGCCCGTGCCCCCCTTTACCATATTTTCAGAACGTCATTCAGTTTAGTTTAGTTTAGTTTAGTTTAGTTTAGTTGACGGATCAACATCATGGCACACGGGTTTAACTCATAAGTGCTCCGTTCTTCTCCTAACTCAAGCCTGAGTCTGGAGAAACTCAGCTCAGTGCACGTACTCCGTAGCACCGGCGAGGAACCTGAAATACTTCAGGAAATACATAAGTCATTCCCCCCCCCCCCCCCCCCCCCCCCCCCCGCTTTCGTATTTCCTACCTAAAAATCCCGCCCCGCCCCTACACAGTATACGTAATAATGGAAGCTAAATTTAATAGCACATACTAAAACAAGTCTAGACGTCCATATAAAACGTGATTTGTGGGTCTACTTACTCTATAAAATGAATTTTAGAAGGGTGAGATGTACAGAACCGTACAGTATTAAGGGAAAAACAATATCAAGTAATGGGTTCTTGTATTAACGCTATCTTGAAAAAAATCTTAATTCTCTACCCCCCCCCCCCCCTGGAAACCCTAAAATTCCCCGCTGGGGGGAAATTCCCCACCGGTTGAGAGCCACTGGCCTATATAGTACCTTGCGGTGTAGGACGGGAGGAGGGGGGGGGGGGGGGGGCCTTGAGCATGGGAAATTAAGGCCGCCTGACTAATACAGTCTGTGCAGGTTAGGGTTTTCTTTTTGCACACAATTGTTTAAAAAAAATGAATTGCATGTTAAAAAAAATTAGTTGTACATCGTAGTCAACCTCAGCATTTTTTGGGTTGTTGTTGGCTGTTTGTGATTTACTGGGCAAGTTTACATTCAGTAGTTTGCCACTGCTTTCTGAACGACCGATGCTTATTATATCATTCTATGAAAACTATATGCAATGCGGTCTGCTTACAAATCTCCCGCAACTGTGTTTCGATGGCGGTATGCGGGATGGAGAATCGCGTGCGTAGGCCCTTCACCGCAGCGCCGTAGCCAGAAAATACAAGGATCTGTGTGCAGGCCTTGGGGATTCTGGTGGCTGCCCTACGTGTGCCTAGAGTAGTCGGTACTCTGTGGGCCAGCGCCTACACATGTCCCTACAGGTGTCTAGAGCAGTTGGTAAACTATGGGCCTGCGCCTACCCATGTCCCTACATGTGTCTAGAGCAGTCGGTACTCTATGGGCCAGTGCCTACATGTGTCTAGAGCAGTCGGTACTCTATGGGCCTGCGCCTTCACATGTCCCTACATCTGTATAGAGCAGTCGGTACTCTATGGGCCTGCGCCTACATCTGTATAGAGCAGTCGGTACTCTATGGGCCAGTGCCTACATCTGTATAGAGCAGTCGGTAGTCTATGGGCCTGCGCCTACATCTGTATAGAGCAGTCGGTACTCTATGGGCCAGTGCCTACATCTGTATAGAGCAGTCGGTACTCTATGGGCCAGTGCCTACATCTGTATAGAGCAGTCGGTACTCTATGGGCCAGTGCCTACATCTGTATAGAGCAGTCGGTACTCTATGGGCCTGCGCCTACATCTGTATAGAGCAGTCGGTAGTCTATGGGCCAGTGCCTACATCTGTATAGAGCAGTCGGTACTCTATGGGCCAGTGCCTACATCTGTATAGAGCAGTCGGTACTCTATGGGCCAGTGCCTACATCTGTATAGAGCAGTCGGTACTCTATGGGCCAGTGCCTACATCTGTATAGAGCAGTCGGTACTCTATGGGCCTGCGCCTACATCTGTATAGAGCAGTCGGTACTCTATGGGCCAGTGCCTACATCTGTATAGAGCAGTCGGTACTCTATGGGCCAGTGCCTACATCTGTATAGAGCAGTCGGTAGTCTATGGGCCTGCGCCTTCACATGTCCCTACATCTGTATAGAGCAGTCGGTACTCTATGAGCCAGTGCCTACATCTGTATAGAGCAGTCGGTAGTATATGGGCCAGTGCCTACATCTGTATAGAGCAGTTGGTACTCTATGAGCCAGTGCCTACATCTGTATAGAGCAGTCGGTACTCTATGGGCCAGTGCCTACATCTGTATAGAGCAGTCTGTAGTCTATGGGCCTGCGCTTTCACATGTCCCTACATCTGTATAGAGCAGTCGGTACTCTATGAGCCAGTGCCTACATCTGTATAGAGCAGTCGGTACTCTATGAGCCAGTCCCTACATCTGTATAGAGCAGTCGGTAGTCTATGGGCCTGCGCCTACATCTGTATAGAGCAGTCGGTACTCTATGAGCCAGTCCCTACATCTGTATAGAGCAGTCGGTAGTCTATGGGCCTGCGCCTTCACATGTCCCTACATCTGTATAGAGCAGTCGGTACTCTATGAGCCAGTGCCTACATCTGTATAGAGCAGTCGGTACTCTATGAGCCAGTGCCTACATCTGTATAGAGCAGTCGGTAGTCTATGGGCCTGCGCCTTCACATGTCCCTACATCTGTATAGAGCAGTCGGTAGTCTATGGGCCAGTGCCTACATCTGTATAGAGCAGTCGGTACTCTATGAGCCAGTCCCTACATCTGTATAGAGCAGTCGGTACTCTATGGGCCAGTGCCTACATCTGTATAGAGCAGACGGTACTCTATGGGCCTGCGCCTTCACATGTCCCTACATCTGTATAGAGCAGTCGGTACTCTATGGGCCAGTGCCTACATCTGTATAGAGCAGTCGGTACTCTATGGGCCAGTGCCTACATCTGTATAGAGCAGTCGGTAGTCTATGGGCCTGCGCCTTCACATGTCCCTACATCTGTATAGAGCAGTCGGTACTCTATGAGCCAGTGCCTACATCTGTATAGAGCAGTCGGTAGTATATGGGCCAGTGCCTACATCTGCATAGAGCAGTTGGTACTCTATGAGCCAGTGCCTACATCTGTATAGAGCAGTCGGTACTCTATGGGCCAGTGCCTACATCTGTATAGAGCAGTCTGTAGTCTATGGGCCTGCGCTTTCACATGTCCCTACATCTGTATAGAGCAGTCGGTACTCTATGAGCCAGTGCCTACATCTGTATAGAGCAGTCGGTACTCTATGAGCCAGTCCCTACATCTGTATAGAGCAGTCGGTAGTCTATGGGCCTGCGCCTTCACATGTCCCTACATCTGTATAGAGCAGTCGGTACTCTATGAGCCAGTGCCTACATCTGTATAGAGCAGTCGGTACTCTATGAGCCAGTCCCCTACATCTGTATAGAGCAGTCGGTAGTCTATGGGCCTGCGCCTTCACATGTCCCCTACATCTGTATAGAGCAGTCGGTACTCTATGAGCCAGTGCCTACATCTGTATAGAGCAGTCGGTACTCTATGAGCCAGTGCCTACATCTGTATAGAGCAGTCGGTAGTCCTATGGGCCTGCGCCTTCACATGTCCCTACATCTGTATAGAGCAGTCGGTAGTCTATGGGGCCAGTGCCTACATCTGTATAGAGCAGTCGGTAGTCTATGGGCCAGTCCCTACATCTGTATAGAGCAGTCGGTACTCTATGGGCCAGTGCCTACATCTGTATAGAGCAGACGGTACTCTATGGGCCTGCGCCTTCACATGTCCCTACATCTGTATAGAGCAGTCGGTACTCTATGGGCCAGTGCCTACATCTGTATAGAGCAGTCGGTACTCTATGGGCCAGTGCCTACATCTGTATAGAGCAGTCGGTAGTCTATGGGCCTGCGCCTTCACATGTCCCTACATCTGTATAGAGCAGTCGGTACTCTATGAGCCAGTGCCTACATCTTGTATAGAGCAGTCGGTAGTATATGGGCCAGTGCCTACATCTGTATAGAGCAGTTGGTACTCTATGAGCCAGTGCCTACATCTGTATAGAGCAGTCGGTACTCTATGGGCCAGTGCCTACATCTGTATAGAGCAGTCTGTAGTCTATGGGCCTGCGCTTCACATGTCCCTACATCTGTATAGAGCAGTCGGTACTCTATGGGCCAGTGCCTACATCTGTATAGAGCAGACGGTACTCTATGGGCCTGCGCCTTCACATGTCCCTACATCTGTATAGAGCAGTCGGTACTCTATGGGCCAGTGCTTACATCTGTATAGAGCAGTCGGTACTCTATGAGCCAGTGCCTACACATGTCCCTACATCTGTATAGAGCAGTCGGTACTCTATGGCCAGTGCTTACATCTGTATAGAGCAGTCGGTACTCTATGGGCCAGTGTCTTACATCTGTATAGAGCAGTCGGTACTCTATGAGCCAGTGCTTACATCTGTATAGAGCAGTCGGTACTCTATGGGCCAGTGCCTACATCTGTATAGAGCAGTCGGTACTCTATGAGCCAGTGCCTACACATGTCCCTACATCTGTATAGAGCAGTCGGTACTCTATGGGCCAGTGCCTACATCTGTATAGAGCAGTCGGTACTCTATGGCCAGTGCCTACATCTGTATAGAGCAGTCGGTAGTCTATGGCCTGCGCCTTCACATGTCCCTACATCTGTATAGAGCAGTCGGTACTCTATGAGCCAGTGCCTACATCTGTATAGAGCAGTCGGTAGTATATGGGCCAGTGCCTACATCTGTATAGAGCAGTTGGTACTCTATGAGCCAGTGCCTACATCTGTATAGAGCAGTCGGTACTCTATGGGCCAGTGCCTACATCTGTATAGAGCAGTCTGTAGTCTATGGGCCTGCGCTTTCACATGTCCCTACATCTGTATAGAGCAGTCGGTACTCTATGAGCCAGTGCCTACATCTGTATAGAGCAGTCGGTACTCTATGAGCCAGTCCCTACATCTGTATAGAGCAGTCGGTAGTCTATGGGCCTGCGCCTTCACATGTCCCTACATCTGTATAGAGCAGTCGGTACTCTATGAGCCAGTGCCTACATCTGTATAGAGCAGTCGGTACTCTATGAGCCAGTCCCTACATCTGTATAGAGCAGTCGGTAGTCTATGGGCCTGCGCCTTCACATGTCCCTACATCTGTATAGAGCAGTCGGTACTCTATGAGCCAGTGCCTACATCTGTATAGAGCAGTCGGTACTCTATGAGCCAGTCCTACATCTGTATAGAGCAGTCGGTATCTATGGGCCAGTGCCTACATCTGTATAGAGCAGCGGTATCTATGGGCCGTGCCTACATCTGTATAGAGCAGTCGGTACTCTATGGGCCAGTGCCTACATCTGTATAGAGCAGTCGGTACTCTATGGGCCAGTGCCTACATCTGTATAGAGCAGTCTGTAGTCTATGGGCCTGCGCTTCACATGTCCCTACATCTGTATAGAGCAGTCGGTACTCTATGAGCCAGTGCCTACATCTGTATAGAGCAGTCGGTACTCTATGAGCCAGTCCCTACATCTGTATAGAGCAGTCGGTAGTCTATGGGCCTGCGCCTTCACATGTCCCTACATCTGTATAGAGCAGTCGGTACTCTATGAGCCAGTGCCTACATCTGTATAGAGCAGTCGGTACTCTATGATCCAGTGCCTACATCTGTATAGAGCAGTCGGTAGTCTATGGGCCTGCGCCTTCACATGTCCCTACATCTGTATAGAGCAGTCGGTAGTCTATGGGCCAGTGCCTACATCTGTATAGAGCAGTCGGTACTCTATGAGCCAGTCCCTACATCTGTATAGAGCAGTCGGTACTCTATGGGCCAGTGCCTACATCTGTATAGAGCAGACGGTACTCTATGGGCCTGCGCCTTCACATGTCCCTACATCTGTATAGAGCAGTCGGTACTCTATGGGCCAGTGCCTACATCTGTATAGAGCAGTCGGTACTCTATGGGCCAGTGCCTACATCTGTATAGAGCAGTCGGTAGTCTATGGGCCTGCGCCTTCACATGTCCCTACATCTGTATAGAGCAGTCGGTACTCTATGAGCCAGTGCCTACATCTGTATAGAGCAGTCGGTAGTATATGGGCCAGTGCCTACATCTGTATAGAGCAGTTGGTACTCTATGAGCCAGTGCCTACATCTGTATAGAGCAGTCGGTACTCTATGGGCCAGTGCCTACATCTGTATAGAGCAGTCTGTAGTCTATGGGCCTGCGCTTTCACATGTCCCTACATCTGTATAGAGCAGTCGGTACTCTATGAGCCAGTGCCTACATCTGTATAGAGCAGTCGGTACTCTATGAGCCAGTCCCTACATCTGTATAGAGCAGTCGGTAGTCTATGGGCCTGCGCCTTCACATGTCCCTACATCTGTATAGAGCAGTCGGTACTCTATGAGCCAGTGCCTACATCTGTATAGAGCAGTCGGTACTCTATGAGCCAGTCCCTACATCTGTATAGAGCAGTCGGTAGTCTATGGGCCTGCGCCTTCACATGTCCCTACATCTGTATAGAGCAGTCGGTACTCTATGAGCCAGTGCCTACATCTGTATAGAGCAGTCGGTACTCTATGAGCCAGTGCCTACATCTGTATAGAGCAGTCGGTAGTCTATGGGCCTGCGCCTTCACATGTCCCTACATCTGTATAGAGCAGTCGGTAGTCTATGGGCCAGTGCCTACATCTGTATAGAGCAGTCGGTAGTCTATGGGCCAGTCCCTACATCTGTATAGAGCAGTCGGTACTCTATGGGCCAGTGCCTACATCTGTATAGAGCAGACGGTACTCTATGGGCCTGCGCCTTCACATGTCCCTACATCTGTATAGAGCAGTCGGTACTCTATGGGCCAGTGCCTACATCTGTATAGAGCAGTCGGTACTCTATGGGCCAGTGCCTACATCTGTATAGAGCAGTCGGTAGTCTATGGGCCTGCGCCTTCACATGTCCCTACATCTGTATAGAGCAGTCGGTACTCTATGAGCCAGTGCCTACATCTGTATAGAGCAGTCGGTAGTATATGGGCCAGTGCCTACATCTGTATAGAGCAGTTGGTACTCTATGAGCCAGTGCCTACATCTGTATAGAGCAGTCGGTACTCTATGGGCCAGTGCCTACATCTGTATAGAGCAGTCTGTAGTCTATGGGCCTGCGCTTTCACATGTCCCTACATCTGTATAGAGCAGTCGGTACTCTATGGGCCAGTGCCTACATCTGTATAGAGCAGACGGTACTCTATGGGCCTGCGCCTTCACATGTCCCTACATCTGTATAGAGCAGTCGGTACTCTATGGGCCAGTGCTTACATCTGTATAGAGCAGTCGGTACTCTATGAGCCAGTGCCTACACATGTCCCTACATCTGTATAGAGCAGTCGGTACTCTATGGGCCAGTGCTTACATCTGTATAGAGCAGTCGGTACTCTATGGGCCAGTGCTTACATCTGTATAGAGCAGTCGGTACTCTATGAGCCAGTGCTTACATCTGTATAGAGCAGTCGGTACTCTATGGGCCAGTGCCTACATCTGTATAGAGCAGTCGGTACTCTATGAGCCAGTGCCTACACATGTCCCTACATCTGTATAGAGCAGTCGGTACTCTATGGGCCAGTGCCTACATCTGTATAGTGCAGTCGGTACTCTATGGGCCAGTGCCTACATCTGTATAGAGCAGTCGGTAGTCTATGGGCCTGCGCCTTCACATGTCCCTACATCTGTATAGAGCAGTCGGTACTCTATGAGCCAGTGCCTACATCTGTATAGAGCAGTCGGTAGTATATGGGCCAGTGCCTACATCTGTATAGAGCAGTTGGTACTCTATGAGCCAGTGCCTACATCTGTATAGAGCAGTCGGTACTCTATGGGCCAGTGCCTACATCTGTATAGAGCAGTCTGTAGTCTATGGGCCTGCGCTTTCACATGTCCCTACATCTGTATAGAGCAGTCGGTACTCTATGAGCCAGTGCCTACATCTGTATAGAGCAGTCGGTACTCTATGAGCCAGTCCCTACATCTGTATAGAGCAGTCGGTAGTCTATGGGCCTGCGCCTTCACATGTCCCTACATCTGTATAGAGCAGTCGGTACTCTATGAGCCAGTGCCTACATCTGTATAGAGCAGTCGGTACTCTATGAGCCAGTCCCTACATCTGTATAGAGCAGTCGGTAGTCTATGGGCCTGCGCCTTCACATGTCCCTACATCTGTATAGAGCAGTCGGTACTCTATGAGCCAGTGCCTACATCTGTATAGAGCAGTCGGTACTCTATGAGCCAGTGCCTACATCTGTATAGAGCAGTCGGTAGTCTATGGGCCTGCGCCTTCACATGTCCCTACATCTGTATAGAGCAGTCGGTAGTCTATGGGCCAGTGCCTACATCTGTATAGAGCAGTCGGTACTCTATGAGCCAGTCCCTACATCTGTATAGAGCAGTCGGTACTCTATGGGCCAGTGCCTACATCTGTATAGAGCAGACGGTACTCTATGGGCCTGCGCCTTCACATGTCCCTACATCTGTATAGAGCAGTCGGTACTCTATGGGCCAGTGCTTACATCTGTATAGAGCAGTCGGTACTCTATGAGCCAGTGCCTACACATGTCCCTACATCTGTATAGAGCAGTCGGTACTCTATGGGCCAGTGCTTACATCTGTATAGAGCAGTCGGTACTCTATGGGCCAGTGCTTACATCTGTATAGAGCAGTCGGTACTCTATGAGCCAGTGCTTACATCTGTATAGAGCAGTCGGTACTCTATGGGCCAGTGCCTACATCTGTATAGAGCAGTCGGTACTCTATGAGCCAGTGCCTACACATGTCCCTACATCTGTATACAGCAGTCGGTACTCTTTTGGCTAGTGCCTACATGTGTCTAGAGCAGTCGGTACTCTATGAGCCTGCGCCTTCACATGTCCCTACATGTGTCTAGAGCAGTCGGTACTCTTTTGGCTAGTGCCTAAATGTGTCTAGAGCAGTCGGTACTCTTTTGGCCAGTGCCTACATGTGTCTAGAGCAGTCGGTACTCTTTTGGCTAGTGCCTACATGTGTCTAGAGCAGTCGGTACTCTTTTGGCTAGTGCCTACATGTGTCTAGAGCAGTCGGTACTCTTTTGGCTAGTGCCTACATGTGTCTAGAGCAGTCGGTACTCTTTTGGCTAGTGCCTACATGTGTCTAGAGCAGTCGGTACTCTTTTGGCTAGTGCCTACATGTGTCTAGAGCAGTCGGTACTCTATGGGCCTGCGCCTTCACATATCCCTACATGTGTCTAGAGCAGTTGGTAAACTATGGGCCTGCACCTACACATGTCCCTACTGATGACAGGAATCCTGGAGAGAAAGGCTGGTGGCATTTGGAAATGTGGCAGATGTCCCAAAACTGCTGCAGGGTGTGCCTGGGTGGACTCGCCCACCGCTACTGTACAAGCACGAAGTGCCATCCTTCGTCTCAGAAATGGAAGAGATTTAAATGTCTTGCTCATGTATCTAAGCTGGCTCTGTGGCAAAGGGTTACGCAGTTCGTGATCTTGCATACCCGCGTTTGAAACACAGCTGTGGGCGATTTGGCAGCAGTTTGCCTTATCTTGGTTTTTTACGAAATAGTATGGGTGCCGATCGTTCAGAAAGCAATAGCAAACTTACCAAGAGATCACAACATCAAAACATGTTGGTGTTGACTGCGGCGTCCTGTAAAGGATATGCAACTAACCTTTAACATGGATATAAAAATATCTTGGATATAGAAAAGAACAAATGCATCCATACAACAAGAACTGAATATTGAAGAAGGTTGGCTACTAAAGATGATCAAACAAAGAAACTTGAAATGATTTGGTCACTTGAAACATTATGACAGTTTAGAGACAATAATCATGGAGGGGTATATGCCCGGGACGAAGAGGAAGACCAAAGAGAGAATGGATGCAGGATGTGACAGATGATCTCGAGATGGTTGTATCAGATGCGGGGCATCTTGCTTATGACCAAGAAGTTTTCCGAAAGGTTGTTATGGGAGCAAGGTTCTGCAAGGGACATGCTATTGAATGAATGAATGAATGAATGAATGAATGAATGAATGATAATGTATACACAAGCAGGTGTTACTGCGATATGAAGCTTCACCATATTGCAAAAACTGGCAGACAAGGTGAGCGTGGAAGACTGCTGGCAACCAGCTGAAAGCATTTGGAGTGACTCATGAATGGAAGTCCTTGGTAACAGGCAATGAAAACATTAAGCATTAACATAAGAAACCCTCAGGAAAAGAAAAGAAAGATAAAAAAGATTATTTAAATAAAAGCAAAAACAGAGCTGCTAAAGTCCAGGAGAAATACACAGAAGCTAACAAAAAGTTACAAAACGTAAAGCGTGGATAAAGGCAATGAATGAATCACTGAAAAACAAGCAGTAGATTGTGAGCTTTACTAGAATATGATTACAAGAATCAAATTGGACGTTGCGGCTAAAGCCTTCGGCAGCACAGCATAAACAAACACAAGCTGACACAACCACATGAAAAACACTACATGAAAATATGAATATAAACATAATCTAGAGAAGATAAAACACAATATTTACAAGCCCTAGCAGAAGAAGCAGAAAATGCAGCTGCAAAAGGAAACCTCATTGAACTTCATAGCACCATAAGGAAACTGGCAGGAAAATATAATCAACCAAGTGGACTTTAAAAAAGTAACTGGAAAGTTCTCACCAACAATAAAGATCGAATGAACAGATGGGCTGAACACTTTCATGAACTTCTGAATTGACTAGTTCCAAATAAACCTCTTGATATCCAGCTGGCTGAAGTGGAGATGGATAACTGAGAAGTCATGTAAAGAAAATATCAGAAAAGCTAACAAGCTATTGAAAGATGAATAAGCTGCTAGTCCAATGGTATCCCAGCAGGCGCTATTAAAACCAAAATAGTAACCTCAATGAACTGCTGCACAAATTATTTAGCAGTCTTCGAAATTTAAGAAATACCAGCAGACTTCACAGAAGGATATGTCATGAAGCTGCCTAAGAAAGGGGATCTTCAGGGGTGTGAAAATTATAGTGGAATAATGCTACTGTCAGTTCCTGGGAGAATATTAATTGGGATCATTCTGGAGAGATTAAGAGATGCCAATGACAAACTAAGCAATGTGTAAAACAGGCTTCCAACCAAACAGATCAAGCGCTGAACAAATAACCCCATTACTCATAACAGAGAAAAGGCAGGTCCGCATGGCCGAATGGATAAGAGCGTGTGTTCTTAAACATCCTTGTGCTGATGCCGAGGTAAGCGGTTCAACCCCTACACCAGACAGCTTGACTAAAATTACCCATCATCCTTGACTTGGGGGCATAAATTACAAGTACCTATGAAGTCGGAGTGAGCTCGCCTGATGGCGAGTGACATTGTTAATAGGAAAAGCTAATCCACATGCAAAATTCAGTCTCTCATTACTATAAATAGTGTGTATGGACTACGCTTAAGTTTAAAGCGAGCCAAAAAAAAAAATAATAACATAGAAAAGTAGTGAACAAAATTCACATTATACTGGATTGACTGGCCTTTGATAGCATTGTTAGGGAATTTCTTTGGGGGTTGATGCAGCACTATGGGATCCCACAGAGAATCATTAACTTAATAAGGCCAACACATGAAGCTATGAGAATGAAACATTCCAGTCAATGAAGTCATGAGGAAAAGATACTGGCGCTGGACAGGACACACACAGAGAAAACCTGAGGATAGTATAGCTTGGCATTCCCTTGTCTGGACTCCAACAGGGTAAACTAATGAACAGCCTAAAAACACACGGAGAAAAGAATTAAAGACAGAGATTGGTAATAAGGAACATGGAAGGAACTGCAAGAGATAGCAACAGACAGGATGGCTTGGCATGAGTAGGTAAAGGCTGATGCCCCAATTGGAGAAGAGGGGGGCAAATAAGGGTAAAAAAAGAAGAGGTGTGGTATTTGGTATGTGGTCTCGCTGAGACATGCGAGGCACCACTCTTTGTGTGACTGTGGACATTCATTATCTCATCTAACATTGGATTGACATATCAGAGCCCTTCTACAAACCAGTGTCATATTCATCTAAAAACTGACACACTACTCTCCAGTGTGATTCATCTAAAAACTGACATTGCTAGGCACCATGCAAATGACATGTGAGGAAAATAACTTCTAATAAATGCAGAACAATGCTCAACTCTGACCGTGTTTGTAAAACACTCTGAAATAAGGTTTGCTGTGTATTCTCCAGTATGAACTTGGTGATGAGAAATTTTGTTACAAATGACAACAGAACGAAACAATAAAAACAAACTAGATTGTGAAATGAGGCTGCTGAACTTTTCAAGACATATTTACAGATACAAACAAATGTAGCCAAACATAATTTCAACACAACTATATGCTATAAAATATAGGAAAAAAAAGCAATGGAGAGTTTCAACTGTTCCAACAGTAGGTCAGCATGGCTGAATGGATAAGAGCGCGTGTTCTTAAACATCCGGTGTGCCGATGCTGAGGTAAGGGGTTCAACCCTGGATAGTTGGACTCTCGTCCTTGAAGTGGGAACATAAATTACGAGTACAAGTATCTCTGAAGTCTGAGTGGGTTCGCTTGATGGCGAGGGACACTTAATAGGCAAAGCGGCACTCTTCCGAATAACTGTCCCAAATTATTTAGTGTAAAAAGTATCCCTTACAGGGTGATGTTGTCGATCACTTCTGGTTCAGTGTGTGGTGGACTGCTAGACCGATCGATGGATGCAATAAATGTTTCCTGGGCCCAGAGGGCCCTCACTTTCATCGGAGTGTATATCTATATCTTGTACGTACGTATTTCCACATATATAACTGAAAGGCATACACTCCGAAGACAGTGAGGGCCCTCCAGGCCCAAAAACTTTTATTGCATCCATCAATCGGTCTAGCAGTCCACCACACACACTCAATAACTGTACATAATACATAACGGTACCAAATTATTTATTGCACGTACATATTTCCATATATAACTGTCAAATATTATTGGTACGTATTTCGATTTTCTCAGTTCTATATTTTAGTTCATGGTGTTTAATATTTTTTATTATATCACCTAATGAGGCCCTGTAAGGGATGCTATTTACAAGAAATAATTTGGGACCGTTATTCGGAAGTGTGCCTGCAAAGCTATTCCATACACAAAATTCAGTCCAGCACTACTAGAAGTAATGTGTATGGACTACACTGGAGTTCAAAGCAAGGAGCATAAAGTAAAAACAAACACTGTTCCAACAGACATGTGATATTGCATGGCAAGAATGGGTAGAACACAAGCAGTAGTTGTCATTGTTCCAACAGACATGTGATATTGCATGGCAAGAATGGGTAGAACACAAGCAGTAGTTGTCATTGTTCCAACAGACATGTGATATTGCATGGCAAGAATGGGTAGAACACAAGCAGTAGTTGTCATTGTTCCAACAGACATGTGATATTGCATGGCAAGAATGGGTAGAACACAAGCAGAAGTTGTCATTGTTCCAACAGACATGTGATATTGCATGGCAAGAATGGGTAGAACACAAGCAGAAGTTGTCATTGTTCCAACAGACATGTGATATTGCATGGCAAGAATGGGTAGAACACAAGCAGTAGTTGTCATTGTTACGGTTAAAGTCCAGGGGATCAACTTCACTGCACCAGGTTTCACCCCCATTTGGCTCGGTCTCTCTGTGCAGGATGGCAGTCCCCGAGAGCATCGCACAAAACACAAACTCCACAGCTCAAGCAATGACTCCTGCACTTGTAATCTTAATGATGCAGTCCAAATGTGAGCCCACGACTGTCAGTGTGCAAAGCAGACAATGTCACCACTTCGCCACAGACACGCTCACGCAGAAATAGTTACAATCCAGATTCAAGTACAGGAAGACAACCATGCTGAGGTATTGTCAGTGTAATGCCGATCCTAAAAACTCTATTGGAAACCTGTAAACGCTCTATACCTTAGTGGGACCGCAGTCAGCGCCAACTGTTTTCTATATCCAATATTCAAAACGAGTTTACGATGAGAGATTTTGAAACAATTCTTGACACGATAAACAATCTTATTCACGACAACTTCATTTTGAATTATAATAAAGCTCCAAAACTGCTGATTTTTAAAAAAACAATGAATAGTTAACAGATGAAATGTGCCAATACAATAACAATAAAGACAGCCCCATGGCAGGAAGCTGGTGTGGCTAGGTGAAGTGTTAGGGTCATCACATGTTGCAGGCCGGAGTGCATAGAAGAATAGGTGCTTAGTCTTACACTTCCACAGTGAATGACTAAAGCCAACACTGCCTTGGGAAGGTTAACCCGGTCAACAAATGCCCGCAGGAGTCGGATGTGTCAGCCTAACGGCTGCAAGAACGCAGCACTGCTGTAAACAGGCACAACGCAATCACGTCCGGAGAAAAAAAACTCCGGATGAACGCAGCAGAAGAAGAAGCCTACATTGAACCCTGGTCCAACCCGTCCTGCCACGATCAGGGTATGTCAGTCACAGGCTTGAACAAACATTAACGAGTTCAATACACACATAAAACAGACTAATATACAAGTTCAACAGTTCAATATAGAAGTCAAACAACAGTGCGCTATAAAGTTAAACAGTTAAATCTAGAAGTTAATCAGTGCAATAAAGAAGGAAACAGTACAATACAGAAGTCAAACACTGCAATATAGAAGTTAAACAGTTCAATTTAGAAGTCAAACAGTTCAATACAGAAGCTAAACACTGCAATAGAAGAGTCAAACAGTGCAATAGAGAAGTTAAACAGCACCAAACGGCACTCAGTGGGTGATGTAGTAATATGCTTGACTCATGATGTATAGCATAGTCATTAATGTACTTAACATGAGCTATAGCATAAACAAATACTTGACACAAACTATATAGCACAGTTATATACTTAACATGGGCTATAGCACAATCAAATACTTGACACAAACTATATAGCACAGTCATATACTTAACATGAGCTATAGTGTATTCAAACAATTAATACAAACTATATAGCACAGTTATATACTTAACATGAGCTATAGCATAAACAAATACTTGACACAAACTATATAGCACAGTTATATACTTAACATGAGCTATAGCACAGTCATATACTTAACATGAGCTTTAGCATAAACAAATACTTGACACAAACTATATAGCACAGCCTTATACTTAACATGGGATATAGCATAATCAAACACTTGACACAAACTATATAGCACAGACATATACTTAACATGGACTATAGCATAATCAAACACTTGATACAACCTATAGAGCACAGCCATATACTTAACATGGGCTATAGCATAATCAAACACTTGACACAAACTATATAGCACAGACATATACTTAACATGGGCTATAGCATAATCAAACACTTGACACAAACTATATAGCACAGACATATACTTAACATGGGCTATAGCATAATCAAACACTTGACACAAACTATATAGCACAGCCATATATTTAACATGAGCTATAGCATAATCACCTCATTCAATCAATCAATCATGTGCCATGCCGGGAAGCGTGGGCGGTCATGACTCACCATTTCACTCGATCACCAGAGTCATGGATCAGCTCTGTGTTCCTGTCTCGTCCATGCCATGTGGCCAAGCCATCCAGGTATTTACTTCTCAGTCTTCTCCTTGGTCTGTTCCCTTCGATCTTGCCAGTTGTCATCAAGTTCTCCAATCCATTTATTCTCATAACATGTCCTGTCCAAAAAATTTTGACTGCCTACGTCTAATTTCTCTAATCAATTTACTATTTTCATTTGTCTCCTGTAGTACTTGGTCATTGGTTTTTTTCTGTCTGTCCATGGTATTCTTTGCATTTTCCTCAGAAACCACATTTCTGCAGCCATCAGATGCTTTTCAGCTTGACTGCTCATTGTCCAAGTTTCACATCCACATAAAAGAACAGGCTCTATGTAGCACCTCAACACTTTTTCTCCTTTCAATTGATATCTTTTTATTGGTCAGTATGTTTTTCATCTTGCTAAAGACTACTTTCACCATGGCGATTCTTGTTCTAATCTCTTCAAGGCATCTCCCATCAGATGTTATGACTGTTCCGAGATAATTGTACCGATTCACTTGTTGAAGAATTTTCTCATTTACTTGTATATTATATTGTGGTGGTTCGTTCTTCCTAGTGACGACCATAATCTGTGTCTTTTTAATATAATCAAATACTTGACACAAATTATATAGCACAGTCATATATTTAACATGAGCTATAGCATAAACACTTGACACAAAATAAATGGCACAGTCATATACCCAACATAAGCTATAGCACAATCAAATATTTGACACAAAAGTTATAGCACGGTCATATACTTAACATGAGCTATAGCATAATCAAATAGTTGACACAAACTATATAGCACAGTCATATACTTAATACGAGCTATTTTTTTTTTTTTTTTTTTTTTTTTTTTTTTCCCGCGTTTCCATCCTGTTTCAGGATATTGCGGTCAACACCAGCATCTTTCAGCTGTATGTTGATTCCTAGGCTAGATTACGCTCATCAGCACGCCACGACTTTCTGAGCGACCGGCTCCATACTCTCATAAGTCACTTTTGCGATTTGAACCACTGCTAATTCTCGTCGCGTCACGTGACGAGAGTATTCGGGGTTAGCGGAGAAAGCTGCTAACCCCTCGGCCATGGAGCTATAGCATAATCAAATACTTGACACAAACTATATAGCACAGTCATATACTTAACATGAGCTATAGCATAATCAAAAACTTGACACAAACTATATAGCACAGTCATATACTTAACACAAGCTATAGCATAATCAAATACTTGACACAAACTATATAGCACCGTCATATGTCATATACTTAGCATGAGCTATAGCACAATCAATTACTTGACACAAACTGTATAGCACAGTCATATACTTAACATGATATATAGCATAATCAAATACTTGACACAAACTATATAGCACAGTTATATACTTAACATGAGCTATATCATAAGCAAATACTTGACACAAGCTACAATAACAACATACAAAACAATAAACTGAATATTAGTCAGAAAATCCCACTGTACACACTGGTAGCTAAGTGTTTGTTAATATGGAGACAAACAGTATTATTTGGTCATATGATAAGAAGAGAGGCCTTGGAGAACATCCTGACAACTGGAAAGATCAAGATGAAGAGAGGCAGAGGCAGACCAAGAGAAATGATGCTGGATGGACTGAGATGGTGGCATGGAGGAATACCATCAGCAGTAAACACAGAACAACAAAGATCCAGGTCTGTGAAGAGACATGAACGCCAACGCCTGATGATGATGATGATGATGCTGATGATGTGTTGATGATGATGATGTGTTGATGATGATGATGATGATGATGATGATGTGTTGATGATGATGATGTGTTGATGATGATGATGATGTGTTGATGATGATGATGATGTGTTGATGATGATGATGATGTGTTGATGATGATGATGATGATGTGTTGATTATGATGATGATGATGATGATGATGATGATGATGATGATGATGAGTATGGAGGAAGGTTAGATTGCAAAATACAATCAATATCAACACAGCTCTGTACTTCTGTGACTCTGATCTACTATACTATACGGATGTGAGTGAAGTATTTACCCCTAACCATCCCGCTTTGGGCCGGATTTCTTACTTCGGTATGATTGATTCAGTGCCGTGATTTCTTCAATGAACAGGTAAAGAAAATGGTTGTTGTTTTAATGTTTTAGAAAACCTCAAGTGTTCCAGACAAGGTGAAACCATGTTGATGTACTTGGATTTTTAATTATTTAATTTAATGTCATTACCACATTTTATATAATAATTGTCGAATAACAACTGCTCTATTAAAGTATGTTGTTCCCAACAAAAACTAAACTACATTATGACGACATTAGCATTATGGTCACAAATTGTGAGAGGAAGATCAAAGGAGGTTTAAATTAATTAATTTCCATAAACAAAACACTCCGTATACAAATTCTATTAGAATGATGAAGATGAAAATGTCGGACTCAAGACTTACGTCTGACGGCTATAGCGGTAGCGCAACCACGGACATGCCTGCCATATTTCACCGCTGACTTTCACAAACCTGACCCAGAGTTGATGAGTAATTAAGCCTTTGTGAAAGTGGAAACTAAGAGAATGTGTGCCGTGTCTTCCAAGCGAAGTGATCATGTTCAAAAACACAGCACGGTCACAACAGGAGATGGGTACACTACACACACAACATGGAGCACGGCCAGAAACTACAGTACAATGAACCAGCACATCTACATACAGTTATTACTTGACATACTGCAGCCTGGCCTGGTGGCGGTAATAAACATCCATGCATTCACAGGTAGTAGACGACGTAAGAATCAAGGGCTAGCGATGACAAGGCATCGAAGCCAACAAGTGTCACAAACAGAGGTCAGCGCACAGACAGCCACCACTACCCGCCTGCTGGCCTGCCGTCTGCTGCCATGTCTAACCGTTACCTGGGCAATCTCTGGCACATATTACACACAATACCACACGACAACTGACGGGTATATTCACCAGATATCACCAGGTTACGCGACCATAATCCCAGTGTTGTCAGAAGTCTTGTTCAATCCGACCAAAGGATATCTGTTTTGTTTTTGAAGATGTTTTTCTCCAGTGATCCCCCGCCCCCCTTGCTGTGATGTTTCCTCCAGGGATGAGATCATCCGGGATATTTTTACCCGATGACATCATTACCAGCCAATCAGATCGCGCAACTTAAGCATACAGGGTTTAACTCTGAAGGTTGGAGAGCGTGTCTGTGTAAAAGGAGGCGAAAACGAAAGTTGAGTAAATATATTTGTCTTGGTGGTGTTTCCCTTGCCAATCTTTTAGTGCATTGTGGAAGAACTAAAATGTTCTGAACCTAGACGCTGTGAATGACTTCAGTAGCACGCAAACAAGTCTTGTGTAGTGGGGCCCTTGTGCTGGCCAACTAAGCTACGACGAACTAGCCGAACAAGGGTAGGGGTGGTAGAACATACGGCCAAATACTTAGCCGCCGAGCGCTGAGTTATATCATGATATGATTTTTGGTAGGAAGAGGATATTAGCACCTATGGACATGCCTGGAGTTCAAAGTATAATACCCCAACAAATAACTAACTAACTATTGGACATACTGTCAATACGAGCTCAGACAAAAACATGCAAACAAGTGTGTTTTCAAGCACCTCTATAGGCACTACATCTTAGAGGGAAGATGGTTGTATGGTTGGCTGGTTGCTTGTAAATTTTCCGGAAGACTAAGTTTATCTCTTAAGTCCGCTGCGCTGCGTCCAGGTTGTCTCAGCCACAAACAGGGCTTGTATCTTGCCGGGTGAGGTTACTATGGAGACTTCTGCCGACGCTCTTCCAAGGTACTACCTCCAAAGGGACTGTTGTACAGAACTCTGCGTCCCCTCTCCACATACACAAACCAGTGAGATGTGCAAGATCGATGCTGGAACCTGCTAGAGCGGAGAGGCCTAAAAATATGTTGTATTAGTCCTTCACTTGAGGACGTAAATTGCCAGTACCTAATAAGTCGGGGTGCCGGACCTCCCTGGCCTAGGGGTTAACGTCTTTCTCCGTAATCCTGTATATCCACGTAAGGAAAGTAACCTCCGCGAGAATCGGTAGCGGTTCTCGCCGCGTTGGTAACTTACGGGGTATGTGAGCCGGTCGCTCAGAAAGCAATGGCAAACTACTGAGCGTAATCTTGCCAAGAAATCAGCTGAAAGATGTTGACAGCGATGTCCTGTAAAGGATATGCGAGGAGAAACAAAAATAAATCGGGGTCGGTTCGCCTGCTGGCGAGGGACACTGATAATCAAGCCAGCTAATCCAGGCGGACACATGAGTCCGGTGCTCTAGGAGTAGTGACACGTGTTTAGACTACGCTTGAGTTCAAAGCGAGCAAACGTACACATACAACCGTTGTAGGAAACATATGCATACAGAATGTTTACATTCCACTGTAGGAAACATATGCATACAGAATGTTTACATTCCAGTGTAGGAAACATGCGTACAGAATGTTTACATTCCAGTGTAGGAAACATATGCATACAGAATGTTTACATTCCACTGTAGGAAACATATGCATACAGAATGTTTACATTCCACTGTAGGAAACATATGCATACAGAATGTTTACATTCCACTGTAGGAAACATATGCATACAGAATGTTTACATTCCACTGTAGGAAACATATGCATACAGAATGTTTACATTCCACTGTAGGAAACATATGTATACAGAATGTTTACATTCCAGTGTAGGAAACATGCGTACAGAATGTTTACATTCCAGTGTAGGAAACATATGCGTACAGAATGTTTACATTCCAGTGTAGGAAACATGCATACAGAATGTTTACATTCCAGTGTAGGAAACATATGCATACAGAATGTTTACATTCCAGTGTAGGAAACATATGCCTACACAATGTTTACATTCCAGTGTAGGAAACATATGCGTACAGAATGTTTACATTCCAGTGTAGGAAACATATGCGTACAGAATGTTTACATTCCAGTGTAGGAAACATATGCGTACAGAATGTTTACATTCCAGTGGACGTCACATTTATCGTGTACTAGCTGACCCGGCCCGTCTTCGCCCAGCACCTGGCGGGGATCTGTCTGTCTGTTTGTCTGTCTGTCTATCTATAAAAGAATGTGTGTGTGCGTGCGTGCGTGCGTGCGTGTGTGTGTGTGTGTGTGTGTGTGTGTGTGTGTGTGTGTCCTTTATGCGTTCCAGAACGGTCAATCCGATTGAGATGAAATTTTGTACAGATGGTAATCTAACTCCCGCGGAGCCAACTGACATAGTTATTTAGTTTAAAATCAAAACATTTTCCTCAAGAACGAAAGAAAAAGGCACGTGCTTCAGAAAAACAGACCAAGAAATGTCCCGCCATATTGCGGGAAGGGAACTCGCTCTCTGATGAAACCAGAAATAATTTATCAACAGTTGTTGTTCTTCACTCAAGCGGATCAAACTGACATAGAACGGGACAGACAGACAGACAGACAGACAGACAGACAGACAGACAGACAGACAGACAGACAGACAGACAGACAGACAGACAGACAGACAGACAGACAGACAGACAGACAGACAGACAGACAGACAGACAGGACAGACAGACAGACAGACAGACAGACAGACAGACAGACAGACAGACAGACAGACAGACAGACAGACAGACAGACAGACAGACAGACAGACAGACAGACAGACAGACAGACAGACAGACAGACAGACAGACAGACAGACAGACAGACAGACAGACAGACAGACAGACAGACAGACAGACAGACAGACAGACAGACAGACAGACAGACAGACAGACCGACAGACCGACAGACAGACAGACAGACAGACAGACAGACAGACAGACAGACAGACAGACAGACAGACAGACAGACAGACAGACAGACAGACAGACAGACAGACAGACCGGCAGACAGACAGACAGACAGACAGACAGACAGACAGACAGACAGACAGACAGACAGACAGACAGACAGACAGACAGACAGACAGACAGACAGACAGACAGACAGACAGACAGACAGACAGACAGACAGACAGACAGACAGACAGACAGACAGACAGACAGACAGACAGACAGACAGACAGACAGACAGACAGACAGACAGACAGACAGACAGGACAGACAGACAGACAGACAGACAGACAGACAGACAGACAGACAGACAGACAGACAGACAGACAGACAGACAGACAGACAGACAGACAGACAGACAGACAGACAGACAGACAGACAGACAGACAGACAGACAGACAGACAGACAGACAGACAGACAGACAGACAGACAGACAGACAGACAGACAGACAGACAGACAGACAGACAGACAGACAGACAGACAGACAGACAGACAGACAGACAGACAGACAGACAGACAGACAGACAGACAGACAGACAGACAGACAGACAGACAGACAGACAGACAGACAGACAGACAGACAGACAGACAGACAGACAGACAGACAGACAGACAGACAGACAGACAGACAGACAGACAGACAGACAGACAGACAGACAGACAGACAGACAGACAGACAGACAGACAGACAGACAGACAGACAGACAGACAGACAGACAGACAGACAGACAGACAGACAGACAGACAGACAGACAGACAGACAGACAGACAGACAGACAGACAGACAGACAGACAGACAGACAGACAGACAGACAGACAGACAGACAGACAGACAGACAGACAGACAGACAGACAGACAGACAGACAGACAGACAGACAGACAGACAGACAGACAGACAGACAGACAGACAGACAGACAGACAGACAGACAGACAGACAGACAGACAGACAGACAGACAGACAGACAGACAGACAGACAGACAGACAGACAGACAGACAGACAGACAGACAGACAGACAGACAGACAGACAGACAGACAGACAGACAGGACAGACAGACAGACAGGACAGACAGACAGACAGACAGACAGACAGACAGACAGACAGGACAGACAGACAGACAGACAGACAGACAGACAGACAGACAGACAGACAGACAGACAGACAGACAGACAGACAGACAGACAGACAGACAGACAGACAGACAGACAGACAGACAGACAGACAGACAGACAGACAGACAGAGTGTAGTGGGGCCCTTGTGCTGGTCAACTAAGCTACGACGAACTGGCTGAACAAGGGTAGGGGTGGTAGAACACACGGCCAAACACTTATTAGCCGCCGAGCGCTGAAGTATATCATGATGTTTTTTGGTAGGAAGAGGATATTAGCACCTATGGACATGTCTGGAGTTCAAAGTATAATACCCCAACAGATAACCAACTAACTATTGGACATACTGCCAATACGAATTCAGACAAAAACATGCAAATAAGTGTGTTTTCAAGCATCTCTATAGGCACTACATCATAGAGGGAAGATGGTTGTTTGGTTGGCTGGTTGTTTGTACATTTTCCGGAAGACTAAGTTTATCTCTTAAGTCCGCTGCGCTGCGTCCAGGTTGTCTCAGCCACAAACAGGACTTGCATCTTGCCGGGTTAGGTTAGTATGGAGACTTCTGCCGACGCTCTTCCAAGGTACCACCTCCAAAGGGACTGTTGTACAGAACTCTGCGTCCCCTCTCCACATACACAAACCAGTGAGATGTGCAAGATCGATGCTGGAACCTGCTGCAGTGGAGAGGCCGGTTGTATTAGTCCTTCACTTGAGGACGTAAATTGCCAGTACCTAATAAGTCGGGGTGCCGGATCTCCCTGGCCAAGGAGTTAACGTCTTTCTCCGTAATCCTGTATATCCACGTAAGGAAAGTAACCTGCGCGAGAATCGGTAGCGGTTCTCGCCGCATTGGTAACTTCCGGGGTATGTGAGCCGGTCGCTCAGAACGCAATGGCAAACTACTGAGCGTAATCTTGCCAAGAAATCAGCTGAAAGATGTTGACAACGATGTCCTGTAAAGTATATGCGAGGAGAAACAAAAATAAATCGGGGTGGGTTCGCCTGCCGGCGAGGGACACTGATAATCAAGCCAGCTAATCCAGGCGGACACATGAGTCCGGTGCTCCAGGAGTAGTGACACGTGTTTAGACTACGCTTGAGTTCAAAGCGAGCAAACGTACACAAAAAACCGTTATATGAAACATATGCATACAGAATGTTTACATTCCAGTGTAGGAAACATATGCATACAGAATGTTTACATTCCACTGTAGGAAACATATGCATACAGAATGTTTACATTCCACTGTAGGAAACATATGCATACAGAATGTTTACATTCCAGTGTAGGAAACATATGCATACAGAATGTTTACATTCCAGTGTAGGAAACATATGCATACAGAATGTTTACATTCCAGTGTAGGAAACATATGCATACAGAATGTTTACATTCCATTGTAGGAAACATATGCATACAGAATGTTTACATTCCACTGTAGGAAACATATGCCTACAGAATGTTTACATTCCACTGTAGGAAACATATGCCTACAGAATGTTTACATTCCACTGTAGGAAACATATGCCTACAGAATGTTTACATTCCACTGTAGGAAACATATGCCTACAGAATGTTTACATTCCACTGTAGGAAACATATGCCTACAGAATGTTTACATTCCACTGTAGGAAACATATGCCTACAGAATGTTTACATTCCACTGTAGGAAACATATGCATACAGAATGTTTACATTCCAGTGTAGGAAACATATGCATACAGAATGTTTACATTCCAGTGTAGGAAACATATGCATACAGAATGTTTACATTCCAGTGGACGTCACATTTATCGTGTACTAGCTGACCCGGCCCGGCTTCGCCCTGCCCCTGGCGGGGATCTGTCTGTCTGTTTGTCTGTCTGTCTATCTATAAAAGAATGTGTGTGTGTGTGTGTGCGTGCGTGTGTTTGTGTGTGTGTGTGTGTGTGTGTGTGTCCTTTATGCGTTCCAGAACGGTCAATCCGATTGAGATGAAATTGTGTACAGATGTTCCTCTAACTCCCGCGGAGCCAACTGACATAGTTATTTAGTTTAAAATCAAAACATTTACCTCAAGAACGAAAGAAAAAGGCACGTGCTTCAGAAAAACAGACCAAGAAATGTCCCGCCATATTGCGGGAAGGGAACTCGCTCTCTGATGAAACTATAAATAATTTATCAACAGTTGTTGTTCTTCACTCAAGCGGATCAAACTGACATAGAACGGGACAGACAGACAGACAGACAGACAGACAAACGGACGGACGGATGGACGGACTGACGGACAGACAGACAGGCAGGCAGGCAGACAGACGACTGTTGCGACAGACAGACAGACAGACGGACGGACGGACAGACGGATGGACAGACAGACAGACAGACAGACAGACAGACAGACAGACAGATAGATAGATAGATAGATAGATAGATAGATAGATAGATAGATAGATAGATAGATAAAAGCAGAGGCAATGCCCTTGCAGGTACTGATGTTGGGGTTGAAATGTTAGGCTTTCTCATCTACTAGATACAGCATGCTATTGTGGCGTGGCCAGTTTTTTTCCCTTACGTTCTTGGGTAATGTACAGAAAAGTCGAATATTTATCTTATACGGGCCTGGTTGATCCCAAAGCGGATCCCTGGTTGATCCCACCTCTTATGTCCTGTATCCACGGTTGGAGCATATGCCTTCACCCAACTGACCCTTAGCGTCCTACCCATCGCTTTCCCACGCAGCTGTGTCCATGTCCTCTCCATAAATTCATTTCTGGACCCATTTCTTTTCTCTGTGTCTTTCTGTGTCTTCCTCTATTTCTTTTGCCTTATGGATCACAGACAAAGGCCTTTCTATGCTCAAGTTTTCTCAGTTTGCGCCCTAACCAACGCCAGCGTGTTTCCTTAACCTCTGGATTCGCTTGTATCTGTCTAGTTCTCTCCACAAGCTCCACTAGTCGATAGAAATCATCCTGCCGCTGCCAAGGTATTGAATCCAGACCTCTGTTTTGGTAATCAAGTGCACTAAACATCATGACCCGACATAGGTTTCACGGACGCTCGTTAAAACCATCATACGTAATAGATGCCGTCTCTGCGTTGAATAAATGTGTATTCACAACACAATGGGTATGGATCTGACTGAGGTAAAGCTGGGAGAATTTAAACATATAGTATCCCTTACCGGTACTGATATTGGTAAGACGTCGGACCTGCCTGACATCTCCCGCCCGACCCATTTATTTATATAATATTACCCCTCTTTAGCCTGTCACTTTTTTTTCTGAATTGAGTTGATGCAGATGGTGCTACCAATCTGCACTTATTTTCAGATATGCACTGAGCCCTCCAGATAACATCAACCAAAACAAAAATGTAACAATTGTTGACATGTAGAGAAAACAATGACAGCGAAAACAGAAATAAGCCATTTGATAATTAGATTGTCAAAATGGCAGACTTCAATCTGCCAGGTAACAGTATGCTATCCGTTACAAAACAGGACACTGGCAGCAAGAGATACAATAACAAAATAATAGCAGCGGAGATTACGGGGTTTGACCTTTTCTAATTCGCCATCGAACAGGAATGTTGGAGAAAATTAGAATCCGCGATAAAATGGTAATTGGTCTTGACAAGGGTCATAGGTTGACAAACTCTGGAAGGAAACAAAGACCTAGTCGCAGGACGGGGACTGCAACAACAAAGCATGCACAATTTGTCAGAGACCTGGTTCGTGAGATTGCTGGCTTCTCTCTAAATGAAAACAAGATGTCAAGAGTTGTTGACATTCCAGAAAGACAAGCGTGCACTGACATTCTTTTAAAAGAGGATTGGTACCCATATCATAGGCTACAAGAATGGGGAAGGGGGAGGGGTGTAGATGTTGCAGAAGATTAGGAAGGCCTGGCAGACCAGAAAGCACCAGCCACACCAGCCTCAACAACGGAAGTAAGTAGTTTATTTCAGCAATAACATTTGTCAATGGTCAACAAACAAAAATGTGATGAAATGGTTGCGAAGAGTACTTGATTCTTTCTATTCCAGACAGAACTGCTAATTCAAATTCAAGATTCAAGGCCAGAAAGGACTTAATATAATAACTTTCTTAGACCGAATGGGCTTACCGCTTCAATCCCATGAGGCTTCGTTGCAGACCAACAAGGGGAAGAAATAACGACTATGAAAACTTATGCGCGCATTACCTTCTAAGAGTACCCAGCGGAAGCTGTCACTGGAGGGGCAGAATTATCTTGCATGTCTGACAAATGTAGAAAGTAAGTCCCATTACGCGTTGTGATCACTTTCTTTTAACTGCCATTTTTTTCTTGGCGGGAACAAAACAAGAGGCAGGCAAAGAGTTAAATGCGACAAGAACATAGACCTGGTCCAGGACTCTTGTGATCTTGTCAGATGGTTAACCGGACTGCCTACGCTTATTGCCATGGCACATGATGATGATGTCAATGATGTTAGTGGGTGGGGATTTGTGAGAAAGAACACATCACACATGCGTTGTTTGAGACTGAATGAGCTAAGCTGGGTACAGTAGTGACTGTATGGGAGTGGAGGAATACAGAAGACCGTAATATATGTTGATAATATCATGTATAACTGACCATAGCACTACGAGTGGTTGGATTTGAAAAGGGTTCGTGTGTTCACAAGATGGCAGATCAGAAAGTTGCGGTAGATTTGGCACACAGATGTTGCACTTAACCCATGTACTAGTCCACAGTTAGTAAAGTTACCATCATCTTCATATCAGGGCATGCTTGACTTGTGGGCAATGAAAGAAACGGGTAGGCTGGCTGGCACTATCACTGCATCAACTGGTCAGCAAATGGATCAAGCCGCCATCATGAAGCTTAGAGAAAATAAAGTCCCGTACTAGGGAATCTGAGGTGGGTATGTGACATGCAAGAACCATCACATTTTTAGATCCGCGTGTATGGGGGATAGATTACTAGTCTGTCCCTCAAGTAGCGAACGGAGAGTGCATGTGTTGAACTCTCGTCCGATTGCGCTCATTACCAGTGTCAAGGAATCGTACCCTTAAGGAGTCCGGTCGAAACGAAGACTTTCAACTGAATTAATCAACATCAGGAGTCAGAATATAATCTTTCGGATTAAAGATGGGAATGACCAGGAAAGAGCTGTAAATCAAGCGCGAAGAGACTTTTCAATCAACATCGGACCGGCACGGTTAATCGCTGTACGCCGACTGATTTACTACGGGGGCATCGGAGTACCTTCGCAAGTATCAGAAGTGCACTGCTGATAATCTAAACCAGTGGTTCTCAACTGATGGGGAATCCCCCCCCCCCCGAATCAGGGGGGGAATTTTAGGGTTTCGGGGGGGGGGGGTGTTAAGATTATTTCAAGATCGCGTTAATACAAGAACCGATTACTTGATATTGTTTTTCCCTCATACTTTACGGTTCTGTACTTCTCACTCTTCTGAATTTCGTTTTATAACGTAAGTAGACCTGCAAATCACATTTTGTGTAGCCGTCTTGTGGCATGGTCGAGTCAGAAACACGGAGCTGATCCACGACTCTGGTGATCGAATGAGATGGCAAAACATGACCGCCCACGCTTATAGGCATGGCACATGATGGATGGATGGTCTAGACTTGTTCTAGTATGTGTTATTAAATTTAGCTTCTATTTTTTACGTATACTGTGTAGGGGTGGGGGAAATTTATAGGGAAGAAATACAAAAAAAAGGGGGGGAGGGGGACATTCTGAACATATGGTGAATGGGTGCACGGGCCACAAAAGGTTGAGAACCACTAATCTAAACTGAACTAATGGCACCGCAAGCAAGTGCGCACGATGTCAGAAATGGGTTTTATCAAAGAACCAAGAATCAGATGGTTCGATCTTGTATCATAACTTCTCCAAGCAGCCAGTCTCGGATACTTTGATATACAAATATAGTGGTAACACAGCAGCAGTCACACCCCACCAGAGATATATTAATGGAAAAGCAGAAACTACAAATGAAACATTCAATGCAGCCCCTAGCAAGACAAGTACGGAAAGCTCTTCCTAATCTAACATCAAATGGCACAGCATGAAATACGAAATGAAGCGAATAGAAGAATTCCTCAAGCAGGTTTGTATTATTTTCGGTAATGGAAATATAGATACAAAGGAATTCCACAAGAAACACAAGAAATAAAGTCTATATTGTTTTGTAAGACATCTTACACTTCAAGGCAATATCTGATCAACAAAAATGAACACAATATCAACGATACAATGTGGATTAAATGCAGAAAGCAGCACAAATAGGATCTTACTCAACAATTGCAGCATTATGAAAACAGGAGTCTGGAAAAATTTTGCCCCAAGTCAAAAATAGAAATACGGAAGTATGCGGGATAGAAACAATAGTAAAAATAGTGCAGTCGTTGATAAAAACAGAAAATAAAAGCTGCAGCATTGACATATGCAGGTGTTTATAGACCACACATCAAGATCTTACAGAGACCGCGAATGAAATGTATGTTCGCATTAACAGAGGAAAGCTACTATACACAAGAAAACAAGATTAAGATAACGAACGATGGCGTGAGAAATATATGTAGTTTTGCCACACATATTAATGTACAGAAACAATAGTGGAAGATAAACTTAATGGACCAGTGAGTGAACTAACAGGACAGTGAGGTTTAAGTAAGAGACAACATTGCAGATGTAGACACTCAATTTCAAGCCAACGAAAGAAGACAAATTAGTATAAACAATATCAACCTTATTAAAATATTAGAGGACACATTCATATAAGCAATATCAACCTCATCAAATCAAAATATTAGAAGATAAATTCATATAAGCAATATCAACCTCTTCAAAATATTAGAAGGCAAATTAATATAAGCAATATCAATCTCATCAAATTATTAGAAGATAAATTCATATAAGCAATATCAACCTCATCAAAATATTAGAAGATAAATTCATATAAGCAATATCATACTCATCAAAATATTAGAAGATAAATTCATATAAGCAATATCAACCTCATCAAAATATTAGAAGACAGGAAGGATTGATAAGTCATGATCCGAATGGATAAGAACGCGTGTTCTTAAACATCTGGTGTGCTGATGCCGAGGTAAGGGGGTTCAACCACTACACCGGTCAGTTGGACTAAAATGTTGACGTTTCGTTCTTCACTTGGAGATGTAAACTACAAGTACCTCTGAAGTCGGAGTGGGTTCACCTGATGGTGAGGGACACTGGTAATAGGGAAAGCTAATCCACACGCAAAATTCGGCGCAGTGTGTGTTTTTTTTTTTTTTGGGGGTTTTTTTTTTTTTTTTTGTGGGGGGGGGGGGGGCCTCGCTCGCTTTGAACTCAAGCGTAGTCCATACATACTATTTTTATACTAGTGCTGGACTGAATTTTGCGTGTGAGTTAGCTTTCCCTATTAACAGTGTCCCTCGCCATCAGACGAACCCACTCCGACTTCAGAGGTACTTGTAATGTACGTCCCCAAGTCAAGGACGATAAGTCAACATTTTAGTCCAACTGTCCGGATGTAGTGGTTGAACCTTTACCTCGGCATCAGCAGTATCAGTGTTTAAGAACATGATTTCTTATCCATTGGCCCAAATGAGAGAGTACGAAACATACAATGGTATGTCACTCCTGAGTGATATAAAGAAAATGTACGCAAACTATTGGAACAAAGAGCTCGACCCATAGTTGAACAGTAGTTAAACAAAGTACAGTTTGGTTTCAGGAAAGGTAAAAGTTGCGCTAATGCACTATTCACACTAGGTCAAACATTTGGAAAAGATAATCATCGAATAAAGTGACCAGCAGAATATTGCGTTTGTAGATAAGGAAAAGGCTTTCGGCAGAGGTGATAGATACAAATTATTGACCATCATTGAAGACTACGGGATGTAAGGAGAATTATTAGTACACATCATGGTCATGTAACATGTAGTAAAAAGTTAGTCAGAACACGAGAAGATATACTACCAGATATGAGATAGTTCACAGTGTATCACAGTCAATACACAAGTCAGACAGAGATGTGTGTTCTCCCTATTTAATATTTACATAGACGGTATATCCAACAGAAGCAAGTCTTGACAGAACAGATTAATAAAATTTACTTCAGATGAAAGAACAGATCCACCCGCAATAAATGAACTTTTATTTGCAGATAATCAGTGTCTGTTTTAAAGAAATGAGGGCATACTGCAAAATTATATTAATAAGTTGAGCTCATACATACAGCAGATACAGTATGAATATCAAACAGTCAACACTGAAGTAATGCAGGTTCGCAGATCTCCTGGGCCACTAAATATATTGATAAATAGCACATCTCTGACGCATGTTAAAGAATTCCAATATTTTGGAAGTATGATTACAGAAGATGGCAGAATAAACAGAGAAATCTAAATCAGATGTCAAAAAGCAAGTGCGCTTATACGTATGATAACATCATTTCTTACTCGTCCTCGGGTAGTTCAGTTTGCCGCTATCCTCAAGATGATGATTTTGCGTAAGTGTGCATTGGATAATGTCCAAGGTTAACAATGGTGTTTATGTGTATATGCTAGGGGAAACATCAGAAGCATGTATGAAGGAATAAAGAAAGCCTGTGGTCCAATGATCAAAAGAAGTGCACCATTGAAAACCTTGACTGGAGAAATCATAACTGATAAGAAACAGCAGATGGACAGATGGGTAGAGCACTATTTGAAGCTTTACTCAAGTGAGACCAAGCTAGCGGATGATGCCCTCAACGCCATAGAGGCTCTACCAACTCTTGACCACCTGGACACACTTCCCACCATAACAGAAGTTAAGTGTGCTATAAATGAACTTGCATCTGGCAAGGCTCCAGGTAAGGATGGGGATTCCAATAGAGGTTATCAGGAGTGGGCAAGACACACTCACTCTACAGATCCACCAGCTAATAGAGCTGCTATGCTGGCGAGAAGGACAAGTCCCACAGGATTTCAAAGATTCAAGCATCATAACACTTTACAAGAACAAGGGCGATCGGATCGACTGCAACAACTATAGGGGTATCTCACTTCTGTGTATTATTGGAAAAGTATTTGCCAGAATTGTTCTGCGCAGACTTCAAGTCCTAGGAGATCAAGTCTACCCCGAATCACAGTGTGGCTTTCAGCAGAACCGGTCTACCATTGATATGATATTCTTATTGCGACAAATGCAAGAAAAATGCCGTGAACAGAATCAACCACTGTTTATTGCCTTCATCGACCTCACAAAGGCATTTGATTTGGTCAGTCGTGAGGGTCTGTTCAAGGCACTAAAGAAGATTGGCTGCCCACCAACTCTTCTGTCCATTATGGAATCGTTCCACACAGGCATGAAGGGTATAATCAAATTTGATGGTGCAACTTCTGAAGAGTTTGAAATCAAGAGTGGAGTTAAGCAAGGTTGTGTACTAGCTCCCACCCTCTTTGGAATATACTTTTCACTTCTACTGAAATATGCCTTTAGTGATCAGGATGGTGGTATATACTTTCACTCACACTCAGGTGGCGGCCTCTACAATGCTCAGAGATTGAAGGTCAAGACCAAAATTAGGAGGGTACTGGTCAGAGAGTTGCTTTTTGCAGATGATGCTGCAGTTACGACCCACTCTGAGGAAGAATTGCAATGTCTACTATCTGCATTCTCCAATGCTTGTTCTGAATTTGGTTTTACAATTAGCAAAAAGAAGACACAGATTATGTCACAAGGTGCACAAGGGGTACCATCAATCTTTATTGACGACGCCGAACTGGAGATAGTAGACCATTTTACATATCTATTTTATTATATTATTATTATAATTATAATATAACATATTAATAATAAATAATAAATAAAGGCACAGGAATAGAGCAATACGGGGACGACCCGTTGCCGTGAAGTTGGAACCACGACTAACTAACTAACTAACATATCTAGGATCAGAAATTATCCCTTGATCAGGAAATCAACAACCGGATTGGTAAGGCAGCAACAACAATGAACAGGTTAAGAAAAATAGTCTGGGAGAACAGGAAGCTTACTGCCAAAACAAAAGTCCTTGTCTATCCAACCTGTGTCCTTAGTACTCTACTTTATGGCAGTGAAACCTGGACAACCTAGTCACACCAAGAGAAACGTTTAAACAGCTTTCATATGCGGTCTACGAAGAATTCTTGGTAGTAAGTGGCAAGACAAAATCACAAATACTGAAGTATTGGAAAGATCAGATTGTGTGACGGTGAAATTACAGATGGGTAAGAGATCTCAGGGTCGGCCTCTACTACGATACAAACATGTGTGTAAGCGGGACATGATTGATACAGGCATTGATAATGCACATAACTGAATGCCCTGCGAGCTCTTACAGCCCTAACTGTGATGGACTTAGGTATCAGCATAAAACAGGGGAGGTAGTCACTTCCATGGTCTCCAAGGACGCTCCATTTTATATCTGATGCCGCCTCTTGGGATACAAACGCCAGGTCGATAGCCGTGTCAGGGTCGCCCGGTCTCATTGCTAGCCTAGTGGGTGTCCCGTCATTTAGACAGACAACATTCGTCTCAAGCAAGGCCTCAGCAAGAGCAGTACCCTGTCTGTTCTCTCCCGACCTGTCCCATTCCTTGGCGCGGGCGTTGAAGTCACCACATATCAGATACCTGGTATCTGGAGTGTCCACTGTACCTTTCAACCAGTCCCAACTCTCTCTGCTTATGCAAGATTCCCCACTTACATATACATTTATCAGGTTCCAGCTGTATCGGCCGATTTGTATCCGCATTCCCTGCACCTCTTTACTCTCCTGACCCCACCCACTCATATCCAGTATTGAATGCTGTAAACCGTCCTTGAACACCAGAGCCTGCCCATGTCTTCCCTGCCCAGTTGGGTTGATGTAACATATGTAGCCAGGGCACTTAAAAGAGTTCGTATTCAGTTCTTGTAACATCAGAACATCGAAATCGTAGACCAGTTTCTCCAGTATTGGTCCTCGTTGCTTTGCACTGCGACAATTCCAATACCCAAACCGTACATTTTTGAGTCCCAAACGATCCGTTTTCCTTCTACCCCTTCTGGCTCCAGCCCTCTTCTTCCTTTTCCTTCCCCCTCTCCCCTACCTCTTCTTCTCCGCTTCATTCTCTCCCCGCTGGCTGTTGTCAAAGGTATCGAGCACAAAGCACGTACTCCGTTGCTTCGGCGATAATTCTTTGTATTATTCATAGTTGGTTAGATATGACGGCAGGATATAATCGGTCACCCTAGTAGAGCCTGCCTGCTAGGGAAGGGGCAGGGGATGTCTCTTAGGAGTCCATACGCCTGGCGCCGCCCCGCCCGCATACCAGACGTTCCACGTTCACGACCAGCTCACACGTGGCCATTCAGTGCTCGGCACGTCGGTCCACCTTAACCTAGATGTTTATACTCGGAGTTTTCCATCTCCTAGATTGGCCGCTGTAATAGCTAACGGGTCCAGTCTACCCGGGGGCAAGAGGTTCCAGCGCCTCTTTCCTAATAGCAATAGGGTTGGGATTTATATTCATTTTCACATGAAATATGTTTCTCATGTTAACAGACAGAAATCTCAGATGGGCACCTGACAAACACTCTGATTGACAGAAGGGACGGGTAGATAGATATACGGACAAGTAACTAATGTCAGTAAAATGTTATCGCAAGTAAACGTTGCTGGAACGTTCTCATGAAATATACAAGGAACTGTTGACACTTGAAGTTCCAGTAGGAATTTCAAGATTAGTGTGTCTGTTTTGTCAACATAAGAGATTTACACCAATTCTGTCGTAACACAGTTATGGTATCTCTGCACGTTATGTTTCGTGTGGAATAGCTCTCGTCGCTTCGGAGGTCACAGATTGTGAGAATTGTATGGATATTTTGCCCTGGCCATGCGGGTGTACGGGGGAATGAACAGGCTGATAGGCTAGCAGGGAATGCACCTCTTGGTGGTATCTTGCCTACGGACAAGGGGGAGGTGGTCGTGCGCTTGTGGGACCAGGTGGGAGAAGGCGGAAGAACAGATTGAGAACCCATATGTGGAAAGAATGAGATTGCGGGGGATCGGCAGGGGTTCTGGAAGAATCTCAAAACTGAGAGGGAAGACCAGGAGAACTTTTAATCAGATAGCGGTGGGAACAATTAGTAGTATGACTCTTCGCTGGCTGTTGAACGAGGGGACTGAGCACATATGGGAATGTCCTGAGTGCAGTGATGTCGGTTCTTAACTCAACTCAACTCAACATTGATAATGCACATTAGGAGCAAGTCGCTGCTGAACGTGTTGCATGGAGGGTAAACATCAGAAATGGAATAAAGACAAAGGAGAAAATTATTGCAGATAAGTCACACACCGAGCGTGTGAGACGTAAGATGGTGCATGATGGTGGAAATGACCACGTGCTCACATGCACCAACTGTGAACAAACATTTACAGCGCGAATTGGCCTTATCAGTCACATTCGCTACCGCCATAGGTAAAAGTTATTATGCCTTTTTAAAGCAGAAACTATCGCCTGTCAAGACGGCAAGATGCCAATGATGATGTTAGTTAGTCTTTCCTCTTGAGCCTAAGGCGGCGCATAGGGCAGAAGTCCTGGCTCTCCATGCTTGGCGGTTCGCTGCTATCTGTTGTAGATCTTGGATATTTACTTGGCCATTGAATGAACCTTCTCTAATGATGGTTCTACGCAGGGTCTCTCTTGGTCTTCCCCGTTTTCTTTTCCCTACCGGTGACCATATGAGGGCTTGGTAGGGGAGTCTTGTCTTGTCCATTCTGAGTACATGGCCGATGTAGTTCCAACGGCGTCTTCTTATGAAATTGGATACTGTATCTTGCTTAGTCTCTTGTCTTATTTGCGAATTGGTTCTGAAGTCTGTCCAGTGGATGTTTAGAAGTCTTCTAAGACATTTGTTCTCAAAATTGTCTAATTTTTTTTATCTAAAGCTACCGTTGATTTCCAACTTTCACATCCATACGTTAACACTGGAATCACACAAGAGTTGAAGATTTTAAGTTTTGTGTGTTTGATGAGTACTATAATAAAACCCTATATAAACACTATAATAAAACTTCCCGTTGTTTCAGAACCAGATTTCTGGCTCTAAATGTTATTGTTAATGATGATGTATATACTATTTATTATCTGTCGTTGCAGACATACGTATATTTGGATGTTTCAGTATGCATGGATGGTAGACGATAGTTGATATATTTATTTATATATTTCATTTAATTATATCATATAAATATATTATAACTTCATTCCTTGTGATTGTTATATTGTACAATGTCTTTGATGTCGTCAATCCAATTTATTCTCGGGCGTCCTCTTCCTCTCGTAGCAGATCCCCCTTGATGCTGGTAAGTGGTGGTTGTGCATTCTTAATCATTAGATCTTCTGTCTTTCTGTTCACTATCATGTGGCACAAGGTGTTGATCCCATTCTTCTTCTTCTTCTTCAGCATTCCGAGCCATTGAGGTTCTTTGCTGCAAATACAATCTGTCTCCATTCGTCTCTCTGGTGGACCTTCTCTTGCCAGTCGTTGATTCCAAGTGCTTGTAGGTTTGTATGTATATTATCTCTCCACCGCCTTCTTGGTCTACCTCGGGGTCTACGGTCATTTATTTCCTGAGTGTAAGCGAGTTTTGTTTCCCTATTATCTTCCATTCTTTCTATATGCCCCAGCCATTGTAGTCTATTAGCCTTCATGATACCAGTGATTAGCGGGGACTTAAACAAATCATAAATGTCTTTGTTACTTCTTCTTTTCCACTCTCCACTTTGTGTATCCCTAATGGGTCCAAAGATGCGTCTTAAAATTTTGTTCTCAAAGGTTTGTAACAAGGCTTCGTCTCCTTTCGTTGTACTCCAGGTTTCAGAGCCATATAGCACAACTGGTCTGATCAGTGTTTTGTATATTGTGATTTTGGTGTTACGAGATAGCGCCTTTGATTTTAGTAGATGTTGTAGTGCATAGTATATCTTATTTCCAGAGTTGATTCTAGTTTGTATTTCTTCCCTTATGATGTTGGAGCAGTTGAAGATTGTACCCAGGTATTTGTATGTTTCCGTTCTTTTAATGGTCATATTATCTATTTGTATGTGGCCAGAGTTTTTAGCCATTCCGTCTCTTGAAATTACCATATATTCTGTCTTATCTTGGTTGATAACCAGCCCCATCTGTTGGGCTTTTTCCTTTAAGTGAGTCAATATTTCTAATGTCTTTTGTTCACTTTGCCCTATAATATCTATATCATCTGCATAACCAAGCAGCTTGGATGTTCCTCCAATATCACATTCCTCCTTTACCTTCCTTACAACTTTCTCTAGAGCCAGATTGAATAGTAGCGGCGATAGTGCATCACCCTGTTTCAAGCCAGATGTTATTTGGAAGGGGTCTGATTTCCTGCCTTTATATGTTACTTTATTATAAGTATCTTCCATGCATAGTTTGGTCATGTTAATTAACTTCCTTGGTATTCCAAATTCCTGCATAACATTCCATAGACTATTCCTATGGACACTATCATAAGCCTTTTTAAAATCCACAAAAATGTTATGGAGATCTCTTTTATATTCCCAATGTTTCTCGGCTATTTGTCGTAAGATAAATATCTGATCTATTGTTGATCTGTTTTGTCTAAAACCCGCCTGGTAGTCACCTAATATGTCTTCTGAATATGGTTTTAGTCTATTTAGTAATACTGCGGATAGTATCTTATAGCTTGTGGACAGTAGTGATATTCCTCTATAATTTCCACATTGGAACTTGTCTCCTTTCTTAAAGATAGGTATCAATAATGACTCTTTCCAGTCATGGGGTAATTCTTCTGTCCTCCAGATTTTTATTATTAGTTCGTATAGCTTTAGATGTAATGCATGGCCACCTGCCTTTATAAATTCAGCAGCAATTTCATCAGTCCCAGTTGCCTTATTGTTTTTAAGTCGTGTGATTACATATAGGATTTCTTCAAATGTAGGTTCTTCAATTTGTGGTTCGCATGTTAGAACCTCTTCCTGTGGGAAAATGTTACTTGGAGCTTCACAATTTAGTAATTCAATAAAATATTCTTTCCATGTGTTGCACATTTCTTCATTGGTATTTATCATATTCCCATTTTTGTCTTTTAAACCATATGTGTTTTGTTGGTGCCCTCGTTTCATTGACTTCAGTACTTTAAAAAACTTTCTGGATTCATTTTTCTGGTGATTAGTTTCCAAATCTTTGATTATATTATATATTGATCCCATTGATTGTCATCATTGTGTGTCTGATTCAGTGCCACCCATCGGACGCTTGAGCGACAGGTATTCACCTCCACGACGCTGGACGGCAAAAGTGAAAGAAGATGAGCACGGAACGCGTATAAGAATGTCACGAGTACTTAATGACTTAATGCCTGCTCCTGACTCCACTCAACCTATCTACTTATCTAGCAAACAACCACAGTTGTATGTTGCTATGGAGATGTAACATGGAAGTCCGGAAAGAAGGAGAGATCTTCTGCGCTGAAGAACTCATAAAACAACCGGAAATCAAGGAGCCATTCAAAAACCCCCGTCTGGCGACTTATTTGAAAGTGGCAACATTGTAGGGATGCTGTCAGTCACACATAAATAAGTGGAAACACATTCATAGAACCTCTCCTATCTCTGTCTGATTGTATCCACAATAAGTGCTTGCTTTCTGAACTTTTCCCGGAAATTAAAGAAAGGTTCGAAGTGTATATTCATTCTCAACATTCTATAAAATTAATCGGAACTCGGGAGACCATCTCAAGTCGAAACATGCTTTGTTATTGATTTACAATTTTACATTTAGCCTTTAATGTTAAACAGTAAAAAATGAAAGTAAATTCACATTTTGTGTGCACATGAGACTTGAATGATGAAATGAAGGCGTGATAATATTTTGATTACTTGGTAGAATTGAGCAAAATAAGGACAAATAAAATGAGGCATTAGAAAAGCTCAAGAACCGTTTTTGTTTTTAACTGTTTTAAATTATAGACAAGCACTAGATGGAGTCAGTCAACTATCAACTCTGATTTTGAGAATTAAACAATGTTTTAATCATGAATTCATTATCTTAACCCGACAGCATTGTTGGATAGGTAATGTAAATGCCACTTTGAGTTGATGTACATATGGAAAGGGGTGTCTCTGTTTGGGAGTGAATGAATGTATGAGAGGAAATAGAGAAAAAGGTTTGGGAGTCTCTGTGGCGAAGTGGTCAAGCCGTTTGACTCGTGCTCCGAATGTTGTGGGTTCTATTCCGGGCCGCACCCTTCGGTTTACGAGTTAAATGTTTCGGAGACTCCTGTGGGTCGTCGCTAAAAGCTACGGAGATCGTGCTTAGTGCGACGCTTTCCGCGCTGCGGAAAGGGACCGAGCCATATGGGATAAAACCCGGTGCAATGAAGTCGACTTTTAAGCGACTTTTTTATGGAAAGGGGTACCATTTATTTGCATTTTTCATGATTCAAATGAACGGTGTTTAATGTCTAATTTTGTCAGTGGAAAAAATCATGTTAAAGAGTAACAGGACCCCATGACATATTATAAGGTGGATCAGATGTAAGATGCTAGACCCATGTTTGCAAGGGCCGAATGTAAGACGGGCCCGCGTGCCCAATTTGTAACCCTTTTAAAATAAAGTTGAACTGAATAAAGTTGAATTTGTATAGACCAGTCAACACTCTAGAGGTTATATGGCCATGCCGGCCATCTTCTCTTCCCCCGACATCTTCTGGTACCCACTTTAGGCGGGAATGAATGAACGAACAAACTATTTTCAAAGGGTTAAGAATTGGGCACGCAGGCCTGCCTTACATTCTGCCCTTCTTCTCTATTTCCTCTCATACATTCATTCATTCAACATCACTTATGAAGCTAATCTTAGACAACAAAAGAATAATAAGCGTTAAAACGCATAAAAAATAATCAATAATACATCACTCACTGAGGCAATGTTTAACATGGGCATTATAAATACCTAAGGAAGGTGTAACGTGCCATATATATGGGAATGTTTATTGGCTAGTTGTCATTTTAGATATTCTGTTTCAACAGAAGGGCAATATCATCATAGGGTCAAGGTGTAATTTATTTTGTTTCAAGGTATCTTCCGCAATTTCATTGCTCATTGAACGGAAATTTACATTATAATACTTGTTTATTTGACGGTGTACCGTGTTTGGTCCAAACCTACTTTTTGTTTTGCACTGAATCAGTTTAAAAATATATGCCTCGATGTTGATTTTAACTCATGACCAGCAGGGACGTGTCTAGCCCTGCTCTACCTCAACTCCCACTTTTTAAAGAAGTATCTCACCACAATATCTCTTTGTCTACAGTCTGTTCCATCTCCAACAGTTGGGAGTAACAGGTGCCTGTATTGTCTTGGTTTTTCTAAGCTATACTGCCAGCTAGTGTATTGCCAGACAGTTGCCACACACGTTGTTGAACTATTAGGACAACCACACTGTAGTGTAGTTTAGTTTTACCAGTTCTCAGTGATTTTCTTTCAGATACCTAAACACTATAAATATGACTAGAGCTTGTATCATTGCTGGTGTCTGCCTGCGGAATTCTATGTTGGTCTAGTGTATACAGCTAGTGTAAATTTGTTGTTATAGTGTAGCAGGCAAGTTGTGTACACAGGTGATGTGAGTTTGTTGTTGCAGTTTACAGTTAGTGTGCATACTGGGGTTGATACCTGTGTGTGCAGATGATAGAATAAATATCTGTGCTACTCAGCCATACATTTCTTTCTTTCCTTGACTTGGAGTGAAGACGTATACTTTATTCATGTTTTAAATGTTAACATTGTCTTTGCTTTTTGGCTGTCTTCCTCTTCTGCATTACTCTGTCAAGAGGGGTGAGTCCCATCTAGTTATGTACCTCAGATGTCAGTGTCCCCGGGAAGGTTAACCCGGTCAACAAATGCCAGCAGAAGTCGGATGTGTCTGCCTGACGACGCAAGAACGCAGCTCTGCTGTAAACAGACACAACACAGTCACATCCGGAAAAGAAAAATCCGGATGAACCCAGAAGAAGAAGAAGATGTCAGTGTGTGTGTGTGTGTGACTTCTGTCTGCATATGTGTCAAGTTTGCTTCCTGTATGCAGATTCCATCCCAGGTCATGGGCTATTCCCACCCGAGGGTAGGTTTTTTCCCTCTAAGAATGTTTCCAAGGCAGTAGCTTTGAGGCCTACTCTTTGCGATTTCTAATTGCCATGGGATTTTTAATGTGTAGAATTTTCACTCAGTCCCAATTTTTGCCCTTATCCAAGATGGCTAAATATCATATTTCACTACTCAAGAGATCAGGGGGGCGTGTAGTAGTCTGTGTTTAGTTCTAACCCACTTCATTTATAAGCATTTAGTACTACCCACTGGACATACAAAAACATTGAATGCTAGTTCACTTGGCATATAAACTTTATTATAACCCATATAAACATTTAGTACTAACCCACTCTGGCCACATCTGATTTAAAACCAATTGACACACTACAAAACACCTTTCATCTGCAGATTTCCCATGGAGCCCACAAAAGGTGTTATCAAAGAGGTCTTGAGGGCTGCTCACCAGTTCCACAACAACAGTGCCCAGTTAGCATACCTGCTGCGACAGTTGGAGGTCAGTGTTCCTTGCTGTCCTCAGTGTTCCTTACTGTCCTCATTGTTCCTTGCTGTCCTCAGTGTTCCTTGCTGTCCTCAGTGTTCCTTGCTGTCCTCAGTATTCCTTGCTGTCCTCAGTGTTCCTTGCTGTCCTCAGTATTCCTTGCTGTCCTCAGTGTTCCTTGCTGTCCTCAGTATTCCTTGCTGTCCTCAGTGTTCCTTGCTGTCCTCAGTATTCCTTGCTGTCCTCAGTGTTCCTTGCTGTCCTCAGTATTCCTTGCTGTCCTCAGTGTTCCTTGCTGTCCTCAGTATTCCTTGCTGTCCTCAGTGTTCCTTGCTGTCCTCAGTATTCCTTGCTGTCCTCAGTGTTCCTTGCTGTCCTCAGTGTTCCTTGCTGTCCTCAGTGTTCCTTGCTGTCCTCAGTGTTCCTTGCTGTCCTCAGTATTCCTTGCTGTCCTCAGTGTTCCTTGCTGTCCTCAGTGTTCCTTGCTGTCCTCAGTGTTCCTTGCTGTCCTCAGTGTTCCTTGCTGTCCTCAGTGTTCCTTGCTGTCCTCAGTATTCCTTGCTGTCCTCAGTGTTCCTTGCTGTCCTCAGTATTCCTTGCTGTCTTCAGTGTTCCTTGCTGTCCTTAGTGTTCCTTCCAGTCATGCATTCCTTGCTGCCCTCAGTGTTCCTGGCTGTCATGCATTCCTTGCTGTCTTCAGTGTTCCTTGCTGTCTTCAGTGTTCCTGGCTGTCATGCATTCCTTGCTGTCCTCAGTATTCCTTGCTGTCCTCAGTGTTCCTTGCTGTCTTCAGTGTTCCTTGCTGTCCTTAGTGTTCCTTCCAGTCATGCATTCCTTGCTGCCCTCAGTGTTCCTGGCTGTCATGCATTCCTTGCTGTCCTCAGTGTTCCTTGCTGTCTTCAGTGTTCCTTGCTGTCATGCATTCCTTGCTGTCCTCAGTGTTCCTTGCTGTCCTCAGTATTACTTGCTGTCCTCAGTGTTCCTTTCTGTCCTCATTGTTCCTGTCTTCAGTGTTCCTTGCTGTCATGCATTCCTTGCTATCCTCAGTGTTCCTTGCTGTCTTCAGTGTTCCTTGCTGTCCTCAGTGTTCCTTGCTTTCCCCAGTGTTCCTTGCTGTCCTCATTGTTCATTGCTGTCCTCAATGTTCCTTGCTGTCCTCAGTGTTCATTGCTGTCCTCAGTATTCCTTGCTGTCCTCAGTATTCCTTGCTGTCCTCATTGTTCCTTGTTCTGACCAGTGTTCCTTGCTGTCCTCAGTGTTCCTTGCTGTCCTCAGTATTACTGGCTGTCCTCAGTGTTCCTTGCTGTCATGCATTCCTTGCTGTCCTCAGTGTTCCTGGCTGTCATGCATTCCTTGCTGCCCTCAGTGTTCCTGGCTGTCATGCATTCCTTGCTGTCCTCAGTGTTCCTGGCTGTCTTCAGTGTTCCTTGCTGTCATGCATTCCTGGCTGTACTCAGTGTTCCTTGCTGTCCTCAGTATTTCTTGCTGTCCTCATTGTTCCTTGATCTGACCAGTGTTCCTTGCTGTCTTCAGTGTTCCTTGCTGTCCTCAGTGTTCCTTGCTGTCCTCAGTATTCCTTGCTGTCCTCAGTGTTCCTTGCTGTCTTCAGTGTTCCTTGCTGTCATGCATTCCTGGCTGTCCTCAGTGTTCCTTGCTGTCCTCAGTGGTCATTGCTGTCCTCAGTATTCCTTGCTGTCCTCATTGTTCCTTGCTGTGACCAGTGTTCCTTGCCACCTTCAGTATTCCTTGCTCTGACCAGTGTTCCTTGCTGTCCTAAATGTTCCTTGCTGTCCTCAATGTTCCTTGCTGTCCTCAATGTTCCTCGCTGTCCTCAATGTTCCTCACTGTCCTCAATGTTCCTCGCTGTCCTCAGTGTTCCTTACTGTCATGCATTCCTGGCTGTCCCCAGTGCTCCTTGCTGTCATGCATTTCTTGCCATCTTCAGTATTCCTTGCCATCTTCAGTATTCCTTGCTGTCCTCAGTGTTCCTCGCTATCACCAGTGCTCCTAGCTTTCATCTTTGTTCCTTGCTGTTACCAGTGCTCCTAACTGCCATCTTTGTTCCATGCTGTCATGTGTGCCTTGCTGTCATGGGGACCTTGCTGTTACCAGAACTGCCATCGTTGTTCCTTGCTGTCATGTGTTCCTTGCTGTCATGTGTTCCTTTCTGTTACCAGTGCTCCTAGCTGTCATCTTTGTTCCTCACTGTCATCAGTGCTAATAGCTGTTCTCATCATCTCTGACTACAGATTGGGAGCCAGGGAGAGCCTAGCTTGTTCTCATTACCCTGACTACAGAATGGGAGCCAGGGAGAGCCTAGCTTGTTCTCACTGCCTAGGCTACAGAATGGTTCCATATAAAGCTGAACTCCAAATGCCATAACTGGTAGGCAACAACTATGGGGAGACTGATATCATCACACACTCACTGATGGCTCTTGCTGTGCTGGGAGCAGTCAGGTCGGGATTCTCAGCTAGATCCATGACTGAGTTAGACGGTGCATATGTAACTATTACATCTGGTTTGAGAACCATGATATCAAATCCACACATAGAAATCAGTCAGTGCACTAGAAGTAGTTGCTTGTGTATGGACTATGCTTGATCTCAAAACGAGCGAATGAAGACATATATTTTTAATGATCGTGACAAAGAAAGATAAGATGTTTGAGAAACCTATTTGTGAATATAATGAAAGATGTAGTTTCTCTGTTCTCCAGACATTGCAGACAATCTCCTCTAGATCCGCATATATCCGTCAGCTGCCATCCAGTGACCAGGTGGAGTTAGTAGAGTGTCTGACCTACCTCGTGGATGTTGTCCGAGAGAAGCATGGACATTTGGAGTTGGTCCAGCGGGCTGTCAGTATACTCCTGAATCTGTGTAAGAATCAGTTTGTACAATGGTTTTAATTAAAGGTATTTCCTATTTGCTGTCAGTATACTCCTGAATCTGTGTAAGAATCAGTTTGTACAATGGTTTTAATTAAAGGTATTTCCTATTTGCTGTCAGTATACTCCTGAATCTATGTAAGAACCAGTTTGTACAATGGTTTTAATTAAAGGTATTCACTGTTTCATATGTAAGTTTTGTGAACTTGTGAATCTAATTGGTTCATGAGCAGAATGGCAAGACTGATGAAATGGTATGACAGAACCACCAGTGTAGATATTTAACTTGAACATGATATCGGTACAACTGTCTGGATCAGAAGTGTGCAGAACAATGATTAAATGACTACAAGTTTTTTTAAATTTGTATCTGTGCAGAGGAGGACTAAAATAGTATGACAATCACCAAAGTGGAGCTCACGGAGGGAACTAGATAAATACCAGTGAACTCAGGGGTGAGGAAGAGATGTGGAGCTCACGGAGGGAACTAGATAAATACCAGTGAACACTCAGGGGTGAGGAAGAGATGTGGAGCTCACGGAGGGAACTAGATAAATACCAGTGAACTCAGGGGTGAGGAAGAGATGTGGAGCTCACGGAGGGAACTAGATAAATACCAGTGAACACTCAGGGGTGAGGAAGAGATGTGGAGCTCACGGAGGGAACTAGATAAATACCAGTGAACACTCAGGGATGAGGAAGAGATGTGGAGCTCACGGAGGGAACTAGATAAATACCAGTGAACACTCAGGGATGAGGAAGAGATGTGGAGCTCATGGAGGGAACTAGATAAATACCAGTGAACACTCAGGGATGAGGAAGAGATGTGGAGCTCACGGAGGGAACTAGATAAATACCAGTGAACACTCAGGGATGAGGAAGAGATGTGGAGCTCACGGAGGGAACTAGATAAATACCAGTGAACACTCAGGGATGAGGAAGAGATGTGGAGCTCATGGAGGGAACTAGATAAATACCAGTGAACTCAGGGGTGAGGAAGAGATGTGGAGCTCACGGAGGGAACTAGATAAATACCAGGGAACTCAGGGATGAGGAAGAGATGTGGAGCTCACGGAGGGAACTAGATAAATACCAGTGAACACTCAGGGGTGAGGAAGAGATGTGGAGCTCACGGAGGGAACTAGATAAATACCAGTGAACTCAGGGGTGAGGAAGAGATGTGGAGCTCACGGAGGGAACTAGATAAATACCAGTGAACACTCAGGGGTGAGGAAGAGATGCAGGTGCTAGATAGAACATATCTGTGGATAGTATGGTAACTAGACTCTCTCTTGTCTGGAACCCACAAAGCGAAGGAAATAGTGGGAGAAATCAAAACACGGGGAGAAGATAATTACAGACAGATGAATAATACTGGGAGGACATGGGGGAAGCAGCAGGAGATAGCAGAAGATAGAATGGTTTGGCGTGGTTGGGTTGGTTGGGGGATTATGTCGCAATGGGGAATAATGGGAAGAAGAAGACACGTGTGAGGACACTTGTTCCTGGTCAGTTGTGTGGACCTATGAGACCAGGTCAATGAAGAAATCCTACCTGAGGGGATTTGAACACATGACCACAGGCCTGCCAGGCCAAAAACATGCTAGCCACTAGATTAATGTGGCTGCCACGTTCAGACATGCGATCAAGTAAGTGATTTCTCTCTCTCCTTCTGTTTGTCTCACTCTGTCACCCTTTTTGTCTCTCTTCTATTCTATGTTTCTCTCCTTATGTTTTGTCTGTCTTTCTCTCTCTTTCTGTGTGTGTCCTATAAGCTCTCTCAATCTCTCTCTTTTTCAATGTGTGTCCCTGTTGACTCTTTCTTTCCATCTCTGTCCAGTTTTCTTTCTGTGTGTTCTATTACTCTCTCTCTCTCTCTCTGCTTTGCTATCACTCTTGTTTCCTGTGTCCTGGTGACTCTCTAGTTCTATATGTTTCCTAATGGCTTTCTCCCTCACTTTCACTCTGTGTGTCCCCTATTATATTTGTTTAAACTTGTTGTTTTCATCTCCACACAGCTCATGATGATAGTGTGAGGAGGACGTTACATGAGACCCTCAACCTATGTCCCACTCTGGTGTCTCTGATTGTTGCTTGGAGTGGTCTCACTGATGATCAGCAGAGTCTGTCAGATGTAAGTTGTCTTTTTGATCAGCTGTGTGCAATTTTAGCTGACAAGTGTGTGTAGTTTTTTATCTGTCAGGTGTGCAGTTTACATTTTCAGATGTGTGTAATTTTATCTGTCATGTGTGTTATCTGTCATGTGTGTTGTTTTATCTGTCATGTGTGCAGTTTTATCTGACAGGTGTGTGTAGCTTTGTCTGAAAAGTGTGTATAGTTTTTATCTGTCAGGTGTGTGCAGTTCATTATCAGATGTGTGTAATTTTACCTGTCAGGTTTGTAGCTTTATCTATCAGTTGAGTGTAGTTTTTATCTGTCAGGTGCGTGTAGTCGTATCTGACAGGTGTTTGTGTGTGTAGTTGTATCTGTCAGGTGTGTTGTTTTATCTGTCAGGTGTGCAGATTTATCTATCATGCATAAGTAATGTTATCTGTTGCCATGTGTTTATAATGCTACCAGTTGCCTCTGTCATCTACAAGTAGTGTATTAATGTTTATTATTAAAGTTTGCATATATAGAGAGAAAAAAACCAATGAATAGGTCCTTCAAGAAACAAATGAAGATCGTAAACTGATTAGAGACATTAGACATAGACTGTCAAAATTTTTTTGACATGTTATGAGAAGAAATGAATTGGAGAACTTGGTGACGACTGGCAAGATCTAATGGAAGAGACCAAGGGGAAGACCGAGAAGTAAATACCTGGATGGCTTAGCCACGTGGCATGGTTGAGACAGGAACACGGAGCTGATCCACGAATCTGTTGATCAAGTGAGATGGCAGAACATGACAGCCCTTGTTTATCGGCATGGCTCATGATGGATGGATATAGAGAGAAGACCTATTGTTTCTCAGGTGTTGTTACTGCTTAACCATGTCGGTCAGGATGCTCTGTAAGACAAGAGTGTATATAACTGCAGGTAACAAACAAATGATCCGGTCCTAGTTTGAATGATCTGGTGTTCTTGTTGTGCCCAGGCCCTGCAGCTTCTTCAGAGAATCACTTATGGTCATCGCATCGACTACCACCAGACCAACGTGGAGGACCTGCTGCGGTTTCTCATACCTCACGTGTGAGTATTTACCAGTAGTCACCAGTTTTCTGTATTTCTTTCAAGTCACCAGTTTTCTGTATTTTTTCAAGTCACCAGTTTTCTGTATTTCTTTCAAGTCACCAGATTTCTGTATTTCTTTCAAGTCACCAGTTGTCTGTATTTCTTTCAAGTCAGCAGTTTTCTGTATTTCTTTCAAGTCACCAGTTGTCTGTATTTCTTTCAAGTCACCAGTTTTATGTATTTCTTTCAAGTCACAGTTTTCTGTATTTCTGTCAAGTCACCAGTTTTCTGTATTTCTTTCAAGTCACATTTGTCTGTATTTCTTTCAAGTCACCAGTTTTCTGTATTTCTTTCAAGTCACCAGTTTTCTGTATTTCTTTCAAGTCAGCAGTTTTCTGTATTTCTTTCAAGTCACAGTTTTCTGTATTTCTGTCAAGTCACCAATTGTCTGTATTTGTTCCCAGTCAGCAGTTTTCTGTATTTTTCCCCCCACTCACATGCTTTGAACTCCAGCGTAGTCCAGACACACAACTTCCTGTTGTGTTGGACTGATTTTTGCGTGTGGATTATCTTTCCCTATTAATACTGACGCCGGCTTCCTGACCTAGAGGTTAGCGACTTTTCTCCATAATCTCGTATACTCTCGTAGGTAACGTGACTGTCAGGGTCTTAAACTTGGCTCGCTAACCTAACACATGTGAGACAGTACAAGTACAACGTGATTCGACTTAAGACTTAACGACACAACGTTCAATGGATTTATTTACAGATCATATACAGTACGATGATCACTACAAGATATACTTGACACTTCAATACACTTACATACACAATACAGCTCACAGTCTTTCTCTCAAGATTTTCAGGCACAGAAACCACACAACGCCTTTCTCTCATCATGCGTCCAGTCAAGTCGACGTCCCAGAGCTGTCTGCCTATAGCTCGCAACTTGCCTCCCACCTGAAATGGCTTCACGAGGCATGCGTGCGTCTTGCGTCGTCCTTGCCTGACCGCTGGCCGTCTCGTCAGCCAGCAACCTCGCAGGCAGGTAACTACTACTCGCCTGGCGGCGTAACGAAGTTACGGCATCCCTGCTGGGGACTAAGTCGCCTGGCGGGCGTAACGATGTCACTGCATCACTGCACTACTCTAGACTCTGACATGCTCCCCCGGGCAACTTCATGAAAGATGTCATCTTTCATGTATAATTTATGTACATACTGGGTTAATATTTTAACCTTGTCAGAGTCAACCCTTCTGTTGTTATATACATTGGTATCATAATACATAGAAATACACATCTGCCATAGAAACATATAAGAAATGGAAGTTGTATTCAACGACATGTGGTGTTCAACCTTTAACACTTGTCAGGTTTCATCCTCTCGATGGCTGATTACCTCAATTGCATTATTGACCCAGTCAGATCGGTAGTACCAGCTCCAAGCATCTACCTCGCAGCCTCCAAAAAAAACGTAATAATATGGTTCTTGAAACAAAAACCATCTGGCTAGACCGAAATACGGCTTTATAAAAGTCGCATTAAACGCTCAAATCCTGACCTCATTTGGCCAGGAGCTCTTGTGTTGGTCTGCAATGTCGGTAACACTCTACCATGCCCAGTAGATGGCTTCCTGGTGTGTCAACAATCGGGCAACAACATGGCTATTTATATACAACACATTACAGTATACATTTCAACTTATGGCCCTTTGTGTAATGATGTAATAACAAATAAATGAAAGGGGAATAACTTCAAAATTTATGAAATATAATATTTTACAATAATTATTCTATTTCTTAGCGTCATCGCTTGATGTTTCTTCATACTAACGAGAAAAAGTCGGTAGTATGAATACATTAATCAAGATATGATTCTAAGATTACACTACATAAATATATAAACACACAATTCGTGTATTCAACTTTGTTGATTCCTAAAGATTTTAGAATCGTCATAGCTTTTTAAACTTTTATTTGTTGTCTGCTAATTTTGCTCTAAATTTCTAACTAATCCGGAAGTACACACGAACACTAAACAGCTGATGTTTAAGCTTGTAGAACACACTTGTTCCGGTCTGATGTAGTTACGGAAAGTACAATGTTCTAATCGTTCATGTGTTGGATGTTTCACTGTAAAACCTTCTGGATTACGATTGACTGCAGTGGTGTAGTTGTCAATGTTTAGGTCGCACGTTCACACACGTATTTAAAATATCCCTGGAATGTTCCACACGCAGATGCCACTGTCAAATTGGATAGTTCGCTTACGGTAAGTTTTTGAGCGAATGTGGCACTGTTATTGTTCGTAATATATACAATTAATAAAGTTCGCTTTCTACCACACACTACACAATTATACACGACAATCACTACATGAATTAGTAAAATAAGAACACTATATATATTGGGAGTAATCCCTATCACATGATATAGTAGACTTTACACAGCTTTTTGTGAATGGAAAAAAAATATTCACCGATGGATGGCTGTGTTAATCTGAGTGTATTTTCTCACACTGCACTCAGACATTTGTGCTTACTGGGTCGGTCGGACAACGGGACAACAGATCGGCAATCGAGTTGGTTCTGCCTGGGATATGTCGAACCTCGAAGCTGTAATCTTGGAGTTTCAGAGACCAGCGCGCTACCATATGGTTTGAAGGTACACCTGAATTTATAAATCGCAACGGGCTGCTGTCAGATTCCACGATGAAATGGCGTCCTAGAAGGAATCTAGACAATTTAGTTATACCCACCACTAATGCTAGGGCTTCCAACTGAGGTATTGACCAAGCCCGTTCTCTGGGTTGTAGTTTCCTGGATACGAAGTACACGGGATGGAGGATGTTGTTGTACTCTTGCAACAAGACTGCTCCAATCGCCACGGAGCTCGCATCTGTACGCAATCTGAAAGGTAAATGGAGATTGGGCAATTTCAGGATGGGATTATGTAAGCTATTATCAGAAAAACACGCTAAGACTTTACGGAATGCAAATTTTAGGCATTCATTGCTTACAATTTTCTCCGGTTTATCTTTTGTTAGTAAGTTAGTAAATACTTCGGTCAGTTCGGAAAAATCAGGAATGAACTGCCGGTAATAATTTATCAGTCCCAACAAACTTCTGACTTGCTTTTTCGTAGTCGGAAGTGAGAGTTTTAGTATCTTGGACACAATGTTATCGTCTGTCGTGACAAAGCCATTGGATATTTTGTACCCAAGAAGGATATTTCCTGGTAGGCTATGTCTACTTTTGCAGGCTTTACCGTCAGTCCGTGCTGTCTAATACGTTCAAATGTCTGTTCTAATGTCTTTATGTGCTCTGTCATCGTCTCTGTGTGAACACAGATGTCGTCTATATAGCAAATTATGTTAGGTATATCTACTAGTAAAAGTCGTGTCATACGTACGAATGTGGCTGGGGCATTGACAAGCCCAAATGGAAGTTTGCACCATTCGTACAGTCCCCAAGGTGTGGCAAATGCTATCAGATGTCTGCTCTGTTCGTCTACCGCTATTTGCCAGTATCCTTTAGTCATGTCTACCTTCGTAAAGAACCTAGCGTCTGTCAGTTCTGTCAGTAGATCGTCAGAGTTTGCCATTTGCTCCAAATCTAGAAGAGTTATCTTATTGAGCTTTCTATAGTCGACACAGAGTCTTATTGTGTTGTCCTTTTTGCGTACTATGACCATTGGAGATGAGAAGTCTGATTGGGATCGTCTTATGATGTTGTTTTTCTCTAAGTTGATGATCTCCTGATGTAAGTGTTCTTTGTAATGCAGTGGAATGGTGTATGGTCTGCATTTTATGGGTGTGTTTGATGTGAGTGTGATGTGATGCTGTACTAATTCTGTTTGTCCTGGGTTGTTAGAGAAGATGGTGTTGTACTGTTGTATTAGATGTTTGCAACTGTCTGTTTCTGCTTGAGTTAACTTTGGGTTGATTTTGATCTCCTTCAAGCAGTTTGTCGTGTCTAATGCAGGTGTTGGAATTTTGTCACTAGCCTCGTCATCTTCATGATCTATTATCACTGTACAAGCTGTTGTATCGTCTTGTTCATTGTCTCTGTTGTAGTATGGTCTTAGCATATTTATGTGGAATATTTTGTGTTTGTCTTTTATTTGGATCTCGTAGTCTACAGGTGAAATCTGTCTCGTCACTTTAAAAGGTCCCTGCCAAGAATAAGTCAATAAGTGTCTGTCACTAGGTAATAGAAGAAGAACGTCCTGTCCAGGTGTTAACGTTATTGTCCTGTTACCTTTGTCAGCATACTGTCTATAAGTAGCACCAGATAATTTTAGTGCATTCTTTGCAATTATACAAGATTTGATGATTCTTTCCCGCAATGATGTAACGTATACGTATGATGATATGGGTTTAAGTACTGGAGTGGAGTCAGTTAACATTTGATGATAAATAGTTAATGGGCCACGTGGTTTGGCACCATAGATAAGTTCAAAAGGAGAGAAACCGGTACTAGAATGTGGTACCTCGCGATAAGCAAAAAGAATAGCTGGTAGATATACATCCCAGTTGTTGGGGTGCTCTTGCGTGACTTTTGCAAGCATGTGCTTTAAATCGCCGTTAAATTTTTCTATAATTCCACTAGAGTGAGGATGGTACGGGGAATTGAAACATTGCTTCACTCCCAACATTTTGGTGAAAGCTTGGGTAGATGCGGCGATAAACTGAGTGCCCCTATCTGATTGGATAGTGTCTGGAAATCTTATCCGAGAAAAAATATGGAAGAAAACTTCCATTATATCATTGGCAGTTATGTTCTTTAGCGGAATAGCTTCCGGCCAGCGGCTACATTGATCAATGACAGTTAGAATATATTTATTCCCTCTAGTTGTTGTATGATTGAGAGGGCCCACTATGTCGACAGATAATTTTTCAAAAGGTCGACTGGCTAAGTCAGTGACTTGTAACTTTGCCTGTGGGGTGTTTACCTTTTTTTACCAGTTTTTGGCAGATGTCACAACTTCTGCAATATTGTTTAATGTCATTGCAAAATTTGGGCCAATGAAACTGTGTTAATAATCTTGATCTGGTCTTAACGTATGCCATATGCCCTGCAAGAGGTATATCTTGGGCAAGATGTAAGGCTTGCTTACGATAACTAGTTGGCAAAACAGTTTGCTCTGTGGTGTTGTCACCTCTGGTATAATACCTGGTGAGGATATCGTTTTTCACAGCAAAATGCCATTTTGCATTCTTGGTTACCTTTGGCTTTTGGCCGATCAGATTAAAATATTTTAACAATGAAGGGTCAGCCTTTTGAGCTGTTACAAACGTTTCCATCATGGTGTTAGTAGGTAGTGATACTGGGCTGAGCATTTGTATAGCCTCAGTTTGATTACTTTCATCTTGCACTCTAGCAGTAGATCTAGTTACTGCGTTCACACATTCAATGATATCAGATGGTGATGAAACAATGTTATCAATGATGTCATGAGATCTTAGTGCTACATTAGCTACCATACATTCAATAGGTGGTGTAACATTATCAATGATGACATTGGATGGTGATGTTATGCTATCATCAATACACAGAGATGTTATGTCATGAGGTTTATCATTCACCTCTGTAAATTTCCAATTATTACATCACACACTGGGTTTGTTAATGCAGCGCACTTTACTTTCCCAGTGAGGAAAGGTGTTTCAATATATGCCCATGCTAGTGGGTATTTCTCAATATTGCCTGAGAATGTTCTGCATGTTACGTGCCTGCCTGTATAGTCTGTAGGCATTATGAACGTTCTCTTCAGACCAATAAGTGAACTGCCCGAGTCCCGAAGGACTGTAGCAGACTTGCCATTCACATATCCGTGATGGACGTTTATCTTGCCTTTAGAATCTACTACCAAATTAGCTTCTTCATTGGCAATAGGGATGGCGTGGCCGCATGTTAAAATACCATCTTCATAAAAGGTGTTACAAACAGTACATTTATTTGCGTTAAACATGTCAAAAGCCTGTGCTGAGTTCACAGGATGTTTCTCTGATTGTTCTTCATCTGACGATGAACTGTCAAACAAGGCGGCATTTGCTTTGTTGGTCATTTGCCTACCTTTACAATCAAGACGATAGTGTCCGTACGCCGTACAGAGGAAACATTTACGCAAATTTCTGAAGGATCTACGCTCCTTATCTTGTCTGTTTACCATGTTTTGTAGATAAGTATTATATGCGGGGTTCTTGTCGCACATTTCACCTTGATGATGTGAAATTTTACAATATCTACAGTGATTATACTTCTCAGAAGTAGGCTTATGAGGTTTCTGCCTACTATAGGGCTTCTCATCTTTAGCCGATGCTACAAAATTTATGTCAGTAGCTTCACTGGCAAAAGAATGTTTGCTGGCTGTGTAATACGCCGAACCACGTCTCTCAATCTCATCTACACTAGTGCATTCATTCTCCTGCAAAAATTTTGAAAATGCTGATGGAATGGATGAAATGACTTTATCTCTAATGATCAGATCTTCTAATCTTTGATAATTTTTGTCAATTTTAGCTGCTGAAGTCCATTTGGTAAATATATCTCGGACTAAGCAGAGGTAATCAGAGAACGTTTGAAGTCGGTTTTGGGCTCAACTTGCTGAATTGTTCTCTGTAACCTGCCTCATCTAACATAAAATGTGCCATAATCTTTGCTTTCAGATAATGGTAGTCTTTTCTGAGGTCTTTGGGGATGGTCTCAATGACTTTAAGAGGCTCCCTGATAAACTCCTCATATAAACAATATTCCATTCAGACAGTGGAACCTGGTAATGTTCCATTAAAGTCTCAAAATTTTGGGTAAAGGCTGCAATGCAGTCACCCGAGGTATAATTACGTACAATACCTTGATATTTCTTGTACTGTTTTCTTTCTCCAGTCTCTCAGATTTCTTAGACTCTTTGTTAATGGCAGTCTCATTATCAAGTTGTTTCATCTTTAACTGTAACTCCAGTTCTTCTCTCTTACTCTGAGCTGCTATTTCTGCCTTCTTTAATTCTGTTTCTCGTTCCATTTCTGCTTTTTTCAGTTCACTATCTATTTCGGCTTGCTTTGTCTTTGCAGCCAGTTCTAATTCGGCTTGCTTTGTCTTTGCAGCCAGTTCTAATTCGGTCTGTTTTGCTGCAGTTGCTGCCTCTGCCTGCTTTAAGGCTCTTTCAGCCGCTCTTTCTTCGCGTTCATGGTATTCAGAGTATTTCTTCTCACTCCACTTCGTTAACTCATCACCTGTGAACTGTAATTTTAACCCCATATCGATGAAATCATTTAATGACGACATGATGGAAAATGCAAATGAAATACCAGCCACACAATTTGTTATAAGTGGTTAGTAAAGTAAACAATTTACAATTGTGTTCTATTGACAATACGTGCCTAAATTTGCATTCTAAAGTATATGAAAAGAAAAATATACTCAAGTGCCCTGGATGCGGTGAAGAACGGTTGGAAATCGGGCTAGGAACTGTAGGGTCGCTACTTCGAAAACACAAATGACCTCTACGGACCAGGGTTTCAGATGGTACGGAAAACCTGCTTTGTTTTTGGAGGAAATAAATTAGCGTCTATTTGATGTGGTGTGCCTGCTTGTCACTAAGTATTGATTAGGTTTGTATGGCGTTGAGTGTAATTGTAGGTCGTAATTTTGTCCGTCAACAATTTTTTTTTTTTTCAAAACACAAGTCACTTTCTTTCCCAAAACTGTTTGCGTTCCACAACTCAATTCACAAAGACAATCTACATATATCTCAACACTCTACAACATTGATGACACATCACTTACATCAAGATGACATTCAGTAAGGACATAGACATCAAGTTTACAAGATGGCGACAAGGTCACAATGGCGACAAGATCACAATGTCGACAAGGTCAAAACGGTGACAAGTTCAACAATCACAAATGTTTTACACGTTTACAAGATCAAACAATATGTATGCACTGTACGTTTACAAATAGTCTACATGTTTAAACAATGTAGTAATATATCAAAATGAGCCTTCCACGATCACATTTACATGTACCATAAAGTTTGACAAAAATTATAAGTTCACAAACTCTAGTTTTAAATGTTAATTACATAAACACGTTCATTTCAAAACCGGACGAGCCCCCACGTCCACACATGTCAGGGTCTTAAACTTGGCTCGCTAACCTAACACATGTGAGACAGTACAAGTACAACGTGATTCGACTTAAGACTCAACGACACAACGTTCAATGGATTTATTTACAGATCATATACAGTACGATGATCACTACAAGATATACTTGACACTTCAATACACTTACATACACAATACAGCTCACAGTCTTTCTCTCAAGATGTCCAGACACTCGACTTTCAGGCACAGAAACCACACAACGCCTTTCTCTCATCATGCGTCCAGTCGAGTCGACGTCCCAGAGCTGTCTGCCTATAGCTCGCAACTTGCCTCCCACCTGAAGTGGCTTCACGAGGCATGCGTGCGTCTTGCGTCGTCCTTGCCTGACCGCTGGCCGTCTCGTCAGCCAGCAACCTCGCAGGCAGGTAACTACTACTCGCCTGGCGGCGTAACGAAGTTACGGCATCCCTGCTGGGGACTAAGTCGCCTGGCGGGCGTAACGATGTCACTGCATCACTGCACTACTCTAGACTCTGACAGTGACGACGGTGAGAATCAATAGTGGTTCGAATCGCGTCGGTAACTTACGGTATATGTGAGCCGGCCACTCAGAAAGCAATGGCAAACTACTGAGCGTAATCTTGCCAAGAAATCAACAATCAGCTGAAAGATGCTAATGTTGACAGCAATGTGCTGTAAAGGATATTCAAACAATTTAGAATTTATTAACATTGACACTCGTCATCAGGTGAACCCACTCCGACTTCAGAGGTACTTGTAATTTACATCCCCAAGTCAAGGGTGAGAGGTCAGCATTTCAGTCCAACTGTCTGGTGTGCGGTTGAACCCCATACCTCAGCATCAGCACACCGGATGTTTACTAACTCGCGTTCTTATCCATTCGGCCATGCTGACCTAGGTTTTCTGTATTTGTTTCTAGTCACTTGTGGTGCGTACACTGATGATAGATACAGATGAAACACTAAATGTCTGCACCCTTCTGTTACATGGGTCAGTAAGGCAAAGCAAGAGTTGTAACAATGAAACCTCCCATGGATGTCGTATGAGGCGACTTCTCCTTCTTCTTTCGTTCGCTTATGGTGTTATTGCGTGGCATCATGATTGGTGCGCCTCCTGGCTGGTTGCCTCCATCTTCAGCACCTTTCCTTTGCTAGAACAGACTGTAGTCTTACTTGAGTTTAGATGTGTAGGTGCGTACACATGTGTCTGCGCATGCATGTACATGCATACACATCTAGAGCGTTCTGGTTATTTTTCGGCACCAGAGACTTGCCACCACCCCTTCTCCTGTTCGTTAAAACAGCTCTGCAATGAGAAGGCCAGGAGTTGGACTTTTGCTGCAGAGGTGATGTATGCATGAGCCGTAGGGTATTTATGCAAGGTTGGGCGCTCACCCCAACTCTGGGGGCGCAACATTGGAATCTACGAGGCGACTAAGGAACATAGAAAACTAAGGAGTGGCTACTCCAGCCCAAAGAAAACTCTGGAAGCACCCTTCCAACCAACCATGAACAAGCCATAAACAAGTTAAAGATAAGCAAAGAAGAATAATTTAGTCAAACGGTATTACAGGAGTCTATTCTATGATATAATGTGATACGGAGTCTGGATCCCTGACTTACCTTCTTTCACCTGGAAAAACCTCCAGAACTGGTACCTGGCATCTGTGTTTTTCATGACAATTAAGGTTCCATCAGTAAATAGATGCTTCTATATCTGATAGAAGCACTGATAGGTTTGGCCTGAGTGTGATGACTTCGGCATACTTCACTGGTTGCTTACATGAATGTGTGATCTGACTGGTTGCTTACATGACTGTGTGATCTGACTGGTTGTTTATATGACTGTGTGATCTGACAGGTTGTTTATATGACTGTGTGATCTGACTGTTGGTTTCTCCGATAGATTGATGAGACGTCAGTGGACTTCACTATTTGTTTATACGCGGGGAAGTCAATAAGTAACTCACAAATGGCTGTAGAAAAATAACTAAATATGATAACAACTTGAAACTAGTTTATTTTTATACATACATTGTCCCTTTATTTCTCAACATAATTTCCACCAAACATTGATGCACTTATCCCATCGTTTTATCAGTCCTCCCAAACCGGCTGCATAGACCTGCGTGCTCTGTTTTCTAAACCACGTTTTCACTTCACATTCAACTTCGGCGTCTTTCGCAAAATGTCTCCCGCCAAGGTGGGTTTTCAGTGGACCAAAAAGATGGAAATCGCTAGAGGCTAAGTCGGGGCTGTAAGGTGGATGTTCCAGAACTTCCCACCTTAGTTGGTTAATTTTCTCCTGAGTTAATCGAGCCGTATGTGGTCTGGCATTGTCATGAAGAAGCAACACTCCTCTAGTCAGCAGTCCTGGACGTTTTCTTCGAATTGCATCATGAAGAATCGATAGAACTTCACAGTACGATTCAGAATTCACATTGTCACCTTTCTTCTTGAAATTGGTTAAAAGCACTCCTTGACAATCCCAGAACACTGTCAGCATAACCTTCCTTGCTGATGGCGTAACCTTGAATTTTTTGACACAAGGCGAAGAAGGATGTTTCCATTGCATTGAAGCACGCTTTGATTCGGGCTGGTAGTGATGCACCCATGATTCGTCCCCAGTAACAATCCTGTTCAGCATGTCTTCTCCTTCATCTTCGTATCGACAGAGATGATGCAAGGACAGGCCAAATCGGTTCATTTTGTGTTCCTCCTTCAATTGTCTGGGTACCCACCTTGAGCACACTTTCTTAAATTTCAATCGATCATGCATTATGCTGTATGCTGAACCATGTGAGCACCCTATTGCAGATGCTACAGAGTCTATCGTTACTCGCCTGTCACCTCTAATCATCTCCTCCACCCGCTGCACGGATGCTTCTGTTGCAATCTCAACAGGACGACCAGATCGGATTTCATCAACAATTTTAGAGCATCCTTGAGAAAATTTTTCTACCCAGCTATGCACCGCTTTACGGGACAAACATTTGTCAGCATAAACAGGAAGCATTTCCTTATGAATGTCCTTTGCAGGCAGTCCTTTTGCCCACAAAAAACGCACAACAGCACGTTGCTATTTCGTGTACACTCTGTAAGTACCATTTTGTTTGCGCTACACATGCGCATGAGACACCTTGTACCACCTGACGAACGGGAATATACAGTTCGATGTTGCTGTCACCTAATGACACCTGTAGAAAACACCAACTACATTTACATACCATGCCACAGAACTGTGTGACTTACTTATTGACTCGCCCTCATATAACTGTGGTCTGACTGGTTGTTTAAATGACTATGATCTGACTGTTGGTTTCTCCCTTACATTGATGAGACTTCGGTGTTCTTCATTGGTTGTTTAAATGACTATGATCTGACTGTTGGTTTCTCCCTTACATTGATGAGACTTCGGTGTTCTTCATTGGTTGTTTAAATGACTATGATCTGACTGTTGGTTTCTCCCTTACATTGATGAGACTTCGGTGTTCTTCATTGGTTGTTTAAATGACTATGATCTGACTGTTGGTTTCTCCCTTACATTGATGAGACTTCGGTGTTCTTCATTGGTTGTTTAAATGACTGTGATCTGACTGTTGGTTTCTCCCTTAGATTGATGAGACTTCGGTGTTCTTCATTGGTTGTTTAAATGACTGTGATCTGACTGTTGGTTTCTCCCTTACATTGATGAGACTTCGGTGTTCTTCATTGGTTGTTTAAATGACTGTGATCTGACTGTTGGTTTCTCCCTTACATTGATGAGACTTCGGTGTTCTTCATTGGTTGTTTAAATGACTGTGATCTGACTGTTGGTTTCTCCCTTAGATTGATGAGACTTTGGTGTACTTCACTGGTTGTTTATATGACTGTCTCATCTGACTACGCAGGAAGCCAAAGAAGATTGATAAACCAACACAGAACTGGCGTCGTTAGCCGCTACACGCTGCGGGATTTGCTAAGGAGGGGATCCGAGCACTTATGGACTGAATGGTTCGATGTGCAATGAGGATGATCTGTCGACTAACTAACTAACTAACTAACTGTTGGTTTCTCCCTTAGATTGATGAGACTTTGGTGTACTTCATTGGTTGTTTAATTGACTGTGTGATCTGACTGGTTGTTTAATTGACTGTGTGATCTGACTGGTTGTTTGACTGTGTGATCTGACTGGTTGTTTAATTGACTGTGTGATCTGACTGGTTGTTTATATGACTGTGTGGTCTGACTGGTTGTTTATATGACTGTGTGGTCTGACTGGTTGTTTATATGACTGTGTGGTCTGACTGGTTGTTTATATGACTGTGTGGTCTGACTGGTTGTTTATATGACTGTGTGATCTGACTGGTTGTTTAATTGACTGTGTGGTCTGACTGGTTGTTTAATTGACTGTGTGATCTGACTGGTTGTTTATATGACTGTGTGATCTGACTGGTTGTTTATATGACTGTGTGGTCTGACTGGTTGTTTAATTGACTGTGTGATCTGACTGGTTGTTTATATGACTGTGTGATCTGACTGGTTGTTTAATTGACTGTGTGATCTGACTGGTTGTTTATATGACTGTGTGATCTGACTGGTTGTTTAATTGACTGTGTGATCTGACTGGTTGTTTATATGACTGTGTGATCTGACTGGTTGTTTAATTGACTGTGTGATCTGACTGGTTGTTTATATGACTGTGTGATCTGACTGGTTGTTTATATGACTGTGTGATCTGACTGGTTGTTTATATGACTGTGTGATCTGACTGGTTGTTTAATTGACTGTGTGATCTGACTGGTTGTTTAATTGACTGTGTGGTCTGACTGGTTGTTTAATTGACTGTGTGATCTGACTGGTTGTTTATATGACTGTGTGGTCTGACTGGTTGTTTATATGACTGTGTGGTCTGACTGGTTGTTTAATTGACTGTGTGATCTGACTGGTTGTTTAATTGACTGTGTGATCTGACTGGTTGTTTAATTGACTGTGTGATCTGACTGGTTGTTTATATGACTGTGTGGTCTGACTGGTTGTTTATATGACTGTGTGATCTGACTGGTTGTTTAATTGACTGTGTGATCTGACTGGTTGTTTAATTGACTGTGTGATCTGACTGGTTGTTTAATTGACTGTGTGATCTGACTGGTTGTTTATATGACTGTGTGGTCTGACTGGTTGTTTATATGACTGTGTGGTCTGACTGGTTGTTTAATTGACTGTGTGATCTGACTGGTTGTTTATATGACTGTGTGGTCTGACTGGTTGTTTATATGACTGTGTGGTCTGACTGGTTGTTTATATGACTGTGTGGTCTGACTGGTTGTTTAATTGACTGTGTGGTCTGACTGGTTGTTTATATGACTGTGTGGTCTGACTGGTTGTTTATATGACTGTGTGGTCTGACTGGTTGTTTAATTGACTGTGTGGTCTGACTGGTTGTTTATATGACTGTGTGATCTGACTGGTTGTTTATATGACTGTGTGGTCTGACTGGTTGTTTAATTGACTGTGTGATCTGACTGGTTGTTTATATGACTGTGTGGTCTGACTGGTTGTTTATATGACTGTGTGGTCTGACTGGTTGTTTAATTGACTGTGTGGTCTGACTGGTTGTTTAATTGACTGTGTGATCTGACTGGTTGTTTATATGACTGTGTGATCTGACTGGTTGTTTATATGACTGTGTGGTCTGACTGGTTGTTTAATTGACTGTGTGATCTGACTGGTTGTTATATGACTGTGTGGTCTGACTGGTTGTTTAATTGACTGTGTGATCTGACTGGTTGTTTATATGACTGTGTGATCTGACTGGTTGTTTATATGACTGTGTGGTCTGACTGGTTGTTTAATTGACTGTGTGATCTGACTGGTTGTTTATATGACTGTGTGGTCTGACTGGTTGTTTAATTGACTGTGTGATCTGACTGGTTGTTTATATGACTGTGTGGTCTGACTGGTTGTTTAATTGACTGTGTGATCTGACTGGTTGTTTAAATGACTGTGTGGTCTGACTGGTTGTTTAAATGACTGTGTGGTCTGACTGGTTGTTTATATGACTGTGTGATCTGACTGGTTGTTTAATTGACTGTGTGGTCTGACTGGTTGTTTAAATGACTGTGTGGTCTGACTGGTTGTTTAAATGACTGTGTGGTCTGACTGGTTGTTTATATGACTGTGTGATCTGACTGGTTGTTTAATTGACTGTGTGGTCTGACTGGTTGTTTAAATGACTGTGTGGTCTGACTGGTTGTTTAAATGACTGTGTGGTCTGACTGGTTGTTTATATGACTGTGTGATCTGACTGGTTGTTTATATGACTGTGTGATCTGACTGGTTGTTTAAATGACTGTGTGGTCTGACTGGTTGTTTAAATGACTGTGTGATCTGACTGGTTGTTTATATGACTGTGTGGTCTGACTGGTTGTTTAATTGACTGTGTGATCTGACTGGTTGTTTATATGACTGTGTGATCTGACTGGTTGTTTAATTGACTGTGTGATCTGACTGGTTGTTTATATGACTGTGTGATCTGACTGGTTGTTTAATTGACTGTGTGATCTGACTGGTTGTTTATATGACTGTGTGATCTGACTGGTTGTTTAATTGACTGTGTGATCTGACTGGTTGTTTATATGACTGTGTGATCTGACTGGTTGTTTATATGACTGTGTGATCTGACTGGTTGTTTATATGACTGTGTGATCTGACTGGTTGTTTAATTGACTGTGTGATCTGACTGGTTGTTTAATTGACTGTGTGGTCTGACTGGTTGTTTAATTGACTGTGTGATCTGACTGGTTGTTTATATGACTGTGTGGTCTGACTGGTTGTTTATATGACTGTGTGGTCTGACTGGTTGTTTAATTGACTGTGTGATCTGACTGGTTGTTTAATTGACTGTGTGATCTGACTGGTTGTTTAATTGACTGTGTGATCTGACTGGTTGTTTATATGACTGTGTGGTCTGACTGGTTGTTTATATGACTGTGTGATCTGACTGGTTGTTTAATTGACTGTGTGATCTGACTGGTTGTTTAATTGACTGTGTGATCTGACTGGTTGTTTAATTGACTGTGTGATCTGACTGGTTGTTTATATGACTGTGTGGTCTGACTGGTTGTTTATATGACTGTGTGGTCTGACTGGTTGTTTAATTGGCTGTGTGATCTGACTGGTTGTTTATATGACTGTGTGGTCTGACTGGTTGTTTATATGACTGTGTGGTCTGACTGGTTGTTTATATGACTGTGTGGTCTGACTGGTTGTTTAATTGACTGTGTGGTCTGACTGGTTGTTTATATGACTGTGTGGTCTGACTGGTTGTTTATATGACTGTGTGGTCTGACTGGTTGTTTAATTGACTGTGTGGTCTGACTGGTTGTTTATATGACTGTGTGATCTGACTGGTTGTTTATATGACTGTGTGGTCTGACTGGTTGTTTAATTGACTGTGTGATCTGACTGGTTGTTTATATGACTGTGTGGTCTGACTGGTTGTTTATATGACTGTGTGGTCTGACTGGTTGTTTAATTGACTGTGTGGTCTGACTGGTTGTTTAATTGACTGTGTGATCTGACTGGTTGTTTATATGACTGTGTGATCTGACTGGTTGTTTATATGACTGTGTGGTCTGACTGGTTGTTTAATTGACTGTGTGATCTGACTGGTTGTTTATATGACTGTGTGGTCTGACTGGTTGTTTAATTGACTGTGTGATCTGACTGGTTGTTTATATGACTGTGTGATCTGACTGGTTGTTTATATGACTGTGTGGTCTGACTGGTTGTTTAATTGACTGTGTGATCTGACTGGTTGTTTATATGACTGTGTGGTCTGACTGGTTGTTTAATTGACTGTGTGATCTGACTGGTTGTTTATATGACTGTGTGGTCTGACTGGTTGTTTAATTGACTGTGTGATCTGACTGGTTGTTTAAATGACTGTGTGGTCTGACTGGTTGTTTAAATGACTGTGTGGTCTGACTGGTTGTTTATATGACTTTGTGGTCTGACTGGTTGGTTTCTCCGTTAGATTGATGAAAACAGAAAGTCTGCTGCTGCCCGTGCTGGGAACATTGGCTAATCTGTGCCGCAACAACTTGTTGGTTCAGTCTGCCATCAGGAATATAGTGAGTCCCTCATGTGTCCGTATTTTACACCTGTTCAATTTGACAAAGTGATCATTGACCTGTGCAGTTTCAGGTAGCTGTGTTTAAAAATGTGTTGTTTGCTAGTGAATAAATTAGAGGCTCCCTTTCTATACCCATTGAATGTTCGGGTCTGTGGGAGTTAAGACTGGTGCACTCTGGGACAGAAGCAGTTAGCCACTGGGCTACCACAGCTCTCCCTTTACTGGTGGTGGGAACCAAAGTATGAATGCTCGGGTCTGTGGGAGTTAAGACTGGTGCACTCTGGGACAGAGGCAGTTGAAGTAGCAGCTGGGACAGAGTGGGTCGCTTGCTACAGAGTTCATCATTGACTTGTACACTTGGGACTCCGGCCGTGAAGTGTGTTACAGTTTTATTGCATCCCTGTTTCAGAGCATCTACATGGTCATCAGGCAATACTGTTGAGTCTGCATGTCTCTCCCAGCCTAGTTGCTGATCATGTCGTGCCACCATCGTTCAAAACAGTGAGACTGGCGCTGAGCAGTGCCTGCATTAGTGCAGTTCTCTGTATGTTTTCTCAGATTTACCCACTCTTATGATCAAAGCTTGCAGCATTATGCCATTTCCCATTGGAATCTGCAAACACTGATGTGAGTTTCCATTTGCTGTCATTAGAAAGGTAGTTTGCATGCTTGTACAAATAGTTGAAGCTCCACTCATGATGTTTCGTAGTAACAAATATGTCAGCTGTTGTATGTACTTGTATCTATCCATCCATTGGTAACCGGAGCTCATGCTTTATGTCATTTGCCAAACCCTATTTATTTCATCCGCAAGGACTGGAGTAATAATCATAGCCAGGAATTTTAATGGCCATCCTCTCCTTCAGATGACTCTCCTGAACCACGAGGCAGTCAGACATTTAATGGCCATCCTCTCCTTCAGATGACTCTCTTGAACCACGCGGCAGTCAGACATTTAATGGCTGTCCTCTCCTTCAGATGACTCTCCTGAACCACGCGGCAGTCAGACATTTAATGGCTGTCCTCTCCTTCAGATGACTCTCCTGAAACACGCGGTAGTCAGACATTTAATGGCTGTCCTCTCCTTCAGATGACTCTCCTGAACCACGCGGCAGTCAGACATTTAATGGCTGTCCTCTCCTTCAGATGACTCTCCTGAACCACGCGGCAGTCAGACATTTAATGGCTGTCCTCTCCTTCAGATGACTCTCCTGAACCACGCGGCAGTCAGACATTTAATGGCTGTCCTCTCCTTCAGATGACTCTCCTGAACCACGCGGCAGTCAGACATTTAATGGCTGTCCTCTCCTTCAGATGACTCTCCTGAACCACGCGGCAGTCAGACATTTAATGGCTGTCCTCTCCTTCAGATGACTCTCCTGAATCACGCGGCAGTCAGACATTTAATGGCTGTCCTCTCCTTCAGATGACTCTCCTGAACCACGCGGCAGTCAGACATTTAATGGCTGTCCTCTCCTTCAGATGACTCTCCTGAACCACGCGGCAGTCAGACATTTAATGGCTGTCCTCTCCTTCAGATGACTCTCCTGAACCACGCGGCAGTCAGACATTTAATGGCTGTCCTCTCCTTCAGATGACTCTCCTGAACCACGCGGCAGTCAGACATTTAATGGCTGTCCTCTCCTTCAGATGACTCTCCTGAACCACGCGGCAGTCAGACATTTAATGGCTGTCCTCTCCTTCAGATGACTCTCCTGAACCACGCGGCAGTCAGACATTTAATGGCCATCCTCTCCTTCAGATGACTCTCCTGAACCACGTGGCAGTCAGACATTTAATGGTTGTCCTCTCCTTCAGATGACTCTCCTGAACCACGTGGCAGTCAGACATTTAATGGCTGTCCTCTCCTTCAGATGACTCTCCTGAACCACGCGGCAGTCAGACATTTAATGGCCATCCTCTCCTTCAGATGACTCTCATGAAACACGCGGCAGTCAGACATTTAATGGCTGTCCTCTCCTTCAGATGACTCTCCTGAAACACGCGGCAGTCAGACATTTAATGGCTGTCCTCTCCTTCAGATGACTCTCCTGAACCACGTGGTAGTCAGACATTTAATGGCTGTCCTCTCCTTCAGATGACTCTCCTGAACCACGTGGCAGTCAGACATTTAATGGCTGTCCTCTCCTTCAGATGACTCTCCTGAACCACGCGGCAGTCAGACATTTAATGGCTGTCCTCTCCTTCAGATGACTCTCCTGAACCACGTGGCAGTCAGACATTTAATGGCTGTCCTCTCCTTCAGATGACTCTCCTGAACCACGCGGCAGTCAGACATTTAATGGCCGTCCTCTCCTTCAGATGACTCTCATGAAACACGCGGCAGTCAGACATTTAATGGCTGTCCTCTCCTTCAGATGACTCTCCTGAAACACGCGGCAGTCAGACATTTAATGGCTGTCCTCTCCTTCAGATGACTCTCCTGAACCACGCGGCAGTCAGACATTTAATGGCCGTCCTCTCCTTCAGATGACTCTCCTGAAACACGCGGCAGTCAGACATTTAATGGCTGTCCTCTCCTTCAGATGACTCTCCTGAACCACGCGGTAGTCAGACATTTAATGGCTGTCCTCTCCTTCAGATGACTCCTCCTGAACCACGCGGCAGTCAGACATTTAATGGCTGTCCTCTCCTTCAGATGACTCTCTTGAACCACGCGGGCAGTCAGACATTTAATGGCTGTCCTCTCCTTCAGATGACTCTCCTCAACCACGCGGCAGTCAGACATTTAAGGGCTGTCCTCTCCTTCAGATGACTCTCCTCAACCACGCGGCAGTCAGACATTTAATGGCTGTCCTCTCCTTCAGATGACTCTCCTGAACCACGTGGTAGTCAGACATTTAATGGCTGTCCTCTCCTTCAGATGACTCTCCTGAACCACGTGGCAGTCAGACATTTAATGGCTGTCCTCTCCTTCAGATGACTCTCCTGAACCACGCGGCAGTCAGACATTTAATGGCTGTCCTCTCCTTCAGATGACTCTCCTGAACCACGCGGCAGTCAGACATTTAATGGCTGTCCTCTCCTTCAGATGACTCTCCTGAACCACGTGGCAGTCAGACATTTAATGGCTGTCCTCTCCTTCAGATGACTCTCCTGAACCACGCGGCAGTCAGACATTTAATGGCTGTCCTCTCCTTCAGATGACTCTCCTCAACCACGCGGCAGTCAGACATTTAATGGCTGTCCTCTCCTTCAGATGACTCTCCTCAACCACGCGGCAGTCAGACATTTAATGGCTGTCCTCTCCTTCAGATGACTCTCCTGAACCACGTGGTAGTCAGACATTTAATGGCTGTCCTCTCCTTCAGATGACTCTCCTGAACCACGTGGCAGTCAGACATTTAATGGCTGTCCTCTCCTTCAGATGACTCTCCTGAACCACGCGGCAGTCAGACATTTAATGGCTGTCCTCTCCTTCAGATGACTCTCCTGAACCACGCGGCAGTCAGACATTTAATGGCTGTCCTCTCCTTCAGATGACTCTCCTGAACCACGCGGCAGTCAGACATTTAATGGCTGTCCTTTCCTTCAGATGACTCTCCTGAACCACGCGGCAGTCAGACATTTAATGGCTGTCCTCTCCTTCAGATGACTATCCTGAACCACGTGTCAGTCAGACATCAATGTCTGCCGTGTGTGAGCTTGCTGCTTGTGCTACAGCAGTTCCAGTAGTTGACCTGATGATTCCACTTTTCTGCTAGTCTCTCTTCTGGTTCTTCTCTTGCTGGCTCTTCTCTTTCTCCTGTAGCTAACTCTTCTTTTTCTCTTCTTCTTCCCTCTTCTTCTACAGTGTACATTTTGGATACTCAAATCGTATAATTGCAGACAAACAAATGAACACAAAATATAATTAGGAAACTTGAAAGGAATGACACACAAATACAGGCCAGCATTTTGATCTGTCTCTGATGGTGAACAAACTCAAAGAATATTTGGCTGGAAAACTAAAGCATCAGTCATAAATAAAATGATCAACGTTTCAATGAACAGCATCAACATAATTTTGTTCACGTTATTTATTGAAAACACACAGATTACATATTTTTAGGGTGCTATTTAAGTTTTCTGTCTAAATATTCTTGTGTTTGTGTTCGTTGATGAAGACTAAGATCAAAACATTTGCTTGTTATTGCATTTCTTTTCTTTCATTGAGCACCTTAGTGGTAAATTGTCAGTACTACAGACACTATTATCTGAACTAGGCAGCCAGGATAAGGTCACCATACAGTGGATACCATCTCATTGTGGAGTACCCGGAAACGAGACTGATTGATTGGCTAAGGAAGGAGCAATAGAAGAACAGCCTAATGTGCCTGTTACATACCACCAAAAGAAAAGAATGATCAAATCAGCCAGAAAGCCACCAAAACGTGCTCAAGACGACTACCACTTTATGGACAGACCAGAACAAATCATTATTCTGCACCTCAGAATAGCACACAGTAGATTACTCAGAAAGCCACCAAAACCTGTTCAAGACGACTACCACTTTATGGACAGACCAGAACAAATCATTATTCTGCACCTTAGAATAGGACACATGTATACAAAATTCAAGATTGGTGAAACAGCCATGTACACATGTGAATTGGCACCACAGACAGCAGATCACATACTCCAACATATCTAGTCAAGCCTTCTGGCTTAGAGAAACAACAGTGGAAGATAAACACTATGGACCACTGACTGAACTAAACAAATAATCAGTTACATTCATACAGGAGACAACATTGCAGTTATAAACAAAGTTAATACAAGATATTGCAGTTATAGACAAATTTCATACAAGATACGACATTGCAGTTATAGACAAATTTCATGCAAGATACAACATTGCAGTCATAGACAAATTTCATACAAGATACGACATTGCAGTTATAGACAAATTTCATGCAAGATACAACATTGCAGTTATAGACAAATTTAAAGCGAACGAAAGAAGAAGAGCACCCTAGTTATATTTGTGCTCATTCGTTTTTCAGCATCAGCTGTCACCTCTGTGTTTTATATCAGTTTGTATAATTTCAGGCCTTGCAGTTTGGTTCTTTTTAGGATGAAAATCTCGAACTAAATCTGATATAGAGTTGCTAAATCTGGCCAGTAGAATGGCTGAAGTGTGTGGTGTTTGTTCTCTTTCAGTGGCATGGAGACTTGAAGAAACTGCTGAAAACTTTGTGTGGCTTCCTGGACAACCACAACCACCTGCTGGTCATTTTCTCCTTGAGCGTGTTCACCAGCGTCTGCCTCAATGAGAGCGAGGGTCAGAAGGTCAGGGTTTGTGCTGTGTCAGGTTTCTGGTGTTCTTATTGTTAGGTAACAGTTTGATCTGACATTTAGGAATGATAAATTCTGGCTGCAATATCCAGAGGTTTGGCAGTACAGGAGACTGAAGACTGTGGACAGACATGATCACCAATGCCACGCGGCTTGGAGTATAAAAAGATTGGCAGTACACGAGACAGAAGGCTGTGGACAGGCATGATCACCAACGCCACACGGCAAGGACTATAAGAAGATTGGCAGTACACAAGACAGAAGATTGGACAGACATGATCACCAACACCACATGGCATGGACTATAAGAAGATTGGCAGTATACGAGACAGAAGATTGGACAGACATGATCACCAACACCACATGGCATGGACTATAAGAAGATTGGCAGTACACGAGACAGAAGATTGGACAGACATGATCACCAACACCACATGGCATGGACTATAAGAAGATTGGCAGTACACGAGACAGAAGATTGGACAGACATGATCACCAACACCACATGGCATGGACTATAAGAAGATTGGCAGTACACGAGACAGAAGATTGGACAGACATGATCACTAACGCCACATGGCATGGACTATAAGAAGATAGGCGGTACACGAGACAAAAGGTTGTGGACAGACATGATCACCAGCGCCACACGGCATGGACTATAAGAAATAGTAGTTTATTAGTAATTGTTTTGGTCATGATCCATGCAGGAGTACCCCATGACTTCTTCATAACTCGTGTTATCTGATCGCTATTTGGGCATTGAGGTCACCCGTCAAAATTTCGATATTGCCATTTCATTGTCAATTCTGTTTTTAGGTTTCACGTACAATTCCTCCTTAACTGATTTCTCTTGATCATTTGTTGGTGTGTAACATTGGATCACATTCATGTTTATTTTCTTATTTATAGTTCTAAATTTTGCTGTTATGATTCTAAAGTTAGTGGAACTGCAGTAAAGCTATGGAAATGTATTATTTTGTATTGTTATGATTCTAGAGCTATTAAAGCTTCCTTTGGCTCTTTGAGTAACATTTGTTCCACTCCTTCACTGTAGAGGAATTGTCCTCTGTATTGTCACCTGTGTACCTGCTCCGTCCCACCTTGTTTCACTGAATCCCAAAATGCCATTCTTATGATATTTCATTACTGCTGCCACCTGTTCTGTCTTTCCTCATTCATACATCATCGTCATCATCATCAAGTGCCATGCCAGCTGGCGTAGGCGTTCATGACTCTCCCCAGAAGACCCGTCTTTGGTTTTCTGGATCAACTCTGCTGATGATATTCCTCCATGCCACCGTCTCAATCCATCCAGCATCATTTCTCTTGGTCTGCCTCTGCCTCTCTTCCATTTGATTTTTCCAGTTGTTATGATGTTCTCCAATGCCTCTCTTCTCATCACATAACCAAAGAAAGCTGTTTGTCTCTTTCTTATTGTTGTATATAATGTTCTAGTTTCTTTAGCCTTTTTTCAGGCAATCGTTGTTAGTTACTTTGTCAGTCCAAGGAACTAGCAACATTCGTCTCAGGAGCCACATCTCTGTTGCTTCCAATCTTTTCCTAATTTGTTCATTTACATTCCAAAATTCACTACCATACAGCAAAACAGGTCCTAAATAGCATTTCGGCACTCTCTTTCTTACATTCAATGATAGTGACTTATTGCATAAGATACTGTTCATTCATACATAGTTCTCAGATTCCAGAAGGCAGTCCTGGAAATTTTCTTTCGTGAAAGAATTTAATCATTGCCCAGGACTCTATGTGGCTTTCTCCACAAGCGCCCCATCTCTTCTAGCGTAGCTTCCTACTCTCTTGGTTGGCTAAGTCATTCTATGCTGCGCCAGTGATCTGTGTATCACTAACCTATGTATATAATCAGTGTCTCACCAAAGGTCACTTTCCATCAGCTCTCAAAATCGCTAAAGTGTATCCTCTCCTTAAATCTGGTTCACTCGACAATGGTCTCCTGAACAATTATAGACCCATTTCTTTACTATCATCACTATCTAAACCACTAGAAAAACACATCCATAAGGTAACATTACAGTATTTAGATCGCAACAAGCTTATAGTTGACAGTCAATCAGGATTTCGACCAAAATATTCTTGCCATACGGCCCTAACAAACATGATAGAAAATTGGAACCAGAATATTAATAACAACAATCTATGTGGAGCTGTGTTTATCGATTTCAGAAAAGCATTTGATATGATAGACCATGCCATTTTAATTAAAAAACTAGAGACAATGAAAATTGGCCCTAATGTTGTGACGCTAATAACATCTTTTCTGTCAAACAGAAATCAAGTAGTATCATACAATAAATCTCTGTCCCAAACCACTACCTTCAATATTGGAGTACCGCAAGGCTCTATTCTTGGCCCTCTATTATTCGCCATATATATTAATGATCTACCTTTGCATCTTTCGTCGTCCTGCGATCTATTTGCAGACGACTGTACAGTGTATACACACTGTCACATGCCTGTGTTCAGTGGCATTAAGGTGAGTGGCCGTACAATATAAACAGTTCACGAGGTGAAAGGGCATTCACCGGAAAGAAAATATAAGGAGATAAACGGGGTTGGGTGTAAGGTAGAGGGGCTGCAAGAAGAGGCAGACAGTTGGAGCAGTGAGGTGGGGTTTGTGTGGATCATTGTGAGGGGGCATAGAATTGTTTAAAAAGACAGAGACAAAGATTGACGGGGCAGTTGATGTTTGGACTCCGAGCTGAGAGGGAGTTGAGTGTAGACCAGACCAGGAGAAGGTCGTGGTCTGATAAAGTGAAGAATTGTGACGGAGTTTGGAAGATAACTCCGCACTGTGGGTTCCAGGGATAGTGAGTGGAATTCGAGACCCATAGTGGGTTACTTTGAGTCGGGCCTAGAGAGAGGCTAGTATACCTGTCGTGTGGGACGAGATTTTAGTAGCCGTGAGAGGCAGTGTTATTCGACGTGTTCCATTGGGATGGAGATATATTCTTAGAGAATTATTGTTCCTGGATTTATATGTTACATGTGTCTGTGTTAATTCAGAATTAAAGGAATATTATGTGCGCAAATTAACGCTTGTTCACTGACTGGTGTTTGGTGGTGATGCATCTTGATTAATCTGTTGTTCAACATCACATTGTTACAAGGACATACCCTAGACACAACCATAGCCACTCTATCTGTCACTTAGTCAACATTCACTTTGTGTCACACACGCTGAAAGCAGTAATTTGCTGGAGTCGTCTTTGCAACAAGAATTAAATAGTTAGGTGGAGCTATGCGAACCGTATGCAAATTAACAACACTAAAACAAAATCTATGTTATTAACAACCAGACAAAGACTTCAGACTCTAAGCTCACACATATCACTTCAACTTCACATCGATAACATGCCAGTAGAAAGTTTAATTGAGCACAAAACTTTAGGCCTCATCATTGATAGAAACCTAACCTTTAATCCTCACGTTCAAGCGCTCACTAAACAAACAGCGAAAAAAGTCTACCAACTCGCCAAAATTAAAAATTTCCTTGATGAGGACACAAGGAAAATATTCTATACGTCTCACATACAGACACATTTTGACTACTGCTCTACAATCTGGGACGGTTGTTCCAATTCAAGCACCAAGCGACTTTACTCACTCCAGAAACGGGCCATGAGTTTAATTTATAGCAAACATTTAACTGACAATCTGCATAAACGCCTTCAGTTACTACCACTCCGCAAACGTCTGCTTTTCAATAAGGCCAAACTAATTCACAAAATCCTGCATCGGAATGCCCCAAATTACCTTTGGCCATTGTTTGAATATAATGGTAGACACAGTAAATGATTAAATATATTACACATTCCGAAGCCTAGGATAGACTTATACAAAACAAGTTTATTTCCACATGAAATAAAAGACATCACCAATCCCTATACATATAATCGTAAATTATTTGAACACTATCTCAGTACGGATTACCTTTCCCCTTAATAATAGAAGTAATAATAATAATAAAACCCTAGTATGACAGCCAGTCCCCTTTTGGTAGGCCAGTATATGCCACATAGCTAATAACAAGTGCCACACCAGTTATTACTATTACTGAGACGTGTAGTATTGATTTTTAATTTTTCCACATGCCTTTATAATGCATATCTTTTATATTGTTGCTGTTTTCAGTTAGCCTTGAATGATGTGTGAATGGTATAATGTATGAAAGAGAGTGATAAAAGGGCAGAATGTTAGACAGGCCTGTGTGCCCAATTCTTAACCCTTTCAAAATAAAGTTTTGTTGTTGTCTGTACATGACTTGTTCATGGTTAGTTGGGTGTTGTGGCTGAATGTTTCTATGTGATGGGGTAACCTGCTCCAGGCACAACCCTTCCTTGGCCGCCTCTTACGACACGCCTGATTGGTTGCAGTGTTACAGTTTCGAATTGTGGGTCCATCCATTAAACATAATTGCTTGCATATTGCTGTTGGGTTGTCGAGACTCTTGTCTGTTCCACTTTTCACATGTGGCAGTGAGGAGCATTTTGTGTCATTTCACTAGCACAGGAACGGAGCATAATGGGGCAACCCTTTACCATGAAGTTGGAACCGTGACTAACTAATATATTGATAAAATATATAATTATGTGACCATTGGTAAACATTTAATTGTGTCCTTTGATAAAACATACAATTGTTTGACCTTTGGTGAAACATATAATTTTGTGACCATTGATAAAATGTATGTCTGTATTTAATTGATGCAAGATATATTTATGTCCTGCCAGGTGTTTTTCGAAGGCAGTAATGTGGAGCAGACACTGCAAACCATTTTTGGGATCATCAAGAACAGTTTTCGGACAGTGGCCTGGAAGTACGCGGCCGACCTGCTCACCGACTTGCTGAAACACCCGCAGATGCAGATTTGTATGAGAAAGTGAGTCATGTCAGTACAAGTCCTACTCGACGTCTGGCATGTTTGAACACCTGGCCATCTGTGCCTCTTGAAAGATGGCTGTGATTCTGAAAGTTCTTCTGTAATTGTTGAAGAGAGCCTGTAATTCTGAAGGTTCTTCTGTGATTGTTGAAGGAGAGCTGTGACTGTGAAGGTCTTTCTGTGATTGTTGAAGGAGGGCTGTGACTGTGAAGGTCTTTCTGTGATTGTTGAAGGAGGGCTGTGATTCTGAAAGTCTTTCTGTGATTGTTGAAGGAAGGCTGTGATTGTGAAGGTTCTTCTGTGATTGTTGAAGGAAGGCTGTGACTGTGAAGGTTCTTTTGTGATTGTTGAAGGAGGGCTGTGACTGTGAAGGTCTTTCTGTGATTGTTGAAGGAGGGCTGTGATTCTGAAGGTCTTTCTGTGATTGTTGAAGGAAGGCTGTGATTGTGAAGGTTCTTCTGTGATTGTTGAAGGAAGGCTGTGACTGTGAAGGTTCTTCTGTGATTGTTGAAGGAAGGCTGTGATTGTGAAGGTTCTTCTGTGATTGTTGAAGGAAGGCTGTGACTGTGAAGGTTCTTCTGTGATTGTTGAAGGAGGGCTGTGACTGTGAAGGTCTTTCTGTGATTGTTGAAGGAGGGCTGTGATTCTGAAGGTCTTTCTGTGATTGTTGAAGGAAGGCTGTGATTGTGAAGGTTCTTCTGTGATTGTTGAAGGAAGGCTGTGACTGTGAAGGTTCTTCTGTGATTGTTGAAGGAGGGCTGTGATTCTGAAGGTCTTTCTATGATTGTTGAAGGAAGGCTGTGATTCTGAAGGTTCTTCTGTGATTGTTGAAGGAAGGCTGTGATTCTGAAGGTCTTTCTGTGATTGTTGAAGGAAGGCTGTGATTCTGAAGGTTTTTCTGTGATTGTTGAAGGAAGGCTGTGATTCTGAAGGTCTTTCTGTGATTGTTGAAGGAAGGCTGTGATTCTGAAGGTTCTTCTGTGATTGTTGAAGGAGGGCTGTGATTCTGAAGGTTCTTCTGCCCCTGGGGAAATAGAGAGAGCTAGCAGCTGTCAGGGACAGCTTTAGTAGCCATTGACTTGTGTTGTAATTACTGTGCAGTCGCTGAGATCGGTTGTTTCATCTTGACAGAGTAGTGTCTGCAGGTGTGCATGGCGCAGATTCATGTGGTTTAGACTCGAGCATAAAACCTCAAAAGCTAACACTGAACAATTAGTCTGGTTTATTTTGTCCATCAATATTGTCATTAGATTTTGGTTGGAGCATCACAACACAGAGTTCAGTCCAATGTTATCTTTGTTCAGCCAGTTTTCACTTTTGTGTGTGTGTCCAACCAGTCACTATTTTTGTCTGTCTCTCCAGCCATTTATTCTGTTTGTATGTCCAGCCAGTCATTCTCTTTGTCTGCCTATCTAGCCAGCCATTCTTATAGGCCATGTCTCTGTCATTAAGTTGAACATCTCCAGTGTTGAACATCTCCAGTGTTGAACGACTCCAGTGTTGAACGACTCCAGTGTTGAACATCTCCAGTGTTGAACGACTCCAGTGTTGAACGACTCCAGTGTTGAACATCTCCAGTGTTGAACATCTCCAGTGTTGAACGACTCCAGTGTTGAACGACTCCAGTGTTGAACGACTCCAGTGTTGAACATCTCCAGTGTTGAACATCTCCAGTGTTGAACATCTCCAGTGTTGAACATCTCCAGTGTTGAACATCTCCAGTGTTGAACATCTCCAGTGTTGAACATCTCCAGTGTTGAACATCTCCAGTGTTGAACATCTCCAGTGTTGAACATCTCCAGTGTTGAACGACTCCAGTGTTGAACATCTCCAGTGTTGAACATCTCCAGTGTTGAACGACTCCAGTGTTGAACATCTCCAGTGTTGAACGACTCCAGTGTTGAACATCTCCAGTGTTGAACATCTCCAGTGTTGAACGACTCCAGTGTTGAACATCTCCAGTGTTGAACATCTCCAGTGTTGAACATCTCCAGTGTTGAACATCTCCAGTGTTGAACATCTAAAGTGTTGAACGACTCCAGTGTTGAACATCTCCAGTGTTGAACATCTCCAGTGTTGAACATCTCCAGTGTTGAACATCTCCAGTGTTGAACATCTCCAGTGTTGAACGACTCCAGTGTTGAACATCTCCAGTGTTGAACATCTCCAGTGTTGAACATCTCCAGTGTTGAACATCTCCAGTGTTGAACATCTCCAGTGTTGAACATCTCCAGTGTTGAACATCTCCAGTGTTGAACGACTCCAGTGTTGAACATCTCCAGTGTTGAACATCTCCAGTGTTGAACATCTCCAGTGTTGAACATCTCCAGTGTTGAACATCTCCAGTGTTGAACATCTCCAGTGTTGAACATCTCCAGTGTTGAACGACTCCAGTGTTGAACATCTCCAGTGTTGAACATCTCCAGTGTTGAACATCTCCAGTGTTGAACATCTCCAGTGTTGAACATCTCCAGTGTTGAACGACTCCAGTGTTGAACATCTCCAGTGTTGAACATCTCCAGTGTTGAACGACTCCAGTGTTGAACATCTCCAGTGTTGAACGACTCCAGTGTTGAACATCTCCAGTGTTGAACATCTCCAGTGTTGAACATCTCCAGTGTTGAACATCTCTAGTGTTGAACATCTCTAGTGTTGAAACATCTCCAGTGTTGAACGACTCCAGTGTTGAAACATCTCCAGTGTTGAACATCTCTAGTGTTGAAACATCTCCAGTGTTGAAACATCTCCAGTGTTGAAACATCTCCAGTGTTGAAACATCTCCAGTGTTGAACATCTCCAGTGTTGAACATCTCCAGTGTTGAACATCTCTAGTGTTGAAACATCTCCAGTGTTGAACGACTCCAGTGTTGAAACATCTCCAGTGTTGAAACATCTCCAGTGTTGAACGATCTCCAGTGTTGAACACTCCAGTGTTGAACATCTCCAGTGTTGAACATCTCCAGTGTTGAACATCTCCAGTGTTGAACATCTCAGTTGTTGAACATCTCCAGTGTTGAACGACTCCAGTGTTGAACGACTCCGATGTTGAACATCTCCAGTGTTGAACGACTCCAGTGTTGAACATCTCCAGTGTTGAACATCTCCAGTGTTGAACATCTCCAGTGTTGAACATCTCCAGTGTTGAAACATCTCCAGTGTTGAACATCTCCAGTGTTGAACGACTCCAGTGTTGAACGACTCCAGTGTTGAACATCTCCAGTGTTGAACATCTCCAGTGTTGAACATCTCCAGTGTTGAACATCTCCAGTGTTGAACGACTCCAGTGTTGAACGACTCCAGTGTTGAACATCTCCAGTGTTGAACGACTCCAGTGTTGAACATCTCCAGTGTTGAACGACTCCAGTGTTGAACGACTCCAGTGTTGAACTTCTCCAGTGTTGAACATCTCCAGTGTTGAACATCTCCAGTGTTGAACATCTCCAGTTTGAAACTCCAGTGTTGAACGACTCCAGTTTGAACATCTCCAGTGTTGAACGACTCCAGTGTTGAACACTCCAGTGTTGAACATCTCCAGTGTTGAACATCTCCAGTGTTGAACATCTCCAGTGTTGAACGACTCCAGTGTTGAACGACTCCAGTGTTGAACATCTCCAGTGTTGAACATCTCCAGTGTTGAACATCTCTAGTGTTGAACATCTCCAGTGTTGAACGACTCCAGTGTTGAACATCTCAGTGTTGAACATCTCCAGTGTTGAACATCTCCAGTGTTGAACATCTCCAGTGTTGAACATCTCCAGTGTTGAAACATCTCCAGTGTTGAACGATCTCCAGTGTTGAACATCTCAGTGTTGAACATCTCCAGTGTTGAACATCTCCAGTGTTGAACATCTCCAGTGTTGAACATCTCCAGTGTTGAAACATCTCCAGTGTTGAACATCTCCAGTGTTGAACATCTCCAGTGTTGAACATCTCCAGTGTTGAACATCTCCAGTGTTGAACATCTCCAGTGTTGAACATCTCCAGTGTTGAACATCTCCAGTGTTGAACGATCTCCAGTGTTGAACATCTCCAGTGTTGAACATCTCAGTGTTGAACATCTCCAGTGTTGAACATCTCCAGTGTTGAAACATCTCCAGTGTTGAACGACTCCAGTGTTGAACGACTCCAGTGTTGAACGACTCCAGTGTTGAACATCTCCAGTGTTGAACATCTCCAGTGTTGAACATCTCCAGTGTTGAACATCTCCAGTGTTGAACATCTCCAGTGTTGAACATCTCCAGTGTTGAACGGACTCCCAGTGTTGAACGATCTCCAGTGTTGAACGACTCCAGTGTTGAACATCTCCAGTGTTGAACATCTCCAGTGTTGAACAATCTCCAGTGTTGAACATCTTCCAGTGTTGAACATCTCCAGTGTTGAACATCTCCAGTGTTGAACATCTCCAGTGTTGAACATCTCCAGTGTTGAACATCTCCAGTGTTGAACATCTCCAGTGTTGAACATCTCCAGTGTTGAACGATCTCCAGTGTTGAACGATCTCCAGTGTTGAACGACTCAGTGTTGAACATCTCCAGTGTTGAACGACTCCAGTGTTGAACATCTCCAGTGTTGAACATCTCCAGTGTTGAACATCTCCAGTGTTGAACATCTCCAGTGTTGAACATCTCCAGTGTTGAACATCTCCAGTGTTGAACCATCTCCAGTGTTGAACATTTCTCCAGTGTTGAACGACTCCAGTGTTGAAACATCTCCAGTGTTGAACGACTCCAGTGTTGAACATCTCCAGTGTTGAACATCTCCAGTGTTGAACATCTCCAGTGTTGAACATCTCCAGTGTTGAAACATCTCCAGTGTTGAACATCTCCAGTGTTGAACATCTCCAGTGTTGAACGACTCCAGTGTTGAACATCTCCAGTGTTGAACATCTCCAGTGTTGAACATCTCCAGTGTTGAACATCTCCAGTGTTGAACGACTCCAGTGTTGAACATCTCCAGTGTTGAACGACTCCAGTGTTGAACATCTCCAGTGTTGAACTCTCCAGTGTTGAACATCTCCAGTGTTGAACATCTCCAGTGTTGAACATCTCCAGTGTTGAACGACTCCATGTTGAAGACTCCATGTTGAACATCTCCAGTGTTGAACATCTCCAGTGTTGAACATCTCCAGTTGAACATCTCCAGTGTTGAACATCTCCAGTGTTGAACATCTCCAGTGTTGAACATCTCCAGTGTTGAACGACTCCAGTGTTGAACGACTCCAGTGTTGAACGACTCCAGTGTTGAACATCTCCAGTGTTGAACATCTCCAGTGTTGAACATCTCCAGTGTTGAACATCTCCAGTGTTGAACATCTCCAGTGTTGAACATCTCCAGTGTTGAACATCTCCAGTGTTGAACATCTCCAGTGTTGAACATCTCCAGTGTTGAACATCTCCAGTGTTGAAGACTCCAGTGTTGAACATCTCCAGTGTTGAACACTCCAGTGTTGAACGACTCCAGTGTTGAACGACTCCAGTGTTGAACGACTCCAGTGTTGAACATCTCCAGTGTTGAACGACTCCAGTGTTGAACATCTCTAGTGTTGAACATCTCCAGTGTTGAAACATCTCCAGTGTTGAACATCTCCAGTGTTGAACATCTCCAGTGTTGAACGACTCCAGTGTTGAACTCTCCAGTGTTGAACACTCCAGTGTTGAACATCTCCAGTGTTGAAGACTCCAGTGTTGAACACTCCAGTGTTGAACATCTCCAGTGTTGAACGACTCCAGTGTTGAACGACTCCAGTGTTGAACGACTCCAGTGTTGAACGACTCCAGTGTTGAACATCTCCAGTGTTGAACATCTCTAGTGTTGAAACATCTCCAGTGTTGAACGACTCCAGTGTTGAACGATCTCCAGTGTTTGAACGACTCCAGTGTTGAAACATCTCCAGTGTTGAACATCTCCAGTGTTGAACATCTCCAGTGTTGAACATCTCTAGTGTTGAACATCTCCAGTGTTGAACATCTCCAGTGTTGAACATCTCCAGTGTTGAACATCTCCAGTGTTGAACATCTCCAGTGTTGAACGATCTCCAGTGTTGAACATCTCCAGTGTTGAACATCTCCAGTGTTGAACATCTCCAGTGTTGAACATCTCCAGTGTTGAACATCTCCAGTGTTGAACATCTCCAGTGTTGAACGACTCCAGTGTTGAACATCTCCAGTGTTGAACGACTCCAGTGTTGAACGACTCCAGTGTTGAACATCTCCAGTGTTGAACATCTCCAGTGTTGAACATCTCCAGTGTTGAACGACTCCAGTGTTGAACATCTCCAGTGTTGAACATCTCCAGTGTTGAACGACTCCAGTGTTGAACGACTCGAGTGTTGAACGACTCCAGTGTTGAACGACTCCAGTGTTGAACGACTCCAGTGTTGAACATCTCCAGTGTTGAACATCTCCAGTGTTGAACGACTCAGTGTTGAACATCTCCAGTGTTGAACATCTCCAGTGTTGAACATCTCCAGTGTTGAACATCTCCAGTGTTGAACATCTCCTGTGTTGAACATCTCCAGTGTTGAACATCTCCAGTGTTGAACATCTCCAGTGTTGAACATCTCCAGTGTTGAACATCTCCAGTGTTGAACATCTCCAGTGTTGAACATCTCCAGTGTTGAACATCTCCAGTGTTGAACGACTCCAGTGTTGAACATCTCCAGTGTTGAACATCTCCAGTGTTGAACATCTCCAGTGTTGAACATCTCCAGGTTGAACGACTCCAGTGTGAACATCTCCAGTGTTGAACATCTCCGTGTTGAACGACTCCAGGGTTGAACATCTCCAGTGTTGAACATCTCCAGTGGTGAACGACTCCAGTGTTGAACATCTCCAGTGTTGAACGACTCCAGTGTTGAACATCTCCAGTGTTGAACATCTCCAGTGTTGAACGACTCCAGTGTTGAACATCTCCAGTGTTGAACATCTCCAGTGTTGAACATCTCCAGTGTTGAACATTCTCCAGTGTTTGAACATCTCCAGTGTTGAACGACTCCAGTGTTGAACATCTCCAGTGTTGAACGACTCCAGTGTTGAACATCTCCAGTGTTGAACATCTCCAGTGTTGAACATCTCCAGTGTTGAACATCTCCAGTGTTGAACATCTCCAGTGTTGAACGACTCCAGTGTTGAACATCTCCAGTGTTGAACATCTCCAGTGTTGAACGACTCCAGTGTTGAACATCTCCAGTGTTGAACATCTCCAGTGTTGAACGACTCCAGTGTTGAACATCTCCAGTGTTGAACGACTCCAGTGTTGAACGACTCCAGTGTTGAACAACTCAGCCGTATCTGTCAGCTCTTACTTGATCTTTATCACAGTTCTTATTACATACTGGCATTCATGATATTGATCACATCTGATTGCAGACACCACCACTTACAAACATGATATGTGTACTTGCAGACACCACCACTTACAAACATGATATGTGTACTTGCAGGTATCGCCACCTACCAAGATGTGTCAACGATATTCTGTCACTACTGGCCACCAGCTCAGAAGAAAGCATAGCTGATGTAAGTAAAACTTCTGTGTTGGGATCTGGGTTGGCCACATTGAAATCTTTGCGTTTACTGAAATTAATAAACAAATATTGACAGGCACTCATAGAAGAAGTAGAGATTGAGAACAATATAATTAAAGAATATAACAGATGAAAGCTGTGGCACACTGGGATTCGAACCTGTCACTTCAAATGATAACAGTGCAGTGATGACAAAACTATATTGCTGTGTTTCAGAGAGGTATGGAGGCATTGCTGATAGCTTTCAGTCATGCCATCATCATTCTTGTCATTCCTCAGATGTTTATACAGCAGTGTTTGTATCTAGAAACTCACCCCCAAGATATCTATATTTGCAGTTGTTTGTACAGCAGTGTTTGTGTCTAGAAACTTACCCCAAGATATCTATATTTGCAGATGTTTATACAGCAATGTTTGTGTGTAGAAACTCACTCCAAGATGTTTTTATTTGCAGATATTTGTGCAGCAGTGTTTGTATCTAGAAACTCACTCCAGGATGTTTTTATTTGCAGATGTTTGTACAGCAGTGCTTGTGTCTAGAAACTCATTCCAAGATATCTATATTTGCAGATGATTGTACAGCAGTGTTTGTGTGTAGAAACTCACCTTAAGATATCTATATTTGCAGATGTTTGTACAGCAGTGTTTGTGTCTAGAAACTCACCTTAAGATGTCTACATTTGCAGATGTTTGTACAGCAGTGCTTGTGTCTAGAAACTCATCCCAAGATATCTATATTTGCAGATGTTTGTACAGCAGTGTTTGTGTCTAGAAACTCACCTTAAGATGTCTACATTTGCAGATGTTTGTACAGCAGTGCTTGTGTGTAGAAACTCACCCTAAGATATCTATATTTGCAGATGATTGTACAGCAGTGTTTGTGTGTAGAAACTCACCTTAAGATATCTATATTTGCAGATGTTTGTACAGCAGTGTTTGTGTCTAGAAACTCACCTTAAGATGTCTACATTTGCAGATGTTTGTACAGCAGTGCTTGTGTCTAGAAACTCATCCCAAGATATCTATATTTGCAGATGTTTGTACAGCAGTGTTTGTGTCTAGAAACTCACCTTAAGATGTCTACATTTGCAGATGTTTGTACGGCAGTGTTTGTGTGTAGAAACTCACCCTAAGATATCTATATTTGCAGATGATTGTACAGCAGTGTTTGTGTGTAGAAACTCACCTTAAGATATCTATATTTGCAGATGTTTGTACAGCAGTGTTTGTGTGTAGAAACTCACCTTAAGATGTCTACATTTGCAGATGTTTGTACAGCAGTGTTTGTGTGTAGAAACTCACCCCAAGATATCTATATTTGCAGATGATTGTACAGCAGTGTTTGTGTGTAGAAACTCACCTTAAGATATCTATATTTGCAGATGTTTGTACAGCAGTGTTTGTGTCTAGAATCTCACCTTAAGATGTCTACATTTGCAGATGTTTGTACAGCATTGTTTGTGTGTAGAAACTCACCCCAAGATATCTATATTTGCAGATGATTGTATAGCAGTGTTTGTGTGTAGAAACTCACCTTAAGATATCTATATTTGCAGATGTTTGTACAGCAGTGTTTGTGTGTAGAAACTCACCTTAAGATATCTATATTTGCAGATGTTTGTACAGCAGTGTTTGTGTGTAGAAACTCACCCCAAGATATCTATATTTGCAGATGATTGTATAGCAGTGTTTGTGTGTAGAAACTCACCTTAAGATATCTATATTTGCAGATGTTTGTACAGCAGTGTTTGTGTGTAGAAACTCACCTTAAGATATCTATATTTGCAGATGTTTGTACAGCAGTGTTTGTGTGTAGAAACTCACCCCAAGATATCTATATTTGCAGATGATTGTATAGCAGTGTTCGTGTGTAGAAACTCACCAGAAGATGTCTATATGTGCAGATGTTTGTACAGCAGTGTATGTGTCTAGAAACTCACCCCAAGATGTCTATATTTGCAGATGTTTGAACTACTACTCTACCTGTGTGTGTAGAAACTCACCCCAAGATGTCTATATTTGCAGATGTTTGAACTACTACTCAACCTGTGTGTGATCCCGTCGGTGCGCCAGAGTGTTAACTGCCGGCTCTTCACCCCGCTGGCCCAGAACTCCATCTCCTCCAACCTCATGCTGGAGACCATACATCAACCTTTGACCTCCGACACAGAGCCGTTGTTGTCTTGTCTGCACTGGGCATCACAGGAGTTGACCTCCAGGTCCCGCACTCCTTGCCTGGCCTTGGACTTCCTCATGGATTCGTGCCAGGTACTCACAGTGTGCTCCATTGTACATCTAGTCCCACCAATCACATTATGGAGTATTTTGTCATGAATCACGTTATTGTCATATCATGTCATTTTGTCATGAATCACGTTATTGTCATATAATGTCATTTTGTCATGAATCACATTATTGTCATATAATGTCATGTTGTCATGAATCACATTATTGTCATATAATGTCATTTTGTCGTGAATCATGTTATTGTCATATAATGTCATTTTGTCATGAATCACATTATTGTCATGTTGTCATGAATCACGTTATTGTCATATAATGTCATGTTGTCATGAATCACATTATTGTCATATAATGTCATTTTGTCATGAATCACGTTATTGTCATATAATGTCATTTTGTCATGAATCACGTTATTGTCATATAATGTCATTTTGTCACGAATCACGTTATTGTCATATAATGTCATTTTGTCATGAATCACGTTATTGTCATATAATGTCATGAATCCCTGCCTGGCCTTGGACTTCCTCACGGATTTGTGCCAGGTACTTACAGTGTGCTCCATTGTACATCTAATCCCACCAATCACATTATGGAGTGTTGTCATTTCGTGCCTATTTAATGTCATTAATTGCATTATTTTGTGTTGTGTCATTTCATGCCAATCTAATCTCATTAATTGCATTGTTGGATGTTTTGTGATTTCATGCTATTCTAATGTCATTACTTGCATTATTGGGTGTTTTGTCATTTCATGCCAATCTAATGTCATTACTTGCATTATTGGGTGTTTTGTCATTTCATGCCAATATAGTGTCATGAATCACTTTATTGAGTGTTTTGTAATCTCACATGTGAATCTAGTATCATAAATCACATTATTAAGTGCAATGTCACACGTATTTAGTAGCTTGAATTCTTGTTTCTGTGCCCAGGACTGCATGTGCCGATCAGATAAACCCTACCCAGTTCATTTGCTGACTCCTGTGATATCATACATGCTTTCCAGACCCGACCAGACGACCTCCGTGGAGAAGACTATCAGACTCATCCGTCTCCTCTCAGGTAAGACCACATGATTATTTATCTTCATGGGCAACAGAAAGTATGCTGAAACAATGTGCTTGAGTGAACTCTCTCTTTTCCAAATTGTGTGCTTGAGTGAACTCTCTCTGTCCCAAACTGCATGCTTGAGTGAACTTTCTCTGTCCCAAACTGCGTGCTTGAGTGAACTCTCTCTGTCCCAAACTGCGTGCTTGAGTGAACTCTGTCTGTCCCATACTGCATGCTTGAGTGAACTCTCTCTATCCCAAACTGCATGCTTGAGTGAACTCTCTCTGTCCCAAACTGCATGCTTGAGTGAACTCTCTCTGTCCCAAACTGCGTGCTTGAGTGAACTCTCTCTGTCCCAAACTGCGTGCTTGAGTGAACTCTCTCTGTCCCAAACTGCAGGCTTGAGGTAACTCTCTTTGTCCCAAACTGCATGCTTGAGTGAACTCTCTCTGTCCCAAACTGCGTGCTTGAGTGAACTCTCTCTGTCCCAAACTGCGTGCTTGAGTGAACTCTCTCTGTCCCATACTGCATGTTTGAGTGAACTCTCTCTGTCCCAAACTGCATGCTTGAGTGAACTCTCTCTGTCCCATACTGCATGCTTGAGTGAACTCTCTCTGTCCCATACTGCATGCTGAGTGAACTCTCTTTGTCCCAAACTGCAGCTTGAGTGAACTCTCTCTGTCCCAAACTGCAGGCTTGAGTGAACTCTCTTTGTCCCAAACTGCAGGCTTGAGTGAACTCTCTTTGTCCCAAACTGCAGGCTTGAGTGAACTCTCTCTGTCCCAAACTGCATGCTTGAGTGAACTCTGTCTGTCCCATACTGCATGCTTGAGTGAACTCTCTCTGTCCCAAAGTGCTTGAGTGAACTCTCTCTGTCCCAAACTGCGTGCTTGAGTGAACTCTCTTTGTCCCAAACTGCAGGCTTGAGTGAACTCTCTCTGTCCCAAACTGCATGCTTGAGTGAACTATGCTTGAGTGAACTCTCTCTGTCCCAAACTGCATGCTTGAGTGAACTCTCTCTGTCCCAAACTGCATGCTTGAGTGAACTCTCTCTGTCCCAAACTGCATGCTTGAGTGAACTCTCTTTGTCCCAAACTGCATGCTTGAGTGAACTCTCTTTGTCCCAAACTGCATGCTTGAGTGAACTCTCTTTGTCCCAAACTGCATGCTTGAGTGAACTCTTTCTGTCCCAAACTGCATGCTTGAGTGAACTCTCTCTGTCCCAAACTGCATGCTTGAGTGAACTCTTTCTACCCCATTCCACTCACCATGTCTGATAGTTATTGTCTGTGTGTACCAAACAACCCGCCATGTCTGATAGTTATTGTCTGTGTGTACCAAACAACCCGCCATGTCTGATAGTTATTGTCTGTGTGTACCAAGCAACCCGCCATGTCTGATAGTTATTGTCTGTGTGTACCAAACAACCCGCCATGTCTGATAGTTATTGTCTGTGTGTACCAAGCAACCCGCCATGTCTGATAGTTATTGTCTGTGTGTACCAAACAACCCGCCATGTCTGATAGTTATTGTCTGTGTGTACCAAACAACCCGCCATGTCTGATAGTTATTGTCTGTGTGTACCAAGCAACCCGCCATGTCTGATAGTTATTGTCTGTGTGTACCAAGCAACCCGCCATGTCTGATAGTTATTGTCTGTGTGTACCAAGCAACCCGCCATGTCTGATTGTTATTGTCTGTGTGTACCAAGCAACATTTGATGTGCTGTTATACCTGTTATGTTTGGTCTGAGTGTACTAAAGAAATCGGTACTTCATTTTTAATTCACCGCAAAGGAATTCTGAGAGTTCCTGGGAAATCACGTGACATCAGGGTGATTCCTTAGGGGGTGTGTTGATATACTCTGCAAATTGTGTATGGAGGTAGGGTCATTTGTGTGACGTGAAAAACTCTGCAATAAAGAATCGTATAAATTGAATGTGTTGTTGATCACTTCTGGTTGAGTGTGTGGTAGACTGCTAGACCGATCGATGAGTGCAGTAAATGTTTCTGGGCCCAGAGGGTCCTCACTGTCGTAGGGGTGTGTACAATATCTTATGCTGTTGTCTTATTTTGTGTATGTCCCATCTGCTTGTTCTCATCTGTGATGTATCTGGGGGACAGTTTGTGAAGACAATGACATGCAGTTTGGGTACATCTTGCAGCAAACACATTTGTCGACTGACCACGAAGTGAATCCCCATATCCCTACTCTGAAAATCAACGATCCCACCAGATCTAGGTTAGCGCTAAAAATAACTCTGTGGTTTGTTTTTGGTGAATTAAAAATTAAGTACCAAGAAATCTGGCTAGATATTTTAACATGCAGCACAGTGTAGTTCTTGTATATCAGTAAGTCAAGGACCCATCTAAGCACATTAATATGTATTGGGTATATGGTGCTATAGCCACATCATAGACCAGTCGGCACTAGGTGGCTGATGTCAGTGTCATGTCGTCTGCCTTTACTTCCCACAACATTCCCTGGTAGCCATTTTAGGCTGGTTCAACTTGGAACTCCAGGATAAGATTATTGAGCATCCGGAAGATAACCCGGTCAACAAACACCCGAAGAAAGTCCGAAAGTCTCATTAACACGAAATGGTACGCTTGACTAGTGAATCCATTACATTTAAGTCTGAAAGTTCGCTGAGTGGATGTCATCTGCAGACTGACCGTTCCTGGTTTGTGTGCGGAGCGGCTCCTGGCGAACAAAATGTCCAATACATGGAAGTGAGGAATTAAATCAGCCAGGTGCAGGACATGGCAATTCCTTGGGTGAGCCCAGTACCAGAGCACCATGTATCGGCTCTGCAATTATGGAAGCCTCCTTGGATGGCGGATAATGCCAGTGGACGCCCCTGCCTACCCTTGAGGGTTGATCGTGAAGTCTTCAACCGTTCTAACCACCAGCTGGGATGTGGACGACACCACAACAGTAAGTGTCGAATGTCCCTATGGAATTATGTCTCAAAAACACTCTGGATGAACACAGAAGAAGAAGTTTATTCAGCAGCGAATGACTGTTAGTTTGTAATTGTTAAATCTGAACATGTACCAGTTTTCAAGATTATGAAATGTGTGACCATCTCCATCTGACATTGCATGTAATTGTTAACAAGATATTCTTGGTGACTGGCAGTACTGAGTTCAGACAGGCACAGCCGGGAGTCATTGAGTGTACATCTGAGGACAGAAGTGTTTGCCGGCATCCTGGAGCAACATCTGTCACAGAGCATTGTCTCGTACACTGTCACGGGAAACTGTCTGCTGGCGGATGAAGACACAAGGTGAGTCTTCTTTGCTGGTGTCTTACCGCAGCCTGTCACTGGATTCTCCTTTAGTGTGTCATTTGTTTCGTTGATAGCTTCTTAATAAATACTGTATTCACACAAACTGTATGCTACCAGCCAGTCTCCATGGTGAAGGGGTTAAGGAAGCGGTTCGTGATCCTGCATACCCACGTTAGAAACTCAGCTGTGCGTGATTTGGCAGCAGACCGTGTTGCACTGGTTTTTTATGAAATGGTATAGGTGCATCAAAAAGCAATGGCAAACTAATGAAAATAAACTTGCCAAGACATAGACGACAGCAAAAAATGCTGGTGTTGACTGCAAACGTCCTGTAAAGGATATGCAACTAACTAGCTTTAACTATGCTACCAATGTCAAACTTGGACATTATCCAAAATCACAAATGCATAAAATTAACACTTATGAGATGAAATACTTGAGAAGAACTCAGTTTAACTATCTGAGACCGGGTAAGAAATGATGTTATCAGACAGACAGTGGGATCAACACCTTTTGCCACATATATTTAAGGGCAGAAGATAAAATGGTTTGGCCATCTCGTTAGAGTGCAACACCATCAAATACCAGCACTGGCCCTACATCAAAGAAGATCTGCTATGAGAGCAAGAGAGCGCGAGAGAAGAAAATGGATTGACATCAAAGACTGTGCAATCACATGAATTGACACTATCCAGTGCCACCGTCAACTATTCCTCCCCACGATGCTTGATGGAAAAAGTGGAAGATGATCGTTATGATTTTGAGCATATTTTGTTTTAAGTTAAGAAGAATTCTTTTTTCCGTTGGGTGGCATTGCTGGTTAGGGCTACATGTCTGTGTGTAGACCCAGCTTTCTGTTATAATGACTGGAGATTTATTCAGGGAGGAGAGTTGAATTCATGTACAGTGAGGAGTGGGTGGTCAAGTTGTGTGAGTACCTGAGTACCAGCCATTCATCTTGTGAGACACAGGTTTTACTCTCTGGCAAAGCAACACATTTCTGTGTAGCATGTCACACAGAGCTAAAAATAAAATTGCCATATTAAAAACTCATTTACTTGAAGAAATATAAGTAACATCATGAAAACCAGAAATATCACAAGCACAAAAATCTGGTTACTTAAACATGTGGGTGACCATTGTTTCTTTATAGATGCAAATTTTGGACAGTGAGTAGCGAAATGATGGCGAATATGGGGGAAATGGAGGTTTGCTTTTTGAGAAGAATATTCAAAGTATTGTAGAAAGAAGAAAACAAACAGAGTTATTGATGGGTGCAGGTGTTAAAAGATCACTTGATCAAACTGTTAGGGAGAGAGAAATGAAATGTCTACAGCATATAAATAAAAGAGGTAGATTAGAGAAATTATGTTTGGGGGGGGGGATACTTTCTGGATAGCCAGTGACAGATGTATGTGGAAAGTATAGGCCCACAACTCACACCTAGCACCAAGTAAGCTTGCTCATGATTGGTTACTTACACCTAGTGCCAAGTAAGCTTGCTCATGATTGGTTACTTACACCTAGTGCCAAGTAAGCTTGCTCATGATTGGTTACTTACACCTAGTGCCAAGTATGCTTGCTCATGATTGGTTACTTACACCTAGCGCCATGTAAGCTTGCTCATGATTGGTTACTTACACCTAGCACCAAGTAAGCTTGCTCATGATTGGTTACTTACACCTAGCGCCATGTAAGCTTGCTCATGATTGGTTACTTACACCTAGTGCCAAGTATGCTTGCTCATGATTGGTTACTTACACCTAGCGCCATGTAAGCTTGCTCATGATTGGTTACTTAACACCTAGCACCAAGTAAGCTTGCTCATGATTGGTTACTTACACCTAGCACCATGTAAGCTTGCTCATGATTGGTTACTTACACCTAGTGCCAAGTATGCTTGCTCATGATTGGTTACTTACACCTAGCACCATATAAGCTTGCTCATGATTGGTTACTTAACACCTAGCACCAAGTAAGCTTGCTCATGATTGGTTACTTACACCTAGTGCCAAGTATGCTTGCTCATGATTGGTTACTTACACCTAGCGCCATGTAAGCTTGCTCATGATTGGTTACTTAACACCTAGTGCCAAGTAAGCTTGCTCATGATTGGTTACTTAACACCTAGTGCCAAGTAAGCTTGCTCATGATTGGTTACTTAACACCTAGTGCCAAGTAAGCTTGCTCATGATTGGTTACTTACACCTAGTGCCAAGTATGCTTGCTCATGATTGGTTACTTACACCTAGCACCATGTAAGCTTGCCCATGATTGGTTACTTACACCTAGCGCCATGTAAGCTTGCTCATGATTGGTTACTTACACCTAGCACCAAGTAAGCTTGCTCATGATTGGTTACTTACACCTAGCGCCAAGTATGCTTGCTCATGATTGGTTACTTACACCTAGTGCCAAGTAAGCTTGCTCATGATTGGTTACTTAACACCTAGTGCCAAGTATGCTTGCTCATGATTGGTTACTTAACACCTAGTGCCAAGTATGCTTGCTCATGATTGGTTACTTACACCTAGCACCAAGTATGCTTGCTCATGATTGGTTACTTAACACCTAGTGCCAAGTATGCTTGCTCATGATTGGTTACTTAACACCTAGTGCCAAGTATGCTTGCTCATGATTGGTTACTTACACCTAGCGCCATGTAAGCTTGCTCATGATTGGTTACTTACACCTAGCACCAAGTAAGCTTGCTCATGATTGGTTACTTACACCTAGCGCCATGTAAGCTTGCTCATGATTAGTTACTTACACCAAGCGCCATGTAAGCTTGCTCATGATTGGTTACTTACACCTGGTGCCATGTAAGCTTGCTCATGATTGGTTACTTACACCTGGTGCCAAGTAAGCTTGCTCATGATTGGTTACTTAACACCTAGCGCCAAGTAAGCTTGCTCATGATTGGTTACTTACACCTAGTGCCAAGTGTGCTTGCTCATGATTGGTTACTTACACCTAGCGCCATGTAAGCTTGCTCATGATTGGTTACTTAACACCTAGTGCCAAGTAAGCTTGCTCATGATTGGTTACTTACACCTAGTGCCAAGTATGCTTGCTCATGATTGGTTACTTAACACCTAGTGCCAAGTATGCTTGCTCATGATTGGTTACTTAACACCTAGTGCCAAGTATGCTTGCTCATGATTGGTTACTTACACCTAGCGCCATGTAAGCTTGCTCATGATTGGTTACTTACACCTAGCACCAAGTAAGCTTGCTCATGATTGGTTACTTACACCTAGCGCCATGTAAGCTTGCTCATGATTAGTTACTTACACCAAGCGCCATGTAAGCTTGCTCATGATTGGTTACTTACACCTGGTGCCATGTAAGCTTGCTCATGATTGGTTACTTACACCTGGTGCCAAGTAAGCTTGCTCATGATTGGTTACTTAACACCTAGCGCCAAGTAAGCTTGCTCATGATTGGTTACTTACACCTAGTGCCAAGTGTGCTTGCTCATGATTGGTTACTTACACCTAGCGCCATGTAAGCTTGCTCATGATTGGTTACTTAACACCTAGTGCCAAGTAAGCTTGCTCATGATTGGTTACTTACACCTAGTGCCAAGTATGCTTGCTCATGATTGGTTACTTAACACCTAGTGCCAAGTATGCTTGCTCATGATTGGTTACTTAACACCTAGTGCCAAGTATGCTTGCTCATGATTGGTTACTTACACCTAGCGCCATGTAAGCTTGCTCATGATTGGTTACTTACACCTAGCACCAAGTAAGCTTGCTCATGATTGGTTACTTACACCTAGCGCCATGTAAGCTTGCTCATGATTGGTTACTTACACCTAGTGCCAAGTATGCTTGCTCATGATTGGTTACTTACACCTAGCGCCATGTAAGCTTGCCCATGATTGGTTACTTACACCTAGCGCCATGTAAGCTTGCTCATGATTGGTTACTTACACCTAGCACCAAGTAAGCTTGCTCATGATTGGTTACTTACACCTAGCGCCATGTAAGCTTGCTCATGATTGGTTACTTACACCTAGTGCCAAGTATGCTTGCTCATGATTGGTTACTTACACCTAGTGCCAAGTAAGCTTGCTCATGATTGGTTACTTAACACCTAGTGCCAAGTATGCTTGCTCATGATTGGTTACTTAACACCTAGTGCCAAGTATGCTTGCTCATGATTGGTTACTTACACCTAGTGCCAAGTATGCTTGCTCATGATTGGTTACTTAACACCTAGTGCCAAGTATGCTTGCTCATGATTGGTTACTTAACACCTAGTGCCAAGTATGCTTGCTCATGATTGGTTACTTACACCTAGCGCCATGTAAGCTTGCTCATGATTGGTTACTTACACCTAGCACCAAGTAAGCTTGCTCATGATTGGTTACTTACACCTAGCGCCATGTAAGCTTGCTCATGATTGGTTACTTACACCTAGTGCCAAGTATGCTTGGTCATGATTGGTTACTTACACCTAGCGCCATGTAAGTTTGCTCATGATTGGTTATTTACACCTAGCACCATGTAAGCTTGCTCATGATTGGTTACTTACACCTGGTGCCAAGTAAGCTTGTTCATGATTGGTTACTCACACCTAGTGCCAAGTAAGCTTGCTCATGATTGGTTACTTACACCTAGCACCAAGTAAGCTTGCCCATGATTGGTTACTTACACCTAGCGCCATGTAAGCTTGCTCATGATTGGTTGAAAGTTGCAGCTACAGTGGTAGAAGATGCCTTGTTGGTGGGCAGTTTTGTTGCTGGATGACAGAATGTGTAACAGGATCACCCATCATGCATGTCATCAGAGATTACTCAGGAGGGTTGGCTTGTAGCTGGCTACCTTGTCTCCTAGAAAATTTGGCTGTAAAATCCAAGCAGTTAAGCTCAAGCCTACAAGGCACTTGGCTTGAGTTGGTTGTGGGCCTGTGCTTTGGGAGATGAAATACAGAAGCACAGACAGCAGTGGTAGAGGAGGCCGTGGCGGTGGTTAGTTTTGTTGTTGGAGTACTGACTGTGCCTGGTTCACATCCTGTGTTTGGAAATGAAATTGAGAACTTTCTTGTTGAAGTGCCAGATTTGTCTTTCATCTGGAGCGTTTTGAATGCAAGTCAGTTCTGTTTAACATGCTTTTATCTTCCAGAGAGGAGAGGTATCAGTGTGTGTTGCTGCTGCTGGATCTAGCCACCAGGGTTCGAAGCTGTGTATCAGGTTTAGCAGAATACTTAGACCGAACTCTGAAGGTATTGGGTTTGATTCATTGTTTAATTGTATCTTTTAGGTAATTTCTCCATGATATTGATGATTTATTTATGACCATGTTTGTAGCTAATAACCCCCCTTTTAAATAATATCACTCTAGTTTTGTGGCATTTGTATTGAGACAAGAGGTGGAGGATTCAATGTCTGTTGAGATGTAAAGTGAAATGTTTACAGTTTATGTTGAGTTAGAGAGTGAAATGTCTAGTGTCTGTTGAGATGCAGGTTGAAATGTGTATTATCTGTTGAGAGATACAATGGAAGTGTTTGTGTATTTTGATAACGGAGCACGTTGAATATGTATTAAAGAAGTTCAATGTCAAAGTGCCCAAGCAGAGGCAGCATTTCACATCATTAAGAATATTCTATGTAATTTATATTTGTCAGTCGAGGTGAGAAAGAATTCTTAAAAACTGTACATCCTGATGTATGGAAGTGAATCATGGACAGTCAGCAGAGTGGTGGGGGATTACGTGGAAGCTGCAGGGATTTGGTTTTATAGAAGAATGATAAGATCACCGTAGACTGGTAAAAAGCAAAATAAAGATGTGGTGAAAGTAAACTCACGTAGAGAACTGGTTACTTGCATCAGAAGGGGGCAGTCCGCAGTCTTTGGGCTCATCATGAGAAGAGGGAAAAGCTGGAGTATGTTGTGACAGCAGGAATGTTGGAGGGGAGGGGAGGCCAAGAGAGAAGGTACTGGACAGTTTGACATTATGGCATGGAGGAATATCGGTATCCAAAATGATTGGAAGTACCCAAGAGAGTAGGCTGTGCATAATCACAAATGCCACACGGCATGGGCTATAAGAAGATTGGCAGTACACGAGACAGAAGGTTGTGGACAGACATAATCACCAACGCCACACGGCATGGACTATAAGAAGATTGGCAGTACACGAGACAGAAGGTTGTGGACAGACATAATCACCAACGCCACACGGCATGGACTATAAGAAGATTGGCAGTACACGAGACAGAAGGTTGTGGACAGACATTATCAACAACGCCACGCGGCATGGACTATAAGAAGATTGGCAGTACACGAGACAGAAGGCTGTGGACAGAATTATCAACCCGGGAAGGTTAACCCGGTCAACAAATGCCCGCAGAAGTCGAATGTGTCGGCCTAACGGCGCAAGAACGCAGCTTTGCTGTAAACAGGCACAACGCAATCACATCCGGAAAAAAAACTCCGGATGAACGAAGAAGAAGAAGAAGAAGAAGAATTATCAACAACGCCACATGGCATGGACTATAAGAAGATTGGCAGTACATGAGACAGAAGGCTGTCGACAGACATGATCCCCAACACCACACGGCATGGACTATAAGAAGATTGGCAGTACACGAGACAGAAGACTGTGGACAGACATTATCAACAACGCCACTGCGGCATGGACTATAAGAAGATTGGCAGTACACGAGACAGAAGGCTGTGGACAGACATTATCAACAACGCCACGTGGCATGGACTATAAGAAGATTGGCAGTACACGAGACAGAAGACTGTGGACAGACATTATCAACAACGCCACGCGGCATGGACTATAAGAAGATTGGCAGTACACGAGACAGAAGGCTGTGGACAGACATGATCACCAACGCCACACGGCATGGACTATAAGATTGGCAGTACCCGAGACAGAAGGCTGTGGACAGACATGATCACCAACGCCACTTTTAAGTGTCATTTTAAGTTTTTTTCTTTGGCTATTTTCGTGTCCATTCTGTAATACCGTAATGTTTTTCTATACTAATATCTTTGAATGCTGAGAAAAGAAAAGTAAAAAACTTGTATATCATGGCATCTGTTTGTTGTAGGAGACGAGAGTGGTTGACCTTGTGGCCTTGGGGTTGACATCTGTCAGTCAAGAGCAGGTGGAGATGTCCTTGCATCTGTTGTGCTTCTCCCTGGGTTTGGACAACGCCAGGCCTGATGTCATGTATGTCATCTGTATGTCATTTTGTGTAGGTGTCATTTAGCTAACTTGAGCAATGTGTAGGTGTCATTTAGCTAACTTGAGCAAGATAGGAATTTTTCTGACGACGACTTGTGTGTTGTTGTATCTGGTCGTGTATTGCCAAGGCGGCAATTGACGAAGAGGCTGATTGATTGAAGAAGAGGCCGATTGATTGAAGAAGAGGCTGATCGATTGAAGAAGAAACCGATCAATTGAAGAAGAGACTTGCAAGTCAATGGTCAATGAAAGTGAGAAGAGAATATTTCATAGATGCATAGAACTGTGATCTGGTCAGAAGTTCTGACACATGCCAGAAGTTTATTCTGATGTTGATCTTAAGTCTTCCTGTCACTAGCCAATATTATTTTTATCCACAAGTGTTTCATAACATCTGTTTGTTGTTGTTGATGATGATGATGATGATGTGGTGGTAGTGGTGTGTACAACCAGCGTGGGCAAGTTATATCAACATTCAGGAACACGAAATGTCTCATTTATCATTCATTTCATCAGTGCTAGCCTTGTTCTCATTTCTTGTGCACACAGTTCATCCAAGTTTTTCACCCTTGTCTGAGAATGTTAGATGTCTGATCCATTACCCCAGGACAGTGGGGACTTAACATCACTTTTATTTCCAATCACTTTGAACTTGATCATAGTTCACACATCTGATTTTTGCATGTGGGCTAGCTTTCTCTATTACCAATATCCTCTATCGTCAGGTGAATCCACTCTGACTTCTGAGGTACTTGTAATTTACAATCCGATGTCAAGGATGAGAATTCAATATATTAGTCCAACTAACTGGTGTAGGATTGAACCTCAGCATCAGCACACCGGAAGTTTATGAGCGAGTGCTTTATCCATTTGACCTTACTGATCTCCCCTACCATTGTTGTTGTATTTTATTTGAACATCTAGCTTGTTTATCTGAGGAAAGTTGATCTGTACACATACTTGATTTTCAGATTGTGTGGATCTATAGCCTGTCTCAACAAACAGAAGCAGTCATCAAAAAGGCTTCGGATGGACTCGGACTCACCTGGCAAACCCACAGCTGCGGTGGATCATGTTCTGGGGAACAAAGAGAACAAGCCATGTCTGCAGCCATCTTCGGTTTCTGTGTTCTCCCTGGAGCAGAAGGTGAAAGCAGGATTAGATAAGTCCGGCAAGGAGGAGACGTCCGTGGATGCTCTCATAGAGAGGATGGAGGGGATTATTGGGGTGAGTGACTGGTGACTGCACTGTGGAGGTCAGTATAGAAATGTTGAAGCTGACACATGTCATGGGAAGCTTGTCTTCCAGTAGCATACATAAAATCACACCTTTCCACAGTTCCCTCACTTTCTCCAATATCATATATAAAATTACATCTTTCCACAGTCCCTCACTTTCTCCAATATCATATACAGTGGAACCTCACTTAACGAGCACCTCTCATAACGAGTAATTCGCATAACGAGAAAAATAAATTGTAAAAAAATGATTCGCTGAACGAGTGACGTTTCGCATAACGAGTGACGAGGGGAGGGAAAGTACCTGTGGAGCCTGTAGTCAATGAGATTGTGTCTTTGGCCAAGATCATGGGACAGGAGGTGGATAACAAAGATATCGATGAGCTTGTAGAAGAGCATAGCCAAGAGTTGACCACCGAAGAGCTTATGGAATTACATTGTGTTTCACAGCAAGAAGTTGTGGAGGAGAGTTTGTCCGAGGAAGAGGAGAAGGTAACAGCAAACCAACAATCTTCTGGCGCAATAAGAGAAATGCTGAAAGCATGGGAAACTGTTGCATCGTACATTGAGAACCATCACTCTAATAAGGCAGTGGCTATGAGAGCTACTAATTTATTTAATGATAATGCTGTGTCGCATTTCCACCAAATTCTGAAGCGTCGGCAAAAACAAATTTCTCTATACAGCTTTATAGTTAACAAAGAATTAGGTATGTATTATAAATTGTAAATTAATTATTTCAATTTTTTATTTTTTTCTACAAATCGAATTCTCATTCCAGGTTCGTTCATTCCGCGATAGAAGAGGAAGATGAATCACACTCCTTAACAATGTATATATAATTTTCTTTGAATAAACGTTGCACAAAATATTTTGAGTATTTTTTCGGCATGGAACGCATTATCATATTTTACATTAATTTGTATGGGAAAAACTGTTTCGCTTAACGAGTGTTTCGCTTTACAAGTAAGATTCTGGAAGCGAATTATGCTCGTTAAGCGAGGTTCCACTGTATAAAATCACATCTTTCCACAGTCCCTCACTTTCTCCAATATATACAAAATCACATCTTTCCATAGTCCCTCGCTTTCTCCAATATATACAAAATCACATCTTTCCATAGTCCCTCACTTTCTCCAATGTATACAAAATCACATCTTTCCACAGTACCTCGCTTTCTCCAAGATCATAAATCACACATTTCTACAGTCCCTCACTTTCTCCAATATCATAAATAAAATCACATATTTCCACAATCCCTCACTTTCTCCAATATCATAAATAAAATCACACATTTCCACAGTCCCTCACTTTCTCCAATATCATAAATAAAATCACACATTTCCACAGTCCCTATCTTTCTCCAATATCATAAATAAAATCACACATTTCCACAGTCCCCCACTTTCTCCAATATCATAAATAAAATCACACATTTCCACAGTCCCTCACTTTCTCCAATATCATAAATAAAATCACACATTTCCACAGTCCCCCACTTTCTCCAATATCATAAATAAAATCACACATTTCCACGATCTCTCACTTACTCCAATATCATAAATAAAATCACACATTTCCACAGTCCCTCACTTTCTCCAATATCTTAAATAAAATCACATCTTACAACAATCCTCATTTTCTTCCAGTAGCATATATAAAATCACATCTTTCCACAGTTCCTCACTTTCTCCAATATCTTAGATAAATCATATCTTTCCACAATTCCTCACTTTTTTCCAAAATCACATATAAAATCACATGTCTACCAAGTATTGCAGATGAAGGGGTAAACATCTACCCCAGTGGGGAATTCTCCTCCCCCCAGGGAGGAATTTTAGGGTTTCCAGGGGGGGGGGGGGGAGAATGAAGATTATTTCAAGATCGGATTAATACAAGAACAGATTACTTGACATCGTCTTTCCCTTCATACTGTACAGTTCTGTACGTCTCACCCTTCTAAAATTCATTTTATAAAGTAAGACCCACAAATCACATTTTATGTGGACGTCTAGACTTGGTTTGGTATGTGCTTCCATTATTACGTATACTGTGTTGTGGGGGGGGGGGGGGGAATGACGTCCTGGAAATATGGTGGAGTGGGGGGCACGGGCAAAAAAAGGTTGAAAACCACTGATGTACCCAGTAAGTGCAGGTCAGAATGCAGTGATCATGCTAAGAGAGAGAAATCTGTGTCATTACATGTGCACATGGAGAAGTGGAAGGCCAAGGAAGGCAGGCTCACAATCATGCCATTTGGAACTGGGTGTACCTGAAGCAACAGTGCACTGTGGTTCCGTTTGTTATGAGGTCTGAAAGAACTTGTCATCTGTTTCAGAGCAAGGTTCTGTTTGTTATGAGGTCTGAATGAACTTGTCATCTGTTTCAGAGCAAGGTTCTGTATGTTATGAGGTCTGAATGAACTTGTCATCTGTTTCAGAGCAAGGTTCCGTTTGTTATGAGATCTGAATGAACTTCTTGTCATGTTTCAGAGCAAGGTTCTGTTTGTTATGAGGTCTGAATGAACTTGTCATCTGTTTCAGAGCAAGGTTCTGTTTGTTATGAGGTCTGAATGAACTTGTTGTCGTCTGTTTCAGAGCAAGGACACGAAGACGGTTGAGGTGATCGAGATCTTTGAGCATCACATTAGATCTCTGCAGGTGAGTGTCTCTGTACATTGTCTCATATACAGGCACCTAACTGGTTTATTTCATCTTTCTTCTATCCTAGGTTATTAGATCTCTGGCAGGGTGAGTGCTCTCCAGTATCAATTGTTCTCATATCAAGGCACCTAACTGGTTTATTTCCTCTTTCTTCTATCCTAGGTTATTAGATCTCTGCAGGTGAGTGTCTCCGTAAATTGTCTCATATACAGGCACCCTAACTGGTTTATTTCATCTTTCTTCTATCCTAGGTTATTAGATCTCTGCAGGTGAGTGGTCTCCGTACATTGTCTCATACTACAGGCACCCCTAACTGGTTTATTTCATCTTTCTTCTATCCTAGGTTATTAGATCTCTGCAGGTGAGTGTCTCCGTACATTGTCTCATATACAGGCACCTAACTGGTTTATTTCATCTTTCTTCTATCCTAGGTTATTAGATCTCTGCAGGTGAGTGTCTCCGTACATTGTCTCATATACAGGCACCTAACTGGTTTATTTCATCTTTCTTCTATCCTAGGTTATTAGATCTCTGCAGGTGAGTGTCTCCGTACATTGTCTCATATACAGGCACCTAACTGGTTTATTTCATCTTTCTTCTATCCTAGGTTATTAGATCTCTGCAGGTGAGTGTCTCCGTACATTGTCTCATATACAGGCACCTAACTGGTTTATTTCATCTTTCTTCTATCCTAGGTTATTAGATCTCTGCAGGTGAGTGTCTCCGTACATTGTCTCATATACAGGCACCTAACTGGTTTATTTCATCTTTCTTCTATCCTAGGTTATTAGATCTCTGCAGGTGAGTGTCTCCGTACATTGTCTCATATACAGGCACCTAACTGGTTTATTTCATCTTTCTTCTATCCTAGGTTATTAGATCTCTGCAGGTGAGTGTCTCCGTACATTGTCTCATATACAGGCACCTAACTGGTTTATTTCATCTTTCTTCTATCCTAGGTTATTAGATCTCTGCAGGTGAGTGTCTCCGTACATTGTCTCATATACAGGCACCTAACTGGTTTATTTCATCTTTCTTCTATCCTAGGTTATTAGATCTCTGCAGGTGAGTGTCTCCGTACATTGTCTCATATACAGGCACCTAACTGGTTTATTTCATCTTTCTTCTACCCTAGGTTATTTTTTTGTTGCGTATCCCTTACGGGACGTTGCAGTCAACATCAGCATTTTTCAGCTGCTGTTGATGTACTAGGCAAGTGTTACGTTCAGTAGTTTGCCATTGCTTTCTGAACGACCGGCTCCCATACCAGCACGTTATAACACAATGCGACATGGTCTGCCCTAGGTTATTAGAAGCCCTGTTTAAGTCTTTCCTCATCTACCCTGGGTTATAGAAGTATCTTACAGTCCTGTAAGTCTTTCCTCTTCTACCAACTGTATGGTCTTATTTTTATTTTCACAGAATTAAACCCTAGATCATACGTGAGATATAACCCTGGACTGTTTCAGTGGCCAGTGTAGTACTACTCCATCTCTTCACCCCACAGGGACACCCCTGTAGCTTGAGTTTGCTTTCTGGTACAGTTTCACTTGGGGGGTAGGGGTGTCAGACATTGGTAGTACCTTTGTAAGGATAACTGTCATGCTCTTTTCAGGGACCATCCCCCACTGGTCCAAGCCTGACATCCAGCTCATGCCTGTGGCTCCTAGTAGCTGTCAGCATGCGACAGTGGCCCCCCCTCCGGGCAACAGCGGTGACAGGCTGGCTAAACCAGGCGGGGGGAGCCAATTTGGTGTCAAACCAATCGGTGAACTAGGGTATGCCTACCCAGCATGTGAAGACAGGGCTCGGCAGACTGCGCGGAAGAAATAATTGATGATTCAACGGGCAAGACGGCACTTACCTGCAAAGCGGTGTGGAACATAATGACCATGGCAAGGCACGTAGTGTCCTGGTCATCCACTGCATCTGTATTCGTGTCCAATCGTCTTGACTTGTCTTGCCATTGGACTCAGATGGACTCAGACCAGAGAGTGCGGTTGACGAATTGCACAACTCTTACTCACTTTAATCCAATTAATCACGCAAGTCATTCTTCATCCAACTTCATATATCACCTTCAAGCCCTGTGGCGATGGGCGAGCGGCGAAGCATCAGGTATTTGTTCGCTGGCAGCCATAGTCGCAGATCTGCACACAAGCGGCTCAGGCCATATGGTCGTCTTCTACTGACCAAAGCAGCAGTGGGATTCGGCAGCCCCCTGAACGACTGAGCAGCCCTCTATAGGAACACACTGCTCACCTCCATAGCATGAGAAAGGAGCTAGAAAAGGTGCTCTAAACATTGTCTGCTCCATCATTACCTAACCAGCTAGCCGCGGTTGGTGGGTACCCTATACTGCAGTCGACATACAAACAAAATAAAAACAGGTAATGCTAAAAGAGCAAACCATATTCCCTTGACAATTGGAACTTGGAATGTACGCACCCTACTTGATAGAGACGGTGCGTCAGGCCCAGAGAGATGAACAGCACTGATTGGGAGAGAGCTGAGCAGGTACAATATCAACATTGCAGCCTTGAACGAGACACGACTTGCAGAAAAAGGCCAAATCTGTGAAATAGGTGCCGGCTACACATTCTTCTGGAGTGGCAGGAAAAGCAAGAAAGACGCCAATTCTGTGTGGGATTTGCCATATGTCGGCCCTGGTTGGCAAACTAGCTGAATTTCCAAAGGCTATAAATGTCAGGCTTTATTTGGTTTAACTATGTCAATTATTTTAATTAAAAGAGAAGAGGTGTTCACCAATTTAATGATGTGGTTTGATGAGAATAGCTGCACATGAAGTCTTTCTGGTTTCTGTTTCCAGATCAAAGAGGAGCACTTGAACAATCTTCTAGAGGCCAAGAGTCTGGCTTTGACCCAGGCAGACCGGGTCATTGCCCAGCTGAGAGGTCGACAAGCTTCACACTCTGCCGAGGTTAGTAGTTGGTGGGTAACCCTTGTGTCTGATGTCACAAGTGACACGTGGGGGACAGTGATATATCTGTGAATATATTTGTGTGATCTGTGACATATAAGTGAATGTATTACTGTGATCTGTGAATGTATTTGTGTGAGCTGTGACATATCTGTGAATGTATTTGTGTAAGCTGTGACATATCTGTGAATGTATTTGTGTAAGCTGTGACATGTGTGTGAATGTATTTGTGTAAGCTGTGACATATCTGTGAATGTATTTGTGTAAGCTGTGACATGTGTGAATGTATTTGTATGATCTGTGACATATCTGTGAATGTATTTGTATAAGCTGTGACATGTGTGAATGTATTTGTGTAAGCTGTGACATATCTGTGAATGTATTTGTATAAGCTGTGACATATCTGTGAATGTATTTGTGTAAGCTGTGACATGTGTGAATGTATTTGTATGATCTGTGACATATATGTGAATGTATTTGTTTAATCTGTGATATATGTGTGAATGTATTTGTGTGATCTGTGACATATATCTGAATGTATTTGTATGATCTGTGACATATATCTGAATGTATTTGTATGATCTGTGACATATATGTGAATGTATTTATATGAGCTGTGACATATTTAAATGTATTTATGTGACCTGTGACATATATGTGAATGTATTTGTATGATTTGTGACATATATCTGAATGTATTTGTATGATCTGTGACATATGTGTGAATGTATTTGTTTAATCTGTGACATATGTGTGAATGTATTTGTATGATCTGTGACATATATCTGAATGTATTTGTATGATCTGTGACATATATCTGAATGTATTTGTATGAGCTGTGACATATTTAAATGTATTTATGTGACCTGTGACATATATGTGAACTTATTTGTATGATCTATGACATATGTGTGAATGTATTTGTATGATCTTTGACATATATCTGAATGTATTTGTATGATCTGTGACATATATGTGAATGTATTTGTTTAATCTGTGATATATGTGTGAATGTATTTGTGTGATCTGTGACATATATCTGAATGTATTTGTATGATCTGTGATATATGTGTAAATGTATTTGTGTGTTATTTTTCAGATGAAAAAGCTGCAGGGTGTGCTGAAGGAATCAGAACGTAAGATAGATCAACTGGTCTCACAAATCAATGACATGAAGTTGAGCAATGAAGCCATGAAGTCTGAGTTTGAATCCCAGTAAGTTACAATATACATGCTCATGTAGTCTGTGTGTGTAGATGTGTGTGTAGTCTGTGTGTGTAAATGTGTGTAGAGATGTGTGTGTGTGTGTAGACGTGTGTGTACTGGAGAGATGGTGATTATAGAAGGGCGTGGTCATGTGACATCAGACCACTGCATATGTATAAATATATACAATGGCTACAAGCTACATATTGTATTCTCTGGTCATATGGCTACTACAGATGTATAAATGCATACAATGGCTACATACTACGTACAGATGTATAAATATATACAATGACTGCAAACTACATAATGGCTACACACTAGATACAGATATATAAATGTAGACAATGGCTACAGACTACGTACTAGGCACATGACAAGTCTTCATCAGGGACAGAACCATCACTGTTGTATGTTGTCTTTAGATTGTTGTATGTATGTTGTGTTTAGATTGTTGCATGTATGTTGTGTTTAGATTGTTGCATGTATGTAACCTTTTGCAAGATGAAAAACATACTGACCAATAAAAAGATGTCAGTTGCTACAGAAAAAGAGTGTTTTGAGGTGCTACATGGAGCCTGTACTTTTGTATGGATGTGAAGCGTAGACAATGAGCAGACAAGCTGAAAAACATCTGATGGCGGTAGAGATGTGGTTTCTGAGGAAAATGCAATGAATACCATGGACAGATAGAAAAACCAATGACCAAGTCCTACAAGAAACAAATGAAAACTGTAAACTGATTAGAAAAATTAGACGTAGACAGTCAAAATTGTTTGGACATGTTATGAGAAGAAATAAATTAGAGAACTTTGTGACAACTTGCAAGATTGAAGGAAAAAATACAAGGGGAAGACAGATAAGTAAACACCTGGATGGTTTGGCCACATGGCATGGTCGAGACAAGAACACTGAGCTGATCCACGATTCTGGTGATCGAGTGACCGCCCACACTTATCAGCATGGCACATGATGGATGGATGTATGTGGTGTCTAGACTGTTGTAGGTAAGCGACTTTTAAGATTGTTGTATGTACATAATGTGAAGACATCTCCTGTAGACAGCTGATGTGTGTTTGCCTGTGAGTGCAGTCTGTCACCTGTTCATGAATTCTATGATTTGTACAGGCTGGACCGCAGAAAGGAAGATCTGGAAGCTGTGATGAGGGAGAAAGATGAAATCACAGAGAAGTAAGTTGTCCATACACCAGCAGGTGGCTGTTGCTGCTTGTCACTTCATGTGTCTGTAAGCTTGTGTCTTGTATCTAATGCCTGCTGGCTGCTTACATACAAGGAAAATAGGGGAACCCTGAAGTCGTCACAGTATCTAGAGCCACCATTTGTTGGTACTAGCTGTCAGGTGACGTAACTCGGTGGGATAAACAAATATATTCATTCATTCATTCATTCAGTAGCATGTCCTTTGCAAAACCTTGCTCCCATAACAACCTTCCGGAGAACTTTTCGGTCATAAACAAGATGTCCCACATTCAATACATCCATCTGGAGATCATCCGCCACTCTTGCACCCATCTACTCTTCGGTCTGCCCCTTCCTCTCTTCCCAGGCATATACCCCTCCATTATTCTCTTCAAACTTTTGTGATGTTTCAAGTGACCAAAATATTTCAATTTTCTTTGTTTTATTGTCTTTAGTAGCCAGCCTTCTTCAGTACCCAGATCTTGTCATATGGATGCATTTGTTCTTGTCTGTATCCAAGATATTCTTAGAACCCGTCTACAACATTTATATTCATAGGCACTTATATGCTGTTCAGCTTGTTTAGTAAATGTTCATGTCTCACAGGCATATAAGCTCATATACTAGACTGGAGAACTGACAGATGTGGGTCAGAAGGAATACCTGCAGACTGAGATCACCTGGCTACAGGAACGCATCACTGTTGAGTTGTGATCACACTGGTTATTTTATGTTGAGTTGTGATCACGCTGGTTATTTTATGTTGAGTTGTGATCACACTAGTTATTTTATGTTGAGTTGTGATCACGCTGGTTATTTTATGTTGAGTTGTGATCACGCTGGTTATTTTATGTTGAGTTGTGATCACGCTGGTTATTTTATGTTGAGTTGTGATCACGCTGGTTATTTTATGTTGAGTTGTGATCACGCTAGTTATTTTATGTTGAGTTGTGATCACGCTGGTTATTTTATGTTGAGTTGTGATCACGCTGGTTATTTTATGTTGAGTTGTGATCACGCTGGTTATTTTATGGAACAACAGTTGCACCATGGTTAGTATACTGTCTTCCCAGACAATGGTCGGGGTTCGGTCCCCCAGCAATGGAGAGATTCTCTGCCTCCTCCAGTATGACTGTGGGTAAACTTGGTGACAACTGGCGAGATTCTCTGCCTCCTCCAGTATGACTGTGGGTAAACTTGGTGACAACTGGCAAGATTCTCTGCCTCCTCCAGTATGACTGTGGGTAAACTTGGTGACAACTGGCAAGATTCTCTGCCTCCTCCAGTATGACTGTGGGTAAACTTGGTGACAACTGGCAAGATTCTCTGCCTCCTCCAGTATGACTGTGGGTAAACTTGGTGACAACTGGCAAGATTCTCTGCCTCCTCCAGTATGACTGAGGGTAAACTTGGTGACAACTGGCGAGATTCTCTGACTCCTCCAGTATGACTGTGGTAAACTTAGTGACAGCTGGCGAGATTGATGGGAAAAGGCAGAAAGATGAACACTCTGATGGCTTGACCATGTGCACATAATGAGGACAAGCACACAGCCCTGGTCTCAGCCTGGTGGTGGGGTGAGACGGCCAACCTGTGACTGCCCACACTTATTGGCACAGATGATGATGATGATGGCCAGCTTTAGCGTGTGGATGTCTAGATGTGCTGGGGTGTCTCTTTGTGGTGTTCTAGTTGTGCTGGGGTGTCTCTTTGTGTTGTTCTAGATGTGCTGTGATGTCTCTTTGTGTTGTGCTGGGTGGTCTCTTTGTGTTGTTCTAGATGTGTTGTGATGTCTCTTTGTGTTGTTCTAGATGTGCTGGGGTGTCTCTTTGTGTTGTTCTAGATGTGCTGGGTGGTCTCTTTGTGTTGTTCTAGATGTGCTGGGGTGTCTCTTTGTGTTGTTCTAGATGTGCTGGGGTGTCTCTTTGTGTTGTTCTAGATGTGCTGGGTGGTCTCTTTGTGTTGTTCTAGATGTGCTGGGTGGTCTCTTTGTGTTGTTCTAGTTGTGCTGGGTGGTCTCTTTGTGTTGTTCTAGATGTGCTGGGTGGTCTCTTTGTGTTGTTCTAGATGTGCTGGGTGGTCTCTTTGTGTTGTTCTAGATGTGCTGGGTGGTCTCTTTGTGTTGTTCTAGATGTGCTGGGTGGTCTCTTTGTGTTGTTCTAGTTGTGCTGGGGTGTTTCTTTGTATTGATCTAGATGTGCTGGGGTGTTTCTTTGTGTTGATCTAGATGTGCTGTGATGTCTCTTTGTGTTGATCTAGATGTTCTGGGATATGCAATACGCTGTGTGTTTATATTGATGTGCTAGGGTGTCATGACATACTCTGTGTGTTGATCTAGATATGCCTCATTGTGTGATCTAGGTGTGCTGAGCTGGATGAGATGTTGGCAGGCAGCAGACAGGACAACAAGACCTTGTCCAACATGATGACTGCCCTACAGGATGCCCACGAAGTTCTCAAGGAGCAGTATAACATGTAAGAATGTGTCTCTGACTTGTGTACTTGTGTAGATAGAGATGGCAGAACTGGGAACAAGAATACAGCAGCATTGTGAAATCAGTGGAATTGAAAATAATGTATATCTAGTACAAAACTGGTCTATTTAACTCTGACATCAAATCAGTATTGCTGTAAGGTGCAGAAACAGAAAGTTGTAAAGATATTGCTAATAAACTACAAGCATGCAGTAACTGGCGGCTGCGTAGAATAGGAGTAGCATGGTATGACAGAATCACTAGGGCAGAGCTAATGAAGGGAACAAACTCATTCCAATGAACCAGGAGGTGGAGAAGGGGTGCCGGCACTGGGTAGAGATACATATTGAGAAAACATGGTGATAGTATCACTGGGTAGGATACACATTGAGAAAACATGTTGATAGTATCACTGGGTAGGATACACATTGAGAAAACATGTTGATAGTATCACTGGGTAGGATACACATTGAGAAAATATGTTAATAGTATCACTGGGTAGTATACATATTGAGAAAACATGTTGATAGTATCACTGAGTAGGATACACATTGAGAAAATATGTTGATAGTATCACTGGGTAGGATACATATTGAGAAAACATGTTGATAGTATCACTGGGTAGGATACATATTGAGAAAACATGTTGATAGTATCACTGGGTAGGATACACATTGAGAAAATATGTTAATAGTATCACTGGGTAGGATACATATTGAGAAAACATGTTGATAGTATCACTGGGTAGGATACATATTGAGAAAACATGTTGATAGTATCACTGGGTACGATACACATTGAGAAAACATGTTGATAGTGTCACTGGGTAGGATACATATTGAGAAAACATGTTGATAGCATCACTGGGTAGGATACACATTGAGAAAACATGTTGATAGTATCACGGGGTAGGATACACTTTGAGAAACATTTTGATAGTATCACTGGAAAGTCCTTTCCCTGGTACCACAGGACAGAAGTAGGGAAGATCTAAAACCACATGGAGAAGAGAATTAGAGACTGATGAATAAAATGGGCAGGAGACGGCACACAATGTGAGGTCCTGGTGTGAGTTGGTTGTGTGGCTGTGCTCCATGTGGAGATCAAAGACAGCAGCAGCAGCAAAAGATGAACTTGTTTGTTTCATGGCAACTTTTTGGATAAACTTTGGTTTGGAGTGTAAGTTCAAGCGTTTGATCGATTTTACTTTCAATCGTGAAACAAGCACAAATGTCTGCTGACTGAAATGTTGGTCTGGCTGGCTCTTCTGTATGGATACAAGTGTTGAACAATGAGGGATGAAATGATGGAGACACCTGAGGAGATTGGAGTTGTGGTTTGTGAGAAGGATGTTGTGAATATTGTGGACATGGGAGACAACCAGACACTGAGATATTGATTTCTGCATGTGTAATTTTTGTTCTTTGGGCTCTCACTTGCTTTAATCTCAAGTGTAGTCCACATGTGCAACTACTTCTAGTGTACTGGACTGATTTGTGCGTGTGGATCAGCTTGCCAACCCGATGCTACCAGTGTCAGACTTGGACATTATCCAAATCACACTCATGCAAAGTCAACATCTGTGAGATGAGATGCCTAAGGAGAGCTGCCAATTTAACTTTCTGAGACTGAATAAGAAATGATGTTATCAGACAAACAGTGGGATCAACACCTTGTGCCACATTTATTGTAAAACAGAGGATCGAATGGTTCGGCCATCTCATTAGAATGCAACACCATCAACTTACAGCACTAGCCCTACATCAAATAAGATCTGCTACGAGAGCAAGAGGATGCCCGAGAAGAAAATGGATTGACGACATAAAAGACATTGTACAACTACACGGAATGACACTATTCAGTGCCGCCCATCAGGCTGTGGAACACCAATTATTCCTCCCTGTGTAGTTTGACAGCAAAAGTAGAAGATGATAATGATGGTGATGATAATGATGAAGATGATGGTGGTGCTGATAATGATAAAGATGATGATGTTGATATTCCCCAGCTCCTGTCAGCAAGGCAAGCAGCTGGAGGAGGAGAGGAAGTCCTTGTTGAAACAGCTGAAGGACAAGGATGCCTCGCTGCAGAGTAAGTGTGTGGTTTTGTTGTGTTTGTACCAGGGTAAGTTTGTGGCTTTGTTGTGTTTGTACCAGGATAAGTTTATGGCTTTGTTGTGTTTGCACCAGGATAAGTTTGTGGCTTTGTTGTGTCTGTACCAGGGTAAGTTTGTGGCTTTGTTGTGTCTGTACCAGGGTAAGTTTGTGGCTTTGTTGTGTTTGTACCAGGATAAGTTTATGGCTTTGTTGTGTTTATACCAGGATAAGTTTATGGCTTTGTTGTGTTTGTACCAGGGTAAGTTTGTGGCTTTGTTGTGTCTGTACCAGGGTAAGTTTGTGGCTTTGTTGTGTCTGTACCAGGGTAAGTTTGTGGCTTTGTTGTGTCTGTACCAGGGTAAGTTTGTGGCTTTGTTGTGTCTGTACCATGGTAAGTTTGTGGCTTTGTTGTGTTTGTACCAGGGTAAGTTTGTGGCTTTGTTGTGTTTGTACCAGGGTAAGTTTGTGGCTTTGTTGTGTTTGCACCAGGATAAGTTTATGGCTTTGTTGTGTTTGTACCAGGGTAAGTTTGTGGCTTTGTTGTGTCTGTACCAGGGTAAGTTTATGGCTTTGTTGTGTTTGTACCAGGGTAAGTTTGTGGCTTTGTTGTGTTTGTACCAGGATAAGTTTATGGCTTTGTTGTGTTTGCACCAGGATAAGTTTGTGGCTTTGTTGTGTCTGTACCAGGGTAAGTTTATGGCTTTGTTGTGTTTGTACCAGGGTAAGTTTGTGGCTTTGTTGTGTTTGTACCAGGGTAAGTTTGTGGCTTTGTTGTGTTTGTACCAGGGTAAGTTTGTGGCTTTGTTGTGTTTGTACCAGGATAAGTTTATGGCTTTGTTGTGTTTGTACCAGGGTAAGTTTGTGGCTTTGTTGTATGTGTACCAGGGTAAGTGACTTTGTTGTATGTGTACCAGGGTAAGTGAGTGGTTTTGTTGTGTTTGTACCAGGGAAAGTGTATGGTTTTGTTGTGTTTGTACTATGCTGTGTGGTTTTGTTGTTTGTACCAGGATAATGTGTGGTTTTGTTGTGATTGTACCAAAGTGTGGTTTTGTTGTATCTGTACCATGGTAAGTGTGTGTTTTTGTTTGTACCAGAGCAAGTTTGTGTTGTGTTTGTACCAGAGTAAGTTTGTGTTGTGTTTGTACCAGAGCAAGTTTGTGTTGTGTTAGTTTGTAGTAGAGCAAGTGTGTTTTAGCTGATGGTGATGTTCACCAGGATAAGTATGTATTTTTGTTGTGTTTGTTTGTACTGAGCAAGTATGTGGTTGTGTTGTGTTATGTGTACCTGGACAGATATACTTTTTATGTGTATCCAGTTTCAGACTTCAAAATCAAGTCCGTTGGGTTGATAGTTGAGTTGATGAGTCAAGAACCGATATAACTGCACTCGGGGCATTCTCATAAGTGCTCAGTCCTCATCTTCAATAGCCAGCGAAGAGTTCTAATACTACTGATGCCTTTTGCAGTCTGATTAAATGTCCGTCTTGCTTTACGTCTGAGTGACGACTGACGACCAGATCCTCCGACCAGCCCCTTGCTGCGGCGTTCTCTCTAGACCATGATAGTCTATCTGTTCTTCTGCATTATTTACATGCTCCCAGAGGGCCTTCACCACATCTGTCTTATCATGCATCAAATCACCCCTTAATGATGAGGCGCCAGCCAGTCTGTCTGTCTGTTCATTTCAAACCACGCCAGAGTGTCCTGCAGAAAAGATCCATCGATTGCTCACAACCCGAGACCTCTGAATCGATGCATGCCATTCTACATGAAACATGCCAGTCTTCACCTTGGTCAGCAAGCTTTGTGAATCAGTTACAGTCACAACATGAGCATACAAATTGTTCTCAACCCAGCGGAAATCTGCAGTAACCGCCTCCACCTCCATTCTCTGACTTGAGGTTGTGGTGTCATATGCCAATCTCTCCTTTACTAAACATTGACCATTTGCTTTTGCTTTGAATCCCAGGCATTTCTTTTTTTGCCTCCTAACACACTGTTGGCCGGCTTCATAGCTTAGAGGTTATGACTTTTCTCCGTAATCTCGTATACTCTCGTGGGTAACGTGATGACGGTGAGAATCAGCAGTGGTTTGGAACGCATCGGTAACTTACGGAGTATGTGAGCCTGGCCGCTCAAAAAGCAATGGCAAACTACTGAGCGTAATCTTGCCAAGAAATCAACATACAGCTGAAAGATGCTGGTGTTGGCAGCGATGTCCTGTAAAGGATATGCAACCAAAAAAAAAACACTGTTGGGCTGATACAGCTACAGAAGCGAGCACACACTCCCAGCTGTTGGCCCACCTGGATGTGGCTCAAGCAGAAGCCTTATTATCAAAGTGTGTCTGTGTGTGTGTAAGAGAGAGAGAGAGAGATCAAAAGTGACCCCAGCTGTGTGTAGGTTTATGTTTCCATTATCTCATTGTGAATAGATCTGGTGCCTGGAATGCCAATGACAATGTTGCTCATGTTTTGTTGTGACCAGAACAAAGCAGCAGTTTGCAAGCTCTACAGAACAAGTACAAGGAGACAGAGGAGGAGAGGGCAGAGCTGGAGAAGGAGAAGGAAAACATCGAGGCATACGTGGACAAACTGCAGCATCAGCTCAGCACCAGTGAGAATACGTGTCGACAACTGCAGCAGCGGGTGAGAACCAGTTGTCTGGGTTTTTCTACTGACTGTCTTTATCTTTACACCAATCTATTACATAGCCTATAGCACTTCATGCTGTCCTTCAGCCCCTCTAGGACATAGCCTATAGCACTTCATGCTGTCCTTCAGTCCCTCTAGGACATAGCCGCCTATAGCACTTCATGCTGTCCTTCAGTCCCTCTAGGACATAGCCGCCTATAGCACTTCATGCTGTCCTTCAGTCCCTCTAGGACATAGCCGCCTATAGCACTTCATGCTGTCCTTCAGTCCCTCTAGGACATAGCCGCCTATAGCACTTCATGCTGTCCTTCAGTCCCTCTAGGACATAGCCCCCTAGCATTTCATGCTGTCCTTCAGTCCCTCTAGGACATAGCCCCCTAGCATTTCATGCTGTCCTTCAGTCCCTCTAGGACATAGCCGCCTATAGCACTTCATGCTGTCCTTCAGTCCCTCTAGGACATAGCCGCCTATAGCACTTCATGCTGTCCTTCAGTCCCTCTAGGACATAGCCGCCTATAGCACTTCATGCTGTCCTTCAGTCCCTCTAGGACATAGCCGCCTAGCATTTCATGCTGTCCTTCAGTCCCTCTAGGACATAGCCGCCTATAGCACTTCATGCTGTCCTTCAGTCCCTCTAGGACATAGCCGCCTATAGCACTTCATGCTGTCCTTCAGTCCCTCTAGGACATAGCCCCCTAGCATTTCATGCTGTCCTTCAGTCCCTCTAGGACATAGCCCCCTAGCATTTCATGCTGTCCTTCAGTCCCTCTAGGACATAGCCGCCTATAGCACTTCATGCTGTCCTTCAGTCCCTCTAGGACATAGCCGCCTATAGCACTTCATGCTGTCCTTCAGTCCCTCTAGGACATAGCCCCCTAGCATTTCATGCTGTCCTTCAGTCCCTCTAGGACATAGCCGCCTATAGCACTTCATGCTGTCCTTCAGTCCCTCTAGGACATAGCCGCCTATAGCACTTCATGCTGTCCTTCAGTCCCTCTAGGACATAGCCGCCTAGCATTTCATGCTGTCCTTCAGTCCCTCTAGGACATAGCCGCCTATAGCACTTCATGCTGTCCTTCAGTCCCTCTAGGACATAGCCGCCTATAGCACTTCATGCTGTCCTTCAGTCCCTCTAGGACATAGCCGCCTATAGCACTTCATGCTGTCCTTCAGTCCCTCTAGGACATAGCCGCCTATAGCACTTCATGCTGTCCTTCAGTCCCTCTAGGACATAGCTGCCTATAGCACTTCATGCTGTCCTTCAGTCCCTCTAGGACATAGCCGCCTATAGCACTTCATGCTGTCCTTCAGTCCCTCTAGGACATAGCCGCCTAGCATTTCATGCTGTCCTTCAGTCCCTCTAGGACATAGCCGCCTAGCATTTCATGCTGTCCTTCAGTCCCTCTAGGACATAGCCGCCTATAGCACTTCATGCTGTCCTTCAGTCCCTCTAGGACATAGCCGCCTAGCATTTCATGCTGTCCTTCAGTCCCTCTAGGACATAGCCGCCTATAGCATTTCATGCTGTCCTTCAGTCCCTCTAGGACATAGCCGCCTATAGCATTTCATGCTGTCCTTCAGTCCCTCTAGGACATAGCCGCCTAGCATTTCATGCTGTCCTTCAGTCCCTCTAGGACATAGCCGCCTAGCATTTCATGCTGTCCTTCAGTCCCTCTAGGACATAGCCGCCTAGCATTTCATGCTGTCCTTCAGTCCCTCTAGGACATAGCCGCCTATAGCACTTCATGCTGTCCTTCAGTCCCTCTAGGACATAGCCGCCTATAGCACTTCATGCTGTCCTTCAGCCCCTCTAGGACATAGCCGCCTAGCACTTCATGCTGTCCTTCAGCCCCTCTAGGACATAGCCGCCTAGCATTTCATGCTGTCCTTCAGTCCCTCTAGGACATAGCTGCCTATAGCACTTCATGCTGTCCTTCACTCCATCTAGGACACAGCCCCCTAACACTCCAGTCTGTTCTTCATCCCCTCTAGGACACAGCCCTCAAACACTCCAGTCTGTTCTTCAACCCCTCTAGGACACAGCCCCCTAACACTCCAGCATGTTCTTCAACCCCTCTAGGACACAGCCCCCTAACACTCCAGTCTGTCCTTCACATCTAGGACACAGCCCCCTAACACTCCAGTCTGTCCTTCACCCCATCTAGGACACAGCCCCCTAACACTCCAGTCTGTCCTTCACCCCATCTAGGACACAGCCCCCTAACACTCCAGTCTGTTCTTCAACCCCTCTAGGACACAGCCCCCTAACACTCCAGTCTGTTCTTCACCCCATCTAGGACACAGCCCCCTAACACTCTGGTCTGTCCTTTAACCCCTCTAGGACACAGCCCCCTAACACTCCAGTCTGTCCTTCACCGCATCTAGGACACAGCCCCCTAACACTCCAGTCTGTCCTTCACCCCATCTAGGATACAGCCCCCTAACACTCCAGTCTGTCCTTCACCCCATCTAGGACACAGCCCCCTAACACTTCAGTCTGTTCTTCAACCCCTCTAGGACACAGCCCCTAACACTCCAGTCTGTCCTTCACCCCATCTAGGACACAGCCCCCTAACACTCCAGTCTGTCCTTCACCCATCTAGGACACAGCCCCCTAACACTCTGGTCTGTCCTTTAACCCCTCTAAGACACAGCCCCCTAACACTCCAGTCTGTCCTTCACCCCATCTAGGACACAGCCCCCTAACACTCTGGTCTGTCCTTTAACCCCTCTAGGACACAGCCCCCTAACACTTCAGTCTGTTCTTCAACCCCTCTAGGACACAGCCCCTAACACTCCAGTCTGTCCTTCACCCCATCTAGGACACAGCCCCCTAACACTCCAGTCTGTCCTTCACCCCATCTAGGACACAGCCCCCTAACACTCTGGTCTGTCCTTTAACCCCTCTAGGACACAGCCCCCTAACACTCCAGTCTGTCCTTCACCCCATCTAGGACACAGCCCCCTAACACTCCAGTCTGTCCTTCACCCCATCTAGGACACAGCCCCCTAACACTCTGGTCTGTCCTTTAACCCCTCTAGGACACAGCCCCCTAACACTCCAGTCTGTCCTTCACCCCATCTAGGACACAGCCCCCTAACACTCCAGTCTGTTCTCCAACCCCTCTAGGACACAGCCCCCTAACACTCCAGTCTGTCCTTCAACACCTCTAGGACATTGCCCCCTAACACTCCAGTCTGTCCTTCAACACCTCTAGGACATTGCCCCCTAACACTCCAGTCTGTCCTTCACACCATCTAGGACACAGCCCCCCCCCCCCCCCCCCCCCCCCCCCCCCAGCACTTCAGTCTGTCTTTCAACCCCTCTAGGACACTCCACAAACACTTCAGTCTGTCCTTCAACCCCTCTAGGACACAGATCTCCACTAATTCACATCATCTAGTTCCCCCCCCCCCCCCCCCCCACTTCTAATAATCATCATCATTCACGTGTCACTGGGGTCCACAAAATAGTCACACTGTAACCACCACGCATGTCATCAAGGGTCTCTAGGAGGGTTGCGATGCTGGCTACCTCAGCCTGTAGGGGACCTTAGCTGCTCCATCTGACCCATCATCTACACATCCACAGAACAGAAAAATAACCCAGTCAACCAATCATCCACACATCCACAGAACAGAAAAATAACCCAGTCAACCAATCATCCACACATCCACAGAACAGAAAAATAACGCAGTCAACCAATCATCCACAGAACAGAAAAATAACCCAATCAACCAATCATCCACACATCCACAGAACAGAAAAATAACGCAGTCAACCAATCATCCACACATCCACAGAACAGAAAAATAACGCAGTCAACCAATCATCCACACATCCACAGAACAGAAAAATAACGCAGTCAACCAATCATCCACAGAACAGAAAAATAACCCAATCAACCAATCATCTACACATCCACAGAACAGAAAAATAACCCAGTCAACCAATCATCCACACATCCACAGAACAGAAAAATAACGCAGTCAACCAATCATCCACACATCCACAGAACAGAAAAATAACGCAGTCAACCAATCATCCACAGAACAGAAAAATAACCCAATCAACCAATCATCCACACATCCACAGAACAGAAAAATAACGCAGTCAACCAATCATCCACAGAACAGAAAAATAACCCAGTCAACCAATCATCCACACATCCACAGAACAGAAAAATAACGCAGTCAACCAATCATCCACAGAACAGAAAAATAACCCAATCATCCACACATCCACAGAACAGAAAAATAACGCAGTCAACCAATCATCCACAGAACAGAAAAATAACCCAGTCAACCAATCATCCACACATCCACAGAACAGAAGAATAACCAATCATCCACAGAACAGAACAATAACTCAGTCAACCAAGATGAAAGGAAGCTCTTCCCTCAGAAGTATGTGATGTGATGTGGACAGTTGCAGACAGGCTGGGACAATGAAGTCTGACTAGAAAACACACAGAGTAGAGAATTAGAAGGAGACATTGCAAATTGAGAAGAGAGTGGGAGACAGATGAATAAAATGGGGAAGAGGTGAAAGAAACTACAGGAGTCAGCAAAGGATGGGAGGACTTGGTGTCCGTGCGTTGGGAGGGCTTGGTGTCTGTGATGTCACACTTTGTAGGCTGGATGCAGAGAAGAATGGCTGACCAGTGTGTTCCTCTGTTAGCGGGCATTGAACCTTGTGCTCATGTCATTATCACTAGTTATTTGCATGTCCTTTACAGGAGGTCGCAGTCAGTCCCGTCTGGCAAGACTACAGAGGAATAGGAACATTTTGCTTTCTTTTAATGTGTGACATTGAGTGAGTTGCCATGCACTGTTTCATCAAGCTCAATACATTCGACTTCCACGTGCTTTCTTTTTTTTTGGGGGGGGGGGGGGGTGTATGATATTGCTTTTCCTAGCCTTTGACTGTCCCCAGAGTCTACCTGTCCGACATGGGAGACCCTAACAACAGGCACGACACTGATAGCGGCTGCTGGGGGTCATTGGTACATAGAAGCTCTACTGCAGTGGTTCTCAACCGGTGGCGAATTTTAGGGTTTCCAGGGGGGGAAATGAAGACCATTTCAAGATCGCGTTAATACAAGAACCGATTACTTGATATTGTTGTTCCCTTCATACTTTACAGTTAAGTACGTCTCATCCTTCTAAAATTCATTTTATAAAGTCAGTAGACCCACAAATCATGTTTTATGTGGATGTCTAGACTTGGTTTAGTATATGCTGTTAACTTTACCTTCCATTTTTACGTATACTGTGTAGGGGTGGGGGGGGCTTTTTAGATAGGAAATATGAAAGGGGGGGGATGACGTTCTGAAAATACGGTGGAGGGGGGCACGGGCCAAATTTTTGATAAGAAGGGGGGAATGACGTTCTGAAAATATGGTGAAGGGGGGGGGGGGCACGGGCCAATAAAAGGTTGAGAACCACTGCTCTACTGGCACTCCAGGGTGGGGACACAGCACAGTGTGTTTAGTGCTGTCGACCTTCTTCACATGGTGTCATATTCTTCCAGGGGAAAAGCCGCTTTCATGTTACTCAGCTGATTTATTTGGTTTGTTCCAAAGACTAGTCCATGACCTTGTAGCCGGCATTGTCTACAGAATAGGGATTGCCAACACCCGCATCATTTCTTCTTCCATGGTCCTCTCTAACAACACACCTGGTGGCATCATGTTGATGCGTCTCTGTAGAATGTGGGCAAAATCATATTGCTTGACTTATACGTTGATTTGTGTTAACATATTCTTTGACTGGTAGTAACTTACTCTTTGACTCGTAACATATTCTGTGACGGGTGTTAACACATTTTTACACTTGTGCGATCATTGATCTTGGCTTTCTCACATGTCCAGGTTGCCATACTGGAGAGTGTCAATGAAGACTTGGAGGAGAAGCTCAAACAGAAAACCACCAAAGTGGAAGATCTGGAGTCTGAGCTGGATAAGCACAACCAGATTGTCTCATTCATCAACAACATGCAGCTGAGGGGAGCAGGCAACAAGAAGTAGTCTCACCTCACACATTGTCTACACACAGCTGAGGGGAGCCAGCAAGAAGTAGTCTCTCCTCACACATTGTCTACACACAGCTGAGGGGAGCCAGCAGGTAGTAGTCTCTCCTCACATATTGTCTACATACAGCTGAGGGGAGCCAGCGAGAAGTAGTCTCACACACAGGTCTAGTATTGTCTACACACAGCTGAGGGGAGCCAGCAGGTAGTAGTCTCTCCTCACACAGCTGAGGGGAGCCAGCAAGAAGTAGTCTCTCCTCACACATTGTCTACACACAGCTGAGGGGAGCCAGCAAGAAGTTGTCTCACCTCACACATTGTCTACACACAGCTGAGGGGAACCAGCAAGAAGTAGTCTCTCCTCACACATTGTCTACACACAGCTGAGGGGAACCAGCAAGAAGTAGTCTCTCCTTATACATTGTCTACACGCAGCTGAGGAGAGCCAGCAAGAAGTAGTCTCACACGCAGGTTTAGTATTGTCTACACACAGCTCTCATGTGTGTACCCTCACATGTCAACGGTGTTTGTTTAGTTATCATGGCAAATGTGGACCTGTTCAGTGACAGCTGCCAGATATGTCAGGATATTCAGTAGAAAGATGAGGGCTTTTATCATCTGGTGTCAGTATGTGACCACTCCACCATAATCTGTATTCATGACTACTCATAAACCCATTCCTGGGAAGTGTGGTGTCATTCACTTGGGAGATTTCATGCTATAAATATTCTATTGTCAGTGGGTTTTCTAAATAGGAATCTAGAACAAACATTGTCTTGTTTGTTAGCCCAAAGATATATTGTATATGTGGGTCTTGAAAAGACATTGCCTTTATGTGTGTGTGGCTCTATATACGACATTGCCTTTATATGTGTGTCTTGAAAAGACATTGCTTTTATGTGTGGGTGGCTCTATATATGGCATTGCCTTATACGTGTGTGTCTAGAAGTGACAGCCTTATATGTGTGTGTCTAGAAAATTACTTCCTTATGTGTGTATCTATAAATGACTGCCTTATACGTGTCTAGAAATGACATTGCCTTATACAGTATGTGTGTACATAGTTCTATACCCTGCCTGTCTGCCCTCTCGTCTATTCTACGTACAATGTCCTGTTCTACCATGTAGTGTTCTATATCCTGTTGGTCTGTCCCCTGTTCTACTCTACATCACAGATGAAGCACTATGTTGTTTGTACATCCCATTTACTGTTTGGCTTGTCTCACCAAGTTATTTGCTGCATTGCTTTCATTGTTGGATTTTACCATGTTCACATTGATCATTTGATCTTTTATACTTAAGCCTGTTTGAATTAATGACATTCCTGTTTCTGTTGCTAGGCTATTTGAGGGAGTAATTATTTGATTGCTAGGCTACTTGAGGGAGTAATGATTTGATTGCTAGGCTACTTGAGGGAGTAATGATTTGATTGCTAGGTTACTTGAGGGAGTAATGATTTGATTGCTAGTTTAGTTGTGGGAGTAATGATTTGATTGTAGTTAGAGGCTACTTGAGGGAGTAATGATTTGATTGCTAGTTTAGTTGTGGGAGTAATGATTTGATTGTAGTTAGAGGCTACTTGAGGGAGTAATGATTTGATTGCTAGTTTAGTTGTGGAAGTAATGATTTGATTGTGGTTAGGCTACCTGTGGGAGTAATGATTTGATTGCTAGGCTACTTTAGGGAGTAATGATTTTATTGCTATCCTGTAGTATAATGTAATAAAGGTTGTTCAGGAGACAGCTCCTGCGAGTTTCCGATTGCAGTCATGTGTTATTAGTATATGTGTCGTGGACGTTGTAATTTGCCTGTCCAAGTCCAGTGAGCTAGAAGGAGAAGATAGTTAGGACTCTGACACTAGGCTACTTGGAGTAATGACTTGATTGTTACAAAGTTACCTTTGAGAGAAATTATTTGAACTAAGGTAACTCTCATATTTTATACATATGTATACAAACATTAATTATTGCTTACATAACATATTCTTGGGTATGTTCAGTAAGCTGTCATTGTTGTCAGTAAAAGTGTCATTATTGTCCATATATTGTGTACAGCTATTATTAACTCATTGCTGTCATTACTGTTAAACATTTTTCAGCTCGTCCATCACACATCAAATTGTATATAAACTGTAATATGTCTCTGGTGTTATTTTATATAATGTTGAGCCATTCAATATGTGTGTTGAGTGTGGCATGACCTCGATACTGGCTGCAGTAAACAGTCGGCTGTGATTCTGCATAGATGAAACATGGGTCGCCGGTGTTGCAGGGAATAAACTTGCAATAAAAGCAGCCACACAAAGAGAAAGCATTTATTGATAACCACGAATACAGGCAATTGTGAACATGCTTGATGCATCAACAAAACACAACTATCAGCCAGTTTGAGATCAACACTTGGGCATGTCACAAGGCATGCATTGTTCAACTATCTCAACACTTTGGTGTGTCACAAGGCATGCATTGTTCAACTATCTCATCACTTTGATGTGTCACAAGGCATGCTTTGTTCAACCATCTCATCACTTTGATGTGTCACAAGGCATGCTTTGTTCAACTATCTCATCACTTTGATGTGTCACAAGGCATGCTTTGTTCAACTATCTCATCACTTTGGTGTGTCACAAGGCATGCTTTGTTCAACTATCTCATCACTTTGGTGTGTCACAAGGCATGCTTTGTTCAACTATCTCATCACTTTGATGTGTCACAAGGCATGCTTTGTTCAACTATCTCATCACTTTGGTGTGTCACAAAGCATGCATTGTTCAACTATCTCAACACTTTGACATGTCACAAAGCATGCTTTGTTCAACCATAGATAATAGTCACTTGTGTTTTTATAGGTCTACCCAAGAGGATCCACCTGTCTAGATCATCTGCTCCACCCATCAGTCGGCACGGACATATTTGTTGGTGTGACACCAACATCTCTACTGTCGGCACGGACATACTTGTTAGTGTGACACCAACATCTCTACTGTCAGCACAGACATACTTGTTAGTGTGACACCAACATCTGTACTGTCAACATGGACATACTTGTTAGTGTGACACCATCTCTACTGTCGGCACGGACATACTTGTTAGTGTGACACCATCTCTACTGTCAGCACAGACATACTTGTTAGTGTGACACCAACATCTGTACTGTCAACATGGACATACTTGTTAGTGTGACACCAACATCTCTACTGTCAGCACAGACATACTTGTTAGTGTGACACCAACATCTCTACTGTCAGCACAGACATACTTGTTAGTGTGACACCAACATCTCTACTGTCGGCACGGACATACTTGTTAGTGTGACACCATCTCTACTGTCAGCACGGACATACTTGTTAGTGTGACACCACCATCTCTACTGTCAGCACAGACATACTTGTTAGTGTGATACCAACATCTCTACTGTCGGCACGGACATACTTGTTAGTGTGATACCAACATCTCTACTGTCGGCATGGACATACTTGTTAGTGTGACACCATCTCTACTGTCAGCACGGACATACTTGTTAGTGTGACACCACCATCTCTACTGTCAGCACAGACATACTTGTTAGTGTGACACCAACATCTCTACTGTCGGCACGGACATACTTGTTAGTGTGACACCAACATCTCTACTGTCAGCACGGACATACTTGTTAGTGTGACACCACCATCTCTACTGTCAACATGGACATACTTGTTAGTGTGACACCAACATCTCTACTGTCAGCATGGACATACTGGTTAGTGTGACACCAACATCTCTACTGTCAGCACGGACATACTTGTTAGTGTGACACCAACATCTCTACTGTTGGCACGGACATACTTGTTAGTATGACACCATCTCTACTGTCAGCATGGACATACTTGTTAGTGTGACACCAACATCTCTACTGTCGGCACGGACATACTTGTTAGTGTGACACCATCTCTACTGTCAGCACGGACATACTTGTTAGTGTGACACCAACATCTCTACTGTCAGCACGGACATACTTGTTAGTGTGACACCATCTCTACTGTCAACATGGACATACTTGTTAGTGTGATACCAACATCTCTACTGTCAGCATGGACATACTTGTTAGTGTGACACCAACATCTCTACTGTCAGCACGGACATACTTGTTAGTGTGACACCAACATCTCTCCTGTCATCACGGACATACTTGTTAGTGTGACACCATCTCTACTGTCAGCACGGACATACTTGTTAGTGTGACACCAACATCTCTACTGTTGGCACGGACATACTTGTTAGTGTGACACCAACATCTCTACTGTCGGCACGGACATACTTGTTAGTGTGACACCAACATCTGTACTGTCAACATGGACATACTTGTTAGTGTGACACCAACATCTCTACTGTCGGCACGGACATACTTGTTAGTGTGACACCATCTCTACTGTCAGCACGGACATAATTGTTAGTGTGACACCAACATCTCTACTGTCGGCACGGACCATACTTGTTAGTGTGACACCATCTCTACTGTCAGCACGGACATACTTGTTAGTGTGACACCAACATCTCTACTGTCGGCACGGACCATACTTGTTAGTGTGACACCATCTCTACTGTCAGCATGGACATACTTGTTAGTGTGACACCAACATCTGTACTGTCAACATGGACATACTTGTTAGTGTGACACCAACATATCTACTGTCGGCACGGACATACTTGTAGTGTGACACCATCTCTACTGTCAGCAGGGACATACTTGTTAGTGTGACACCAACATCTCTACTGTCGGCACGGACATACTTGTTAGTGTGACACCATCTCTACTGTCAGCAGTTACATACTTGTTAGTGTGACACCAACATCTGTACTGTCAGCACGGACATACTTGTTAGTGTGACATCAACATCTCTACTGTCAGCACGGACATACTTGTTAGTGTGATACCAACATCTCTACTGTCAGCACGGACATACTTGTTAGTGTGACACCATCTCTACTGTCAGCATGGACATACTGGTTAGTGTGACACCACCATCTCTACTGTCAGCACGGACATATTTGTTAGTGTGACACCAACATCTCTACTGTTGGCACGGACATACTTGTTAGTATGACACCATCTCTACTGTCAGCACGGACATACTTGTTAGTGTGACACCAACATCTCTACTGTCAGCACGGACATACTTGTTAGTGTGACACCAACATCTCTACTGTTGGCACGGACATACTTATTAGTGTGACACCATCTCTACTGTCAGCACGGACATACTTGTTAGTGTAACACCAACATCTCTACTGTCAACATGGACATACTTGTTAGTGTGACACCAACATCTCTACTGTCGGCACAGACATACTTGTTAGTGTGACACCATCTCTACTGTCAGCACGGACATACTTGTTAGTGTGACACCAACATCTCTACTGTCGGCACGGACATACTTGTTAGTGTGACACCAACATCTGTACTGTCAACATGGACATACTTGTTAGTGTGACACCAACATATCTACTGTCGGCACGGACATACTTGTTAGTGTGACACCATCTCTACTGTCAGCAGTTACATACTTGTTAGTGTGACACCAACATCTGTACTGTCAGCACGGCCATACTTGTTAGTGTGACACCAACATCTCTACTGTCAGCACGGACATACTTGTTAGTGTGACACCAACATCTGTACTGTCAACATGGACATACTTGTTAGTGTGATACCAACATCTCTACTGTCAGCACAGACATACTTGTTAGTGTGACACCAACATCTCTACTGTCAGCACGGACATACTTGTTAGTGTGACACCAACATCTCTACTGTCAGCACGGACATACTTGTTAGTGTGACACCATCTCTACTGTCAGCACGGACATACTTGTTAGTGTGACACCACCATCTCTACTGTCAACATGGACATACTTGTTAGTGTGACACCAACATCTCTCCTGTCAGCACGGACATACTTGTTAGTGTGACACCATCTCTACTGTCAGCACGGACATACTTGTTAGTGTGACACCAACATCTCTACTGTTGGCACGGACATACTTATTAGTGTGACACCATCTCTACTGTCCGCACGGACATACTTGTTAGTGTGACACCAACATCTCTACTGTCAACATGGACATACTTGTTAGTGTGACACCAACATCTCTACTGTCGGCACGGACATACTTGTTAGTGTGACACCATCTCTACTGTCAGCACGGACATACTTGTTAGTGTGACACCAACATCTCTACTGTCGGCACGACATACTTGTTAGTGTGACACCATCTCTACTGTCAGCACGGACATACTTGTTAGTGTGACACCAACATCTCTACTGTCGGCACGGACATACTTGTTAGTGTGACACCATCTCTACTGTCAGCATGGACATACTTGTTAGTGTGACACCAACATCTGTACTGTCAACATGGACATACTTGTTAGTGTGACACCAACATATCTACTGTCGGCACGGACATACTTGTTAGTGTGACACCATCTCTACTGTCAGCAGGGACATACTTGTTAGTGTGACACCAACATCTCTACTATCGGCACGGACATACTTGTTAGTGTGACACCATCTCTACTGTCAACAGTTACATACTTGTTAGTGTGACACCAACATCTGTACTGTCAGCACGGACATACTTGTTAGTGTGACACCAACATCTCTACTGTCAGCACGGACATACTTGTTAGTGTGATACCAACATCTCTACTGTCAGCACGGACATACTTGTTAGTGTGACACCAACATCTCTACTGTCGGCACGGACATACTTGTTAGTGTGACACCAACATCTCTACTGTCAGCACGGACATACTTGTTAGTGTGACACCATCTCTACTGTCAGCACGGACATACTTTTTAGTGTGACACCAACATCTCTACTGTCAGCACGGACATACTTGTTAGTGTGACACCAACATCTCTACTGTTGGCACGGACATACTTATTAGTGTGACACCATCTCTACTGTCAGCACGGACATACTTGTTAGGTGACACCAACATCTCTACTGTCAACATGGACATACTTGTTAGTGTGACACCAACATCTCTACTGTCGGCACAGACATACTTGTTAGTGTGACACCATCTCTACTGTCAGCACGGACATACTTGTTAGTGTGACACCAACATCTCTACTGTCGGCACGGACATACTTGTTAGTGTGACACCATCTCTACTGTCAGCACGGACATACTTGTTAGTGTGACACCAACATCTGTACTGTCAACATGGACATACTTGTTAGTGTGACACCAACATCTCTACTGTCGGCACGGACATACTTGTTAGTGTGACACCATCTCTACTGTCAGCAGGGACATACTTGTTAGTGTGACACCAACATCTCTACTGTCGGCACGGACATACTTGTTAGTGTGACACCATCTCTACTGTCAGCAGTTACATACTTGTTAGTGTGACACCAACATCTGTACTGTCAGCACGGACATACTTGTTAGTGTGACACCAACATCTCTACTGTCAGCACGGACATACTTGTTAGTGTGATACCAACATCTCTACTGTCGGCACGGACATACTTGTTAGTGTGACACCAACGTTTCTACTGTTGGCACGGACATACTTGTTAGTGTGACACCAACATCTCTACTGTCAGCACGGACATACTTGTTAGTGTGACACCAACATCTGTACTGTCAACATGGACATACTTGTTAGTGTGACACCAACATCTCTACTGTCAGCACGGACATACTTGTTAGTGTGACACCAACATCTCTACTGTCAGCACGGACATACTTGTTAGTGTGACACCAACATCTCTACTGTCAGCATGGACATACTTGTTAGTGTGACACCAACATCTCTACTGTCAGCACGGACATACTTGTTAGTGTGACACCAACATCTCTACTGTCAGCACGGACATACTTGTTAGTGTGACACCAACATCTGTACTGTCAACATGGACATACTTGTTAGTGTGACACCAACATCTCTACTGTCAGCACGAACATACTTGTTAGTGTGACACCAACATCTCTACTGTCAGCACGGACATACTTGTTAGTGTGACACCAACATCTCTACTGTCAGCACGGACATACTTGTTAGTGTGACACCAACATCTCTACTGTCGGCACGGACATACTTGTTAGTGTGACACCAACATCTCTACTGTCAGCACGGACATACTTGTTAGTGTGACACCAACATCTGTACTGTCAACATGGACATACTTGTTAGTGTGACACCAACATCTGTACTGTCAGCACGGACATACTTGTTAGTGTGACACCAACATCTGTACTGTCAGCACGGACATACTTGTTAGTGTGACACCAACATCTCTACTGTCAGCACGGACATACTTGTTAGTGTGATACCAACATCTCTACTGTCGGCACGGACATACTTGTTAGTGTAACATCTCTACTGTCAACAGCAACCATCAGCTACAATACAAACAGTTATATGATCACACCAGATCATATCACACAATCACAGACAACCCAGATAGTGCCACATATCAGTCACTGACATACAGCAGACTGAGAAAGGCTGAAGAGAGCTTCCCTAAAACATGCCCGAATGGTACAATGATAGAATGCGCAGGGAAACTAAGGAGATGCGTCAGACGTCAACAAACAAGTTTACGCTGTGACACCGGCTTGGGATTGGGATGTGTGTGATATTCTGAGGAGTCAATGTCGTGGACCAGATTGGATATTCTTATGAAGGTATAGCTCATATTCAAGTGGACGACGGGAGGAGTCACTTGCTGGGATCGAAAGACCATGGACCCAGGAGCGAGATGAATATAACTAGAGGATACTGACACGGAACAAACGAACACAGGAATGAAAACCAGAATGAGCGCTGAGGTAGAGGTTAAGGACATATGAGCATGGCAATTCGAGCTGCTCATAATAGGTGCTGATCCTGTCTTAGGGACACCCTATAGAGACGAAGAATTGTGTATTGCAACATTGTTTATACACCCAAATAAACAGGTGTATTTTAATGCTATTATCGTCAGAGCCGCATCTGTGAATTTTCGTTGCCAACTTTAATTTGACGTTGAGTGTTTTGTTTACTCCGGAGGCGAGCCAAATTTCAACAATACCTCGGGTGGATTCTTATTATTGAGAGGGATCGCACTTCGAGGCATATGGGGACTCTTACCGGCCAAGTAAATTACAGCAGTGACCTTACGAGATCCACAAAGGAATAATGAAGCCTGTACGGGAAGAATATGTCAAGAAACTGTGCACGGAAAGAAAGCTTGCACACCAAACTTCAATGTGACGCACCACACGACATTCGGCGGAAATGATAACGCCCAATAAAACGCTGGAATATCCACAGTTGAAAACACAGAGCAAACGTTACAAATTACAATAATATAAGTATTGCTGAAAGATCTACAACAGAAGGTAAGAGGAACTTTAATATACCTCTTAGATCTCGCACATACATCGAGAATTTACGTGCCAGGCATTAGTCAATAAACATTTACAACAGCGTTAATACTTACTACAGCAATATTTACACTTCAAGGCATAATTGTTCCAGTAGCGGTATACCTAAGCCTGAAATGCTGATATATAATTATACAGCTACTGAATTGTCAACACTACAACTACAAATGCATCTATGAAATAGTCGCCAACGCACATATATTTATCACCTACAAGATCAAATAGAAATTACATGCAATTAACAGTTTGCACAGTTACGTGCGCATCAGATATGAATAAGTTTTCGCGCACTATTGCACGGATGTAAATATAACAGAATTGACAGCACGTATTTAAAGAATATTTATGTGAATTATTATGAAATTGAAAAGTGCGATACTAGTTTAAGATCTTTAGAACTTATAAACAAAACGATGTCTGAGGAAAGTATGACAGTGTTCAATTCAACAAAGTTGAAAAGTACAAATATTAGCAGGCATACAGTACAGAAACACCATAAGTATAGAAGAAAGAAATAGATTGAAAGAAAAATAAAATGGGATGAAAGTGTTAGGTTCATATCAACACATAATACACTACAGACACATTAGGGTCTTAGGTCTGATTAATTGGTTATGCCAGGTATCACTTGTCAGAATTGTTCACACTATCTAATAGTTCTATAATTCATCTTAAAAATAGTTCGATTCTCTATTCTTTGATAATTATGTCTATAATAGAGAACATTACTAAGTTTATATAGGATTCTTCACAACTCTATGTCTGCAAGATTTTAATCAGTCAATCATATCATATGAGACATTCTCAGTCGATTATAGAATATACAGTAAGATTGATATATGTTATAAGTTATTCAGTTATAGTTTATTATTATTATTATTATTTTATAAAATATTTGAGAAATTTAATAAAGTTCAATCAAATAGCACCTAATTAATAAATGATGTTGATACAATCGGTGACTTTAAATTAATACTGTTAGGTGTATATAGTATAATCAAATAGATACATGTGTTGTTAATTTACATTTATTGGCAGAGACATCTACACGGATGCAATAGCCATTAATAGGTCCTGCACACTTGATGGATATTTCGACCGTCATTATTTTACGTGGAAAACTACGGTCAAGTATTTGTAGATAGTGTTGTGTAATGTTATTAATTCTGTCCAATTTTGGAACATTGAAACATTCGTCAAATCATTAATTAGAATTATTTAGTTAATTAATTAATTCAATTTTGTTATATTAATGTGTTACATAAATAAGTCATTAATTTGGAATGTGTATATTGATAATTAGTATTTCACTTGTAATTAAGAAACATTGAAGTAATTATTTGGTGATTAGGTAAATAGTTGGGTAAGCAAGGTTTCAGCTGAACTAATTCTATGAAAGCGAACTGGGTTGCCAATCGATCCATTAAGATCTATGAATATATACGGAATCGGCTGATGGTCTAAAGATATACACACAAGTATTGGACAGTCTAACATATCAAATGGCACCATAAAATCTCGCAAGACATGAATAGTTACGTCTACCCTACCAACATATAAATATACATGGAATATATGGAGGAACAACGACGACGACCAAAAATGGAATACTGGGAAACCCATTATTACTCTCGTCCACAACTCCGGGTTTTGACCTAGAGTGAGGACAAGTTAGGGACTAATGGTATCATTAGTTGGTCCGGCCCTCCCATAGGCCGGCCACATGACGTTCACCGTGGGTGTGAGCAGGAGGGCATGCCCGTGAGTAATTTTTTTTTTTTTTTGAGGGTTATTAACGGGAACCATAATGTCATGTTCAGCAATGGATACAACTTAGGTTGTCAGTGATGCTATTTGTCATGGGTAATAAATGTATATGTGTATATGAATTAAATGATATCATTTAATTTGTAGGGCGGGGGGCATAATGCCACATATCAGTCACTGACATACAGCAGACTGAGAAAGGCTGAAGAGAGCTTCCCTAAAAGATGCACCGAATGGTACAATGATAGAATGCGCAGGGAAACTAAGGAGATGCGTCAGACGTCAACAAACAAGTTTACGCTGTGACACCGGCTTGGGATTGGGATGTGTGTGATATTCTGAGGAGTCAATGTCGTGGACCAGATTGGATATTCTTATGCAGGTATAGCTCATATTCAAGTGGACGACGGGAGGAGTCACTTGCTGGGATCGAAAGACCATGGACCCAGGAGCGAGATGAATATAACTAGAGGATACTGACACGGAACAAACGAACACAGGAATGAAAACCAGAATGAGCGCTGAGGTAGAGGTTAAGGACATATGAGCATGGCAATTCGAGCTGCTCGTAATAGGTGCTGATCCTGTCTTAGGGACACCCTATAGAGACGAAGAATTGTGTATTGCAACATTGTTTATACACCCAAATAAACAGGTGTATTTTAATGCTATAATCGTCAGAGACGCATCTGTGAATTTTCGTTGCCAACTTTAGTTTGACATTGAGTGTTTTGTTTACTCCGGAGGCGAGCCAAATTTCAACAATACCTCGGGTGGATTCTTATAATTGAGAGGGATCGCACTTCGAGGCAGATAGCATCACATAATCACAGACAACCCAGATAGTATCACACAATCACAGACAATCCAGATAGTATCACACAATCACAGACAACCCAGATAGTATCACACAATCACAGACAACCCAGATACTATCACACAATCAGACAACCCAGATACTATCACACAATCACAGACAACCCAGATACTATCACACAATCAGACAACCCAGATACTATCACACAATCACAGACAACCCAGATACTATCACACAATCAGACAACCCAGATACTATCACACAATCACAGACAACCCAGATAGTATCACACAATCACAGACAATCCAGATAGTATCACACAATCACAGACAACCCAGATAGTATCACACAATCACAGACAATCCAGATAGTATCACACAATCACAGACAACCCAGATACTATCACACAATCACAGACAACCCAGATAGTATCACACAATCACAGACAATCCAGATAGTATCACACAATCACAGACAACCCAGATAGTATCACACAATCACAGACAACCCAGATAGTATCACACAATACAGCTACATATAAAAACAAGTCAATATTTTGATGTATGTGTTGTGGGAAATATGTCACTATCTGGGGACTGCTCGTGTCACATCTGTGATACCTCAAACGTCACTATCTGGGGACTGTTCATGTCACATCTGTGATACCTCAAATGGCAATATCTATGACACCACAAGTACCTCTAGTTTTGCATAAATACTGAACATACCCCAGACACAAAGCTTAGCCCTCACCAGATGATGATCTCCCTGTGCCTCAACAACCAACTACAGGCCTGTCACCGTGCGACATTACTACACTCTGAACATCTCTGGAGACCTGCTGCTCCTTCAGCATAGATAGGTGGATGGGGTGTGTGAGTGTGGGTGGAAGATGTATGTGTTGATGGGCGGGTGGGGGATGTGTGGGTGTGAGTGGTTGAGGGATGAGTACGTGAGCGAGTGGATATATGTGGGAGATGAGTGTATGGGTTGGGGGTGGGGGATGTGTGTGTGTAGGTGGGGATGTGTGTTTTACTGGGTGGTTGGGGATCTGTGCGTGTGTGGTTGAGGATATGTGGGTGAGTGTTGATGGGTTATGCAATGAGTGAAGGATGTGTGGGTGAGGAGATGTGTTGGTGCGTAATGGGTGGGAGGGTGCATGTATGTGTGCCTGGGAGTCTCTGTGGCGAAGTGGTCAAGCCGTTTGACTTGTGATCCGAAGGTTGTGGGTTCGATTCCGGGTCGCACCCTTCGGTTTACGAGTTAAATGTTTCGGAGACTCCTGTGGGTCGTCGCTAAAAGCTACAGAGTTCGTGCTTTGTGCGACGCTTTCCGAGCTGCGGAAAGAGACCGAGCCATATGGGATAAAACCCGGTGCGATGAAGTCGACCCTGTCGACTTTTAAGCGACTTTTTTTTTAATGTATGTGTGCATGGGGGTGGGTGGGAGATGTGTGTGTGTTTGAGGAGATGTGTGTGCCTGAGGGTGTGGGTTGGGTGGATGGTTGGATTATGTGTCTCATAACATGGTAATATGCATTGTTTATATGGGTGGATGGTTGGATTATGTCTCTCATAACATGGTAATATGCATTGTTTATATGGGTGGATGGTTGGATTATGTGTCTCATAACATGGTAATATGAATTGTTTATGTTTACAACATTCATTTGACAATGTATTTTTCCTATGTGAATGTATTATGCATTATTGATGAAAGAAAGATGAGTGATTGGAAGGGCCAAATGTAAGACGGGCCTGCGTGCCCAATTTGTTACCCTTTGAAAATCAAGTTCGTTCGTTAGATAGCTGATGCACGAAAGATGAGTGATTGGAAGGGTCGACGGGTCTGCGTTCCCCTTTGAAAATAAAGTTTGTTTGTTCAGCTACTTTCGGTCATCCAGACAATCTGCTGTGGCCCGAACACGTGTTCATGAAAGCCTCACAGAAACTTGTGTTAGAGCCACAATGTTGGACAGTTACTAGACACCATCTGTACTACAGCACTGCACACTTCAGCTCACACAACTCTTCACTAAGCAACTGTGTCCAATAAAAGAATATTATGTTTATGTTTGAACCATTCCATAAATACAAGAATAACGTATTATGTTAGATCTATTCCATAAATACAAGAATATCACGTATATGTTGGAACTATTTTATAAATACAAAAGCATGTCACTTTGATATGTGAATTATCATAACAAGCATCATAAATAAACATGCAAATCTAGGTAAATAAAACAATAAACTAGATACTGGCACCATGTCGCCTTGACAGACAATAGCTTGTTACAATGGGCTTTAGAAGAAAAGTATAATAACGATCCATAGCGGTAGCGAATGTGACTAGACAGATAAATTCACATCATAACTATAACCCATGGTGGTAGCGAATGTGACTGGACAGATAAATTCACATCATAACTATAACCCATGGCGGTAGCGAATGTGACTGGACAGATAAATTCACATCATAACTACAACCCATGGCGGTAGCGAATGTGACTGGACAGATAAATTCACATCATAAATGTTCATCCACAATGAGTGCATGTGAACATATGGTCATCTCCACCATCACACACCATCTGACATCTCACACAGTCAAGTGTGTGACCTATCTGCAATCATTTTCTCCTGTGTCTTTAATCCATTCCTGGTCTCCCTGATCTAGGGATAATTTACTGCTGACCTCTAATTCTAGCTATGTGAAATAGTCTACTATCCCCAGCTTCACATTGTCAACAATTCTAGATATGTGAAATAGTCTACTATCCCCAGCTTCACATTGTCAACAATTCTAGATATGTGAAATAGTCTACTATCACCAGCTTCACATTGTCAACAATTCTAGATATGTGAAATAGTCTACTATCCTCAGCTTCACATTGTCAACAATTCTAGATATGTGAAATAGTCTACTATCCTCAGCTTCACATTGTCAACAATTCTAGATATGTGAAATAGTCTACTATCCTCAGCTTCACATTGTCAACAATTCTAGATATGTGAAATAGTCTACTATCCTCAGCTTCACATCGTCAACAATTCTAGATATGTGAAATAGTCAACAATTCTAGATATGTGAAATAGTCAACAATTCTAGATATGTGAAATAGTCTACTATCCTCAGCTTCACATCGTCAACAATTCTAGATATGTGAAATAGTCTACTGTCCTCAGCTTCACATCGTCAACAATTCTAGATATGTGAAATAGTCAACAATTCTAGATATGTGAAATAGTCTACTGTCCTCAGCTTCACATCGTCACCACAGACTGATGGTTCCCCATGTGCACCTTAATCTGTGTCATCTTTTTGCTAATTGTTAAAACTATAACAGGCATTGGAGAATGCAGATAATAGGCTTAATTCTTCCATAGAGTGGGTCTGCAAAAAATAAATCTCTAATCAGTACTCTCCTAATATGGTCTTGGCCTTCAATCTCTCAGCATTGTAGAGGTCATCATCTTAGCATGAGTGAATGTATATACCACCATCCTGATCATGAAAGTTTGTTTCAATAGAAGTGAAAAGAATTATTCCTGTGAGAAAGTATACAGCCTTGCTTAACTCCACTCTCCTGATGACACCCTTCATGCCTGTGTGGTATGACTCCATCAATAAAAAAAATAATTTAAAAAAGTCGACAGGGTCGACTTCACTGCACCGGGTTTTATCCCATATGGCTCTGTCTCTTTCCGCAGCACGGAAAGCGTTGCACAAAGCACGAACTCCGTAGCTCTAGCGACGACCCACAGGAGTCTCCGAAAAATTAAACTCGTGAACCGAAGGACGCGGCCCGGAATCGAACCCACAACCTTCGGAGCCCGAGTTAAACGGCTTGACCACTTCGCCACGAAGACTCCTATAATCAATAAGATATCCTAATAATCAATAAGATACACACACATGATTTCTAAACAGCCAAGGAAAAGTTGGCAGTGAGGTGCTGGGGCAGCCATCCCTGGCACTATCACATACTTCAAACCCTGTGGGGTGGCCATCGGTGGGTCAGAGACGCCATACATAACCTCTCCCCCTTGCTGCCTTGCTGCGTCTGTCTTCTTAGATAAAGGTTAGTGGAATCAACCGTACACAAACCGGCAGAAGGAAAGGTGAAACCACCAACCCAGTTAATCATGCTTCAAGACAAACTCAACAGAAAACAAGTAAATGTACATTGCACACCCTAAAGTCACATGGAGAAGAGAAGTGGATACAGAAATGGACAATATGGGAGGACATGGGCAGAGCAGCCTGGGACAGTTGAGGCAGGAGGGCTGGGGGTGAGTGGGTTGATGACCTTTGTCCCAGAGGGGGATATCTGGTAAAAGGAGAAGAAAGAAATTATACAGACAGAGGAGTATCATAACATCCACAGCCGGGAAGGTTAACCCGGTCAACAAATGCCCGCAGAAGTTGGATGTGTCGGCCTAACGGCGCAAGAACACAGCTCTGCTGTAAACAGGCACAACGCAGTCACATCCGAAAAAAAAAAATCCGGATGAACGCAGAAGAAGAAGAAGATAACATCCACAGAAAGCTTCAGAACATCCACAGAAAGCTTCAGTTATACAGAAAATATAGAGTCAGGTTCAGTTTCAAATTATCACTGAGAAACTCATCATTGGAGAACTAATCACAGAAAAACTCATCACTATGTAACTCATCACTGAAAAATGTATCACTATGAAACTCATCACTGAAAAACTTATCACTATGTAACTCGTCACTGAGAACTTATCAGTATAATAATAACAGAGAAACTCAGTATTGAGAAAATATTTAACTCTCACTGAGAAACCTATCACTAAACAACTCATTGCTGAAAAACTTCACTATGAAAAAACTCATCTCCAGACGTTTGAAGAGACCAAATTATACATACCGAGTCTGAATAAATCTCTCAACTTCTGATCTCTCAACTTTTGATGTCTCAACTTCTGATCTCTCTCTTAACTTTTGATATCTCAACTTGTGATCTCTCTCTTAACTTTTGATCTCTCTCTCAACTTCTGATCTCTTAACTTTTGATCTCTCATCTCCTGATCTCTCAACTTTCGATCTCTCAACTTCTGATCTCTCAACTTTTGATGTCTCAACTTCTGATCTCTCTCTTAACTTTTGATATCTCAACTTGTGATCTCTCTCTTAACTTTTGATCTCTCTCTCAACTTCTGATCTCTTAACTTTTGATCTCTCATCTCCTGATCTCTCAACTTTCGATCTCTCAAATTCTGATCTCTCAACTTTTGAACTCTCAAAATGTGCTTTAATCTTCAACAACCCATAAACATAACATTTGAAAAATATTTACCATCACACACAACATGTGAAAAACATCACACATAATGTATTTAAAAAAAAGATTGTACACATACAAATATGTGACGAACTCTTGAAAGATGTGTGACATGATGTTGAGAGAGTGGTGTACAGGCGCCGGCAAGATCAAGAAATGTTCACAGAATGAAAAGCTGTGACCGTTCAAATGTCAGTTGGGCCTGCTTGTCCAATTTGTGACACTTTGAAAACAATGTATTTGTTCAGTCACCTGATGATGCTGATGATTCTCCCAACTCTTCAACTTAAGATGATTTGTTTATTCTTAATTCATTCAACAATAAAATGTAAAAACAACAAACTTTTGAACTATGTCTAAAAAGACAATATTCAATATCATGAAAATTCTCCTCAAAAAGTTAGATCAAACAAGAACACACAGTAAATGCTAAGCTCGGCAGGTGCAATGACACAATGTGGAATAAAAACATGTGATAACATCACACATAAGGTGGTGTTAGCAATCACTGTGATCATGTTCATATTGTCAAAGAAAGGTCAGCTCGTAGTGCAGTCTTGCATACATGAGAGACATCAAGCACACACACACATACAAGAGAGGCATCAAGCACACACAGACATATAGGAGAGGCATCAAGCACACAGACATACAGGAGAGGCATCAAGCACACACGAGGCATCAAGCACACAGACATACAGGAGAGACATCAAGCACACAGACATACATGAGAGACATCAAGCACACATACAAGAGAGGCATCAAGCACACAGACATACAGGAGAGGCATCAAGCACACACACACATACAAGAGAGGCATCAAGCACACACACATACAGGAGAGGCATCAAGCACACACACATACAGGAGAGGCATCAAGCACACACATACAGGAGAGGCATCAAGCACACACACATACAGGAGAGGCATCAAGCACACACACATACAGGAGAGGCATCAAGCACACACACATACAGGAGAGGCATCAAGCACACACACATACAGGAGAGACATCAACCACAGACATACAGGAGAGACATCAAACACACATGAGGCATCAAGCACACAGACATACAGGAGAGGCATCAAGCACACACACATACAGGAGAGGCATCAAACACACACATAGAAGAGAGACATCAAACACACACATACAAGAGAGGCATCAAATACACAGACAGGAGAGGCATCAAGCACACACACATACAGGAGAGGCATCAAGCACACACACATACAGGAGAGGCATCAAACACACACATACAAGAGAGGCATCAAATACACAGACACAGGAGAGGCATCAAGCACACACACATACAGGAGAGGCATCAAGCACACACATACAGGAGAGGCATCAAGCACACACACATACAGGAGAGGCATCAAGCACACACACATACAGGAGAGGCATTAAACAAACACACATACAGGAGAGGCATCAAGCACACACAGACATATAGGAGAGGCATCAAGCACACACACACATACAGGAGAGGCATTAAGCACACACACATACAGGAGAGGCATCAAGCACACACAGACATATAGGAGAGGCATCAAGCACACACAGACATACAGGAGAGGCATCAAGCACACACAGACATACAGGAGAGGCATCAAGCACACACAGACATACAGGAGAGGCATCAAGCACACACAGACATACAGGAGAGGCATTAAGCACACACAGACATATAGGAGAGGCATTAAGCACACACACTTACAGGAGAGGCATCAAGCACACACACACATACAGGAGAGGCATCAAGCACACACACACATACAGGAGACGCATTAAACACACACAGACATATAGGAGAGGCATCAAGCACACACACACACATACAGGAGAGGCATTAAACAAACAGACATACAGGAGAGACATTAAACAAACAGACATACAGGAGAGGCATCAAGCACACACAAGACATACAGGAGAGGCATTAAACACACACACATACAGGAGAGACATTAAACACACACACATACAGGAGAGGCATTAAACACACACACATACAGGAGAGACATTAAACACACACACATACAGGAGAGGCATTAAACACACACACATACAGGAGAGGCATTAAACACACACACATACAGGAGAGACATTAAACACACACACATACAGGAGAGGCATTAAACACACACACATACAGGAGAGACATTAAACACACACACATACAGGAGAGGCATTAAACACACACACATACAGGAGAGACATTAAACACACACACATACAGGAGAGGCATTAAACACACACACATACAGGAGAGACATTAAACAAACAGACATACAGGAGAGGCATCAAGCACACACACATACAGGAGAGACATCAAGCACACACAAGACATACAGGAGAGGCATTAAACACACACACATACAGGAGAGGCATTAAACAAACAGACATACAGGAGAGGCATTAAACACACACACATACAGGAGAGGCATTAAACAAACAGACATACAGGAGAGGCATTAAACAAACAGACATACAGGAGAGACATCAAGCACACACAAGACATACAGGAGAGGCATTAAACACACACACATACAGGAGAGGCATTAAACAAACAGACATACAGGAGAGGCATCAAGCACACACACATACAGGAGAGACATCAAGCACACACAAGACATACAGGAGAGGCATTAAACACACACACATACAGGAGAGGCATTAAACAAACAGACATACAGGAGAGACATTAAACAAACAGACATACAGGAGAGGCATCAAGCACACACACATACAGGAGAGACATCAAGCACACACAAGACATACAGGAGAGGCATTAAACACACACACATACAGGAGAGGCATCAAGCACACACAGACATACAGGAGAGGCATCAAGCACACACACATACAGGAGAGACATCAAGCACACACAGACATACAGGAGAGGCATTAAACACACACACATACAGGAGAGGCATCAAGCACACACACACATACAGGAGAGGCATTAAACACACACACATACAGGAGAGGCATCAAGCACACACAGACATACAGGAGAGGCATCAAGCACACACACATACAGGAGAGACATCAAGCACACACAAGACATACAGGAGAGGCATTAAACACACACACATACAGGAGAGGCATCAAGCACACACACACATACAGGAGAGGCATCAAGCACACACACACATACAGGAGAGGCATTAAACACACACAGACATACAGGAGAGGCATCAAGCACACACACACATACAGGAGAGGCATTAAACACACACACACACATACAGGAGAGGCAGCAAGCACACACACACATACAGGAGAGGCATCAAGCACACACACATACAGGAGAGGCATTAAACACACACAGACATACAGGAGAGGCATCAAGCACACACACATACAGGAGAGGCATTAAACAAACAGACATATAGGAGAGGCATCAAGCACACACACATACAGGAGAGACATTAAACAAACAGACATATAGGAGAGGCATCAAGCACACACACATACAGGAGAGACATTAAACAAACAGACATATAGGAGAGGCATCAAGCACACACACATACAGGAGAGGCATCAAGCACACACAGACATATAGGAGAGGCATCAAGCACACACATACAGGAGAGGCATCAAGCACACACAGACATACAGGAGAGGCATTAAACACACACACACATACAGGAGAGGCATCAAGCACACACACACATACAGGAGAGGCATTAAGCACACACACATACAGGAGAGGCATTAAGCACACACACATACAGGAGAGGCATTAAACACACACACACATACAGGAGAGGCATCAAGCACACACACATACAGGAGAGGCATCAAGCACATACAGGAGAGGCATCAAGCACACACAGACATATAGGAGAGGCATTAAACACACACACATACAGGAGAGGCATCAAGCACACACAGACATACAGGAGAGGCATCAAGCACACACAGACATACAGGAGAGGCATCAAGCACACAGACATACAGGAGAGGCATCAAGCACACACACATACAGGAGAGGCATCAAGCACACAGACATACAGGAGAGGCATCAAGCACACACACATACAGGAGAGGCATCAAGCACACACACATACAGGAGAGGCATCAAGCACACACAGACATATAGGAGAGGCATCAAGCACACACAGACATACAGGAGAGGCATCAAGCACACACACATATAGGAGAGGCATCAAGCACACACACATATAGGAGAGGCATCAAGCACACACAGACATATAGGAGAGGCATTAAACACACACACATACAGGAGAGGCATCAAGCACACACATACAGGAGAGGCATCAAGCACACACATACAGGAGAGGCATCAAGCACACACAGACATATAGGAGAGGCATCAAGCACACACACATACAGGAGAGGCATCAAGCACACACAGACATACAGGAGAGGCATTAAACACACACACATACAGGAGAGGCATCAAGCACACACAGACATACAGGAGAGGCATCAAGCACACACACACATACAGGAGAGGCATCAAGCACACACAGACATACAGGAGAGGCATCAAACAAACACACATACAGGAGAGGCATCAAGCACACACACACACATACAGGAGAGGCATCAAGCACACACACATAAAGGAGAGGCATCAAGCACACACAGACATATAGGAGAGGCATCAAACACACAGACATATAGGAGAGGCATTAAACACACAGACATACAGGAGAGGCATTAAGCACACACACACATACAGGAGAGGCATCAAGCACACACAGACATATAGGAGAGGCATCAAGCACACACACATACAGGAGAGGCATCAAGCACACACAGACATACAGGAGAGGCATCAAGCACACACACATACAGGAGAGGCATCAAGCACACACAGACATACAGGAGAGGCATCAAGCACACACACATACAGGAGAGGCATCAAGCACACACAGACATACAGGAGAGGCATCAAGCACTTGAATGTATCAGTGTGGTTCCATGAGATGGCTGCGAACTGCCAACAACAGACATGGAAGAAGGTGCTGGAACCTCCAGGCACTTCTGTTGTTATTTTAAAACGTAAAATTCAACAACGTGATAAAATCAACAATAAGATAAAATCAACAATAAGATGGAATCAAAAATCTGGTGGAATCAACAACGCGATGGAATAAATAACATTCTAAACTACCTTGTCTTCCTTACTTAGGTCTAGTGCATTGGAAATGCAGCCATTTCAGAAATGCATGATGGGTTATTTCTATGTCGAGTCCTTGCCGCGTGTCCTCAACCCAACCGCATCGCATCTACAGTAATCGAGTTCCGTGACTATACACATATTTATAATAATGTAAATTAGGAGGGGATATTATTTCATTCAAGGTGTGTCAGTTCTGAGAGCCTGGCAGCGTGTGGGCTCACCTGCTGGCCCAGTGCTACTGGGTTTAGATCCACACAAAGGCAGAGCTTGTACACTGACCCAGCCTACAATTGGCATCAGGAAGTATCGTGGGAAGTAAAGGCTGACCAGTGTGAGACTGCCCACATCACCCACAGACTGACCACATCACCCACAGACTGACCACATCACACAAAGACTGCCCACATCCTGCCCACATCACCCACAGACTGACCACATCACCCACAGACTGCCCACATCACCCAAAGACTGCCCACATCACCCACAGACTGCCCACATCACCCACAGACTGCCCACATCATCCACAGACTGCCCACATCATCCACAGACTGACCAAATCACCCACAGACTGACCACACCACACAGACTGACATCACCCATAGACTGATCACAACACCCACAGACTGACCACATCACCCACAGACTGACATCACCCACAGACTGACCACATCACCCACAGACTGACATCACCCACAGACTGACCACATCACCCACAGACTGCCTACAACACCCACAGACTGACATCACCCACAGACTGCCCACATCACCCACAGACTGACATCACCCACAGACTGCCCACATCACCCACAGACTGACATCACCCACAGACTGCCCACATCACCCACAGACTGCCCACATCACCCACAGACTGACCACAACACCCACAGACTGACCACATCACCCACAGACTGCCCACAACACCCACAGACTGACATCACCCACAGACTGCCCACATCACCCACAGACTGACCACATCACTCACAGACTGCCCACATCACCCACAGACTGACCACATCACCCACAGACTGACCACATCACCCACAGACTGACTACATCTGACTACATCACCCACAGACTGACAACATCACCCACAGACTGCCCACATCACCACATCACTCACAGACTGCCCACATCACCCACAGACACTACATTTGACCACATCACCCACAGACTGACCACATCACCCACAGACTGCCCACATCACCCACAGACCGCCTTCATGACCCACAGACTGACCACATCACATCACCCACAGACTGCCGACCACATCACATCACCCAAAGATTGCCCACATCACCCACAGACTGCCCACATCACATCACCCACAGACTGCCCACATCACCCACAGACTGACCACATCACCCACAGACTGCCCACATCACCCACAGACTGCCCACATCACCCACAGACTGCCCACATCACCCACAGACTGCCCACATCACCCACAGACTGACATCACCCACAGACTGACATCACCCACAGACTGACATCACCCATAGACTGACATCACCCACAGACTGCCCACATCACCCACAGACTGCCCACATCACCCACAGACTGACCACATCACCCACTGACTGACATCACCCACAGACTGACATCACCCACAGACTGACATCACCCACAGACTGACATCACCCACAGACTGACATCACCCACAGACTGACATCACCCACAGACTGCCCACATCACCCACAGACTGCCCACATCACCCATAGACTGACATCACCCACAGACTGCCCACATCACCCACAGACTTCCCACATCACCCACAGACTGCCAACTGAACTATACAAATATGGCTCTATCGCAGGATGACCAATGTGCCATCAGGCATGTTCAAGGGTCCTTTAAATCATCTCTGAAATGTATTTCACACCATCAAATATCTGGGTCACTGACAACATAAACATTGTTAAATATCTGGGTCACTGACAACATAAACACTGTTAAATATCTGGGTCACTGACACCATAAACACTGTTAAATATCTGGGTCACTGACACCATAAACACTGTTAAATATCTGGGTCACTGACAACAGAAACACTGTTAAATATCTGGGTCACTGACACCATAAACATTGTTAAATATCTGGGTCACTGACAACAGAAACACTGTTAAATATCTGGGTCACTGACAACAGAAACACTGTTAAATATCTGGGTCACTGACACCATAAACATTGTTAAATATCTGGGTCACTGACACCATAAACACTGTTAAATATCTGGGTCACTGACACCATAAACACTGTTAAATATCTGGGTCACTGACACCATAAACATTGTTAAATATCTGGGTTACTGACACATAAACACTGTTAATATCTGGGTCACTGACACCATAAACAGCTGTGTAGCAATGTTTTAGCTTCATGACAGTCAATGAGGTGCATGTATTTGTGAGTTACGGCTGCACAATATACTACCCAGACATCTGATCACCAATATACTTGTGAAATGCAATGTTACCCAGAAATCTGATCCCCAATAAGCCTGCAGACTACCTGCCTGCCGACATATGTGGCTTAGCAGTCATGAACACAATTTCACAATACGACATACTGGGTTTGAAATCAACAACATGTGAAATGGATCAGACTACCATACGTTCATGTTCACAATTATATGAGTATCAGTCGTTCAGAAAGCAATGGCAAACTACTGAGAGTAAAATTGCCTAGAAGATCACAAACAGCCAAAAAAACGCTGGGGTTGAATGCAACACTTGTAAAAGGCATACAACTAATGTTAACTATACTCTTGTGCGCACAATAGTGGAGAGTGTAGGGTATATAAATAAATATGATATGACCAACAATACATGAAACCACCCTGCAACTTTCCACCAGCACCCTGGCTTTTTGTGACTCTGAAAATGATGTCCAACAATGATGTTCAAATCATCAACAGCAACCAACAATAAATAACACCGGAACAAGGCCGACAAGGCATGTGCTGAAGCTTCTCAGACAGGCGCCCTTCCGTAACAGCAGTGTCAGCACCAGCAACAGATGGAGACAAGATCCTGGTCAAGCCACCGCAAGGTCTCTCAGCAGGACCACCGGCAGGTCCTCCACGCGGGTGTCTGTTTAATACAGCAGCTGCTGGCGTCCTGGATGCACATCTCATATTAGCCGAGAGTGCTGTGCACATTCACTGAAAAACGTCAAAGAGGTCAGTTTACTTATGTTAGCATTCAGATCACAGAATTTAATTTAGCATTCACTATATATAACTAATGTTAGCATTTACTTTATAAAAATATAGTTAGCACTGACTTCACATAACTCAGGTTAGCACTTACTTCATTTGTGTCAGCACTAAATTTATTTAACATATGTTAGTGCGGACTTCATTTTCAGACATGAATCCCTGCCACTCCACTACATCTCTTAGGCTCAACCATCAGACAGCCTGCTCTCTCAGACATCATTCCTCCCTTCCACTCCACCCAATCTCCCTTTGACTTACCGATCAGACAGCCTGCTCTCTCAGACATCATTCCTCCCTGTCACACCACCAAATCTCTCCTAGATTCACCCATCAGACAGCCTGCTCTCTCAGACATCATTCTTGCCTGCCACTCCACCAAATCTCTCCTAGATTCACCCATCAGACAGCCTGCTCTCTCAGACATCATTCCTCCCTGCCACTCCACCAAATCTCTCCTAGATTCACCCATCAGACAGCCTGCTCTCTCAGACATCATACCTCCCTGCCACTCCACCAAATCTCTCCTAGATTCACCCATCAGACAGCCTGCTCTCTCAGACATCATTCCTCCCTGCCACTCCACCAAATCTCTCCTAGATTCACCCATCAGACAGCCTGCTCTCTAAGACATTCCTCCCTGCCACTCCACCAAATCTCTCTTAGATTCACCCATCAGACAGCCTGCTCTCTAAGACATCATTCCTCCCTGCCACTCCACCAAATCTCTTCTAGATTCACCCATCAGACAGCCTGCTCTCTCAGACATCAATCCTCCCTGTCACACCACCAAATCTCTCCTAGATTCACCCATCAGACAGCCTGCTCTCTCAGACATCATTCCTCCCTGCCACTCCACCAAATCTCTCCTAGATTCACCCATCAGACAGCCTGCTCTCTCAGACATCATTCCTCCCTGCCACTCCACAAAATCTCTCTTAGACTCACCCATTGGACAGCCCGCTGGAGGTTTCTCCAACCACCAATCATCCGGATATAAATGTTTTAGAATCTCAACATCCTCACGAGGTACAGGCAGAGGCTGACCATGGAAGGCTATCTTGCTAAATGGGGGCTTCAACAGTCTGGCAGGAAATCTCTGTGGGCTTTTTTGAAAGAAGCTCAGAAACTTGTGTTCAACGCCATCTCGCTGAGCTTCTCCTGAGGGCGACTGGTAGAACACAGTGAGAACTGCCTTGGCTGGGCCCCGGCTGATCAGGTATTCTCCGTGACGCAGGTCGAATGTCAAGCCCATGTTGTTGGCTTTGAATGTTTCCTGAAGCCTATCCCATGGAACCTTCTCTATTTCTGTCTTCAGCACACAAAACTGGGGAAATAAATTATTTAACATGTGTAATCTGATACAGAAAACATCTAAACATACACAACACAATAAATCTGCAGGAAACATCTAAACATATACAACAAAATTTCTTCTTCTTTTGTTCGCTGCACACAATAAGTTTGCAAGAAACATCTTAACATATACAACAAAATAAATCTGCAAGAAACATCTAAACATACACAACAACAAAATAAATCTGCAAGAAACATCTGAACATACACATCATCATCATCTTCCACTTCTGCCGTCAAGCGTCATGGGGAAGAATAATTAGCATTCCCGATGGATGGCATTGGATAGTGTCATTCTGTGTGATTGTACAATGACTTTGATGTCGTCAATCCATTTTCTTCTTGAGCGTCCTCTTAATCTTGTCGCAGATGATCTTTCATGTAAGGCCAGTGATGGTAGTTGTTGGTGTTGCATTCTAACGACATGGCCAAACCACTTGATCTTCTGTCTGTCAATAAATGTGGCACAAGGTGTTGATCCCACTGTCTGCCTGATAACAACATTTCTTACTCGGTCTCGGATTGTTAAGTTGGCAGCTCTCCTTGGGCATCTCATCTCGCTGGTGTTGATTTTGCAAAGGTGTGATTTGGATAAGGTCCAAGTTTGAGATTGGTAACATAGGGTTGGTGTGAATATGCTGTTTATTATCTGTCGTTTTGCGGACATGGGTATATTTGGATGTTTTAGTAGGGTGATAGTTGATATGTATGTGCACTTGCTTTCTGACATCACATTTCAATTTCTCTGTCCAATTTGCCATCTTCTGTGATCATACTTCCAAGATATTTGAATTCTTTGTTGAACTCAGATTATCAATATGATTTTGCAGTCTGCCACGTCGCTATAAAACAGGCACTGATCGTCTGCAAATAGAAGTTCATTTATTTCCTGTGGATCAGTTGTTTCATCTAAGTAAAGAGTTCTAACTTTTCTGAATCTGTTCTGTCAAGGCTTTCTTCTTTGGATATTCTGTCCATGTGGATAGTAAATAGCAGAGGAGAGAGCACACATCCCTGTCTCACTCCTGTATTGACTGTGAACATATCTGATATATCTTCTTGTGTTCCCATCCCTGTCTCACTCCTGTATTGACTGTGAACATATCTGATATATCTTCTTGTGTTCCCATCCCTGTCTCACTCCTGTATTGACTGTGAACATATCTGATATATCTTCTTGTGTTCCCATCCCTGTCCTCACTCCTGTATTGACTGTGAACATATCTGATATATCTTCTTGTGTTCCCATCCCTGTCTCACTCCTGTATTGACTGTGAACATATCTGATATATCTTCTTGTGTTCCCATCCCTGTCCTCACTCCTGTATTGACTGTGAACATATCTGATATATCTTCTTGTGTTCCCATCCCTGCCTCACTCCTGTATTGACTGTGAACATATCTGATATATCTTCTTGTGTTCCCATCCCTGCCTCACTCCTGTATTGACTGTGAACATATCTGATATATCTTCTTGTGTTCCCATCCCTGTCTCACTCCTGTATTGACTGTGAACATATCTGATATACCTTCTTGTGTTCTTACTGTACTTCGGCTCGAGTAGTACATGGCTTTGATGTTTTCGACCAATTGTCCTTGTATCCTGTATCTTCAAGGATGGTCCATAATTTGTATCTGTCTACTCTATTGAAAGCCTTTTCTTGATCTATAAACACAATATTCTGCTGGTCACTGTATTCGATAGTTTTTTCACATATTTGTCTAAATGTAAATAGTGCATTAGTGCAACTTTTACCTTTCCGAAAACTGAATTGTACTTTGCTTAATTGTTGTTCAACTATTGGTCTAGCTCATTGTTCCAATAGTTTTGTACTCATTTTCCTTATATGGCTCAGGAGTGATATACCTCTGTATGTTTCGCACTCTCTCATATTGCCTTTCTTTTTCCATATTGGTACTATTATTGCCTGTTGCCAATCATCTGCGACTTTTCTTTCTTCCCATGCTATATTAAAGTCTTGTCAGCCATTTAACTCCTGTTTTCCCAAAGGACTGAATAGCTTTTGTGGTTATTCCATCTGGAACTGGTGATTTGTTTTTAGGACTTTTCTGTATAACTGTAGACTTCACACCCAGCCCTGTGTAGACTTGACACACAGACCCCTAACTCATGCTCATCCCTGTGTAAACTTGACACACAGACCCCCAGCCCTGTGTAGACTTGACACACAGACCCCCAACTCACACCCAACACTGTTTAGACTTGACACATAGACCCCCAACCCTGTGTAGACTTGACACATAGACCCCCAACCCTGTGTAGACTTGAAATATAGACCCTGTGTAGACTTGACATATAGACCCCCAACCCTGTGTAGACTTGACACACAGACCCCCAGCCCTGTGTAGACTTGACACATAGACCCGCAACTCACACCCAACACTGTTTAGACTTGACACATAGACCCCTAGCCCTGTGTAGACTTGACACATAGACCCCCAACTCACACCCAACACTGTTTAGACTTGACACACAGACCCCCAACCCTGTGTAGACTTGACACATAGACCCACAGCCCTGTGTAGACTTGACATATAGACCCCAGCCCTGTGTAGACTTGACATATAGACCCCCAGCCCTGTGTAGACTTGACATATAGACCCCCAGCCCTGTGTAGACTTGACACATAGACCCCTAGCCCTGTTTAGACTTGACACATAGACCCCCAGCCCTGTGTAGACTTCACACATAGACCCCTAGCCCTGTGTAGACTTCACACATAGACCCCCAACTCACACCCAGCACTGTGTAGACTTGACACATAGACCCCTAGCCCTGTGTAGACTTCACGACCCCCAGCCCTGTGTAGACTTGACATATAGACCCCCAGCCCTGTGTAAACTTGACATATAGACCCCCAGCCCTGTGTAGACTTGACATATAGACCCCCAGCCCTGTGTAGACTTGACACATAGACCCCCAGCCCTGTGTAGACTTGACATATAGACCCCCAGCCCTGTGTAGACTTGACACATAGACCCCCAACTCACACCCAGCACTGTGTAGACTTGACACATAGACCCCCAACTCACACCCAGCACTGTGTAGACTTGACACATAGACCCCTAGCCCTGTGTAGACTTCACACATAGACCCCCAGCCCTGTGTAGACTTGACATATAGACCCCCAGCCCTGTGTAAACTTGACATATAGACCCCCAACCCTGTGTAGACTTGACATATAGACCCCTAGCCCTGTTTAGACTTGACACATAGACCCCCAACCCTGTGTAGACTAGACACATAGACCCCCAACTCATGCCCATCCCTGTGTAGGCTTGACACCCAGCCTTGTGTAGACTTGACACATAGACCCCCAACTCATGCCTATCCCTGTGTAGGCTTGACACCCAGCCTTGTGTAGACTTGACACATAGACTCCCAACTCACACCCAGCCCTGTGTAGACTTGACACATGATTGATGGGATTGTGCAGCTATGAGCTGTGGTACCCGGACTGCAGCCAACCCTCCTTGGCACCCCCTCTGAGGACATGCATGGCAAGTGTTCTGTTCTTGGCTTCCCTGATGAGACCCAGGTCACACCCAGACAACACCAATACTTCCCTGATGAGACCCAGGTCACACCCAGACAACACCAATACTTCCCTGATGAGACCCGGGTCACACCCAGACAACACCAATACTTCCCTGATGAGACCCAGGCCACACCCAGACAACACCAATACTCACATCTACGTTAGTATCCCAGGGCAAGGTTCTCCCGTACCGAAGAGCTCCCCACAAAGTCCCATAACACAATGCATGAGATATGTTGAGCTTGGTCAGCACGTTGGAGACAGCCGAGGTCAGCGTGACCATCTCATCCATGATGTACTTGGGTGTTATGCATCGACCCGGGTGTTTATACCAGCGATCGTGGCTCAGCTGATGGTTGTTGATCAGTGAGAACATGACGTAAAGAGACAGAATGAAGCACAGCAGCACCACCATGACCGATCTCCGAGACATCTTCTGTGCCAGCCTGCCAGCGACTCTGTCCAGGCAGCTGGCCTTCATGTCTGTGGTGTGTCTGCACTGTCAGAAATAGGAGTACCTGCAGAGAGCCATCATACATATCATTTTTACTGCCACTTGATTTTCTAACACATACTGACAAAAATTTGTGCACTGCTTATTCCATCATGTTTATGTCAATTTTAGGAATCAACTTATTGAATTGCATCACTATTTTTTTACACTACACAATTTATGTGCATAATTTGCTCTCCATGTTTTACATTTTTGTGAGAATGCTCATGATAATCATCAGTGTAGGTGTGTGTAAAGTGTGGGAATTTGTTCACATTCGCTTCAGTGATTATTTGAGGCATTATGTGTGTGTCTAGATGTGAGGATTGTGTTTGTGTTGGAGGATGAGTTTGTGGGTGGGGGTATGTGTGCGTGGGTGGGTGGGGGAATTGTGTGTGGCTGGAGAGATGTGTTGGTGGGTGGGGGAATATGTGTGTGGATGAGGGATGTTTCTGGGTGGAAATGTTAGTGGGTCGGTGGGGGTGTCAGTGTGGGCGAGGGATGTGTGTGAGAGGGTGGGTATTGGTGGGTGAGGGTGTAGATGTGTGGGAGGGGATGTGTAGATGGGTGTGTGGGAATGTGTGTGGGGGATGTGTGTATGGGTTGGGGGATGGGTGTGGCTGATGTGTATATGGATGGAAGAGGTGTGTGGGTTGGGGATGTGTGTGTGTGTGTGAGGGAATGTGTGGATAGGGAGTGTATGTGTGGATTGTGGAGGTGTGTGGGTGGGTGGGAGAGGTGTGTTGGAGTATGGGAGAAGTGTGTGGGTGGGGATGTGAGTGGGTCTGTGGGGAGGTGTGAGATGTGTGAGTTTGTGGGGGATGTGTAGGTGGGTGCAGAGATGAGTGGGTTGGTGGGTGGAGGGATGTGATATGGATGGGGTGTGTGGGTGGGTGAGGGATGCATGGGAGGATGTGTGTTTGGGTTGGTGTGGGTGTTGGTAGGTAGTGGGATGTGTGGGTGTTGGCAGATGGGGGATGTGTGTGTGGGGGATGTGTGTTTGTGTGGGAGATGTGTGTGTTGGTGGGGGAATGTGTGTCAGTGGGGGATGTGTGTGTGTTGTTGGGGTGTGTGGGTGGTTGTGAAATGTGTGTGTGTGGGTGGGTGGGGAAATGTTATGTGGATGGAAAGATGTGTGGGCATGGGTGGATGATGTGTGAGTAGGTGAGGGATGTGTATGTGGGTTGGTGTGGGATGTGTGTGTGGGAGGGGGGATGTGTGACATAACATGAGAATATGCATTGTTTATGCTTACAACATTCATTTGACAATTTTTTTTTTTCCTATGTGAATGTATCATGCACTGTTGATGAACAAAAAATGAGTGATTGGAAGGGCCGAATGTAAAACGGGCCTAGCGCCCAATTTGTTACCCTTTGGAAATAAAGATCAATTCATGTTGAAGATACTGACTGAGAGGGTGATGGTTTGTAAGCGGTTTCATGTCATCCTCCAGCATATTCACAAATACAGTCAGAATAACACTGCCAGCTTAGCTTCCAAGTTCATCACCACTACTACAATGGTTGCCAAGCAGTGTCTTATATTTTTATCATTTGCCTTATGAGGTCTCTCTCTCTCTCTCTCTTGCTTTGTCTCTTCCTCTTTCCTTCTCTATCACTCTCTGTCTATCTGTCTCTCCTTCTCTATGTCTGTCTGTCTATCTGTCTCTCCTTCTCTATGTCTGTCTGTCTGTCTATCTGTCTCTCTCTCTCTCTCTCTCTCTCACAAGCTACTCCAACAATTGGCAGTAATGATCCTAACTGCACATTATGATCTCACACACCCATGTAATGCCAGGTCCAGCACACATGCCCACACCTTCAGGAAGATTGATGCTGGCTCCAGATACTGACAGACCTACTGACCCTTCATGGCTGATGTCATCAACGTTACCCTAGCCAGACAATGACCTCTCCATGGCTGATGTCATCAACATCACCCTGGCCACATGTCCCATGATATCCATCACCCTAGCCAAGTTCATGTGTCATCATGTGACATATACCCGAGCAGTACTCATTTAGGCTGGATCATCTGGAACATCATTAAACATACCTCAATAGGATAACATATACCACCATGCACCCTTCAAAACAATCAAAAAGAAAAGGGATGAAATAAGCCATGCGAATGATAAACATTAAACTACTTCATGTTCCCCAAGACCTCCCCATGGCTGATGTCATCAACATAGGATGTGCAAAAGGCTGCCAGGCATGTGCAAATGATTATTGGATCAAGTTATGTGAGTCCATTCAAATCGCAAGTGATAAGGGAAACATCAGAAGCATGTACGAAGGAATAAAGAAAGCCTGCGGTCCAATGATGATCAAAAGAAGTGCACCATTGAAAACCTTGACTGGAGAAATCATCACTGATAAGAAACAGCAGATGGACAGATGGGTAGAGCACTATTTGGAGCTTTACTCAAGTGAGACCAAACTAGCGGACGATGCCCTCAACGCCATAGAGGCTCTACCAACTCTTGACCACCTGGACACACTTCCCACCATAACAGAAGTTAAGTGTGCTATAAATGAACTTGCATCTGGCAAGGCTCCAGGTAAGGATGGGATTCCAATAGAGGTTATCAGGAGGTGGGCAAGACACACTCACTATACAGATCCACCAGCTAATAGAGCTATGCTGGCGTGAAGGACAAGTCCCACAGGATTTCAAAGATTCAAGCATCATAACACTGTACAAGAACAAGGGCGATCGGAGTGACTGCAACAACTATAGGGGTATCTCACTTCTGTGTATTGTTGGAAAAGTATTTGCCAGAATTGTTCTGCGCAGACTTCAAGTCCTAGGAGATCAAGTCTACCCCGAATCACAGTGTGCTTTCGACAGAACCGGTCTACCACTGATATGATATTCTCATTGCGACAAATGCAAGAAAAATGCCGTGAACAGAATCAACCACTGTTTATTGCCTTCATCGACCTCACAAAGGCATTTGATTTGGTCAGTCGTGAGGGTCTGTTCAAGGGCACTAAAGAAGATTGGCTGCCGACCAACTCTTCTGTCCATTGTGGAATCATTCCACACAGACATAAAAGGTACAATCAAGTTTGATGGTGCAACTTCTGAAGAGTTTGAAATCAAGAGTGGAGTTAAGCAAGGTTGTGTACTAGCTCCCACCCTCTTTGGAATATACTTTTCACTTCTACTGAAATATGCCTTTCGTGATCAGGATGGTAGTATATACATTCACTCACGCTTAGATGGCGGCCTCTACAATGCTCAAAGATTGAAGGCCAAGACCAAAATTAGGAGGGTACTGATCAGAGAGTTGCTTTTTGCAGATGATGCTGCAGTTACGACCCACTCTGAGGAAGAATTACAATGCCTACTGTCTGCATTCTCCCGTGCTTGTTCTGAATTTGGTTTAACAATTAGCAAAAAGAAGACCCAGATTATGTCACAAGGCGCACATGGGGTACCATCAATCTTTATTGACGACTCTGAACTAGAGATGGTAGACCATTTTACATATCTAGGATCAGTGGTAAATAGCAAATTATCCCTAGATCAGGAAATCAACATCCGGATTGGTAAGGCAGCAACAACAATGAACAGGTTAAGAAAAAGAGTCTGGGAGAACAGGAAGCTTACTGTCAAAACATGAAGTATTGGAAACATCAGGTTGTGTGACGGTTTATTCCATGCTCAGTCTTCATAGACTTAGATGGATAGGACACGTTAGGAGTATGGATGATGGTAGAATACCAAAGGACATCTTTTGTGGTGAACTACAGATGGGTAACAGATCTCTGGATCGGCCTCTACTATGATATAAAGATGTGTGTAAGCGGGACATGATTGATACAGGCATTGATAATGCACATTGGGAGCAAGTCACCGCTCAATGTGTTACATGGAGGGCAAACATCAGAAATGGAATAAAGACACAGGAGAAAATTATTGCAGATAAGTCACACATCGAGCGTTTTGAGACGTAAGATAGTGCATGATGGTGGAAATGACCACATGTTCACATGCACCCACTGTGAACAGACATTTACAGCGCGAATTGGCCTTATCAGTCACATTCGCTACCGCCATGAGTAAAAGTTATTATGCCTGTTTGAAGCACAAACTATAGACTGTCAAGACGGCAAGGTGCCAATGAATATAAATAGAAACAAATAGTAATATTATGTTTTCGAAAATTGCTTCTATGACCAAATTATTTGGACATTTTTATACATTACCTTATGGACATTTTGTTAAGACAGAATGAACAAACTATATTTTCGAAGGGTTAAGAATTGGGAATGCAGGCGCGCCTAACATTCTGCTTTAAAGACTAATAGCTTGCAGTGCAAAACATTTTAACACCACCATACAGATAAATACAAGAATTGCCATAGCAAAAATAGCTTTTTGCAAGATCTTCTTGGGAAGATGGGGAGTTGTGGCTGGCGGGTTACAGTCCATGCCTCAGAAAGTACTGGGTCAGATTTCAGCACAGGAATGGACATTTTCCCAGATGCCACTGCTGTCTAATGATAATTGGGCAGTGAGATGGTGAGATCGGATGGTGAGATCTGATATTTGGCTTTCTCATATAAGGGCAAAAAACAGAAGGTCCTTGTGCAAGTTTTCCACATTAAAAATCCCATGGCTAGTAGCACATCACAAAGGGTAGGCCATAAGGCTTCAGCCCTGGCAAAACTGTTACAAAGGACTGTTACCTTGGATGGTTTCAGTCTAGAAGAGGCAAACTTGCATCAAATGCAAGCGGCACACGGTGACCTTTGAGGTATGTAACTAGACGTCTATTGTGGCACACCCCCTGGTAAGAGGAAAGAAGACAGGAGGGAGTAGAATGTAGCATTGTAGAATTGTAGATCTTGCCAAGATTAAAAACACCGATCAAAAGCTGGTAAGTGCGGAGAGAAAAACACTGTGATACATGATGATGATGATGATGATGATGATTCACTCTTTACCTGGGCTTGACTGGGGTCGCCAGAACGCAGAGTCTCTGTCCGTGTGTCTCTGAGAACCGACAAACTTGATAGAAGAACTTAAGATAAGAGAGAGACTACGACTAAGAAAGAGTCTAAAGTTTGAAAGTCACCACTCACTACTAACTACCACACTCGGCGTCAATCCATGACAATGCTAAAACAGGTCGGAATACGAGGAATCCATCACAGATACAAACGTCAATCAATAATCCATGTCATCTGTGAGAGAGCGGTGGACAGTCACAAACAATCACACCAACCAGCCAGACAGCGGAGATGGCACAGACAGCGGAGATGGCACAGACAGCGGAGATGGCACAGACAGGGCTGTTCGTCGTCCGTCCGTCCGTTACCTGCCAGCAGAAGATCTCCTGGCTATCTCCGCGCTGCCGGCTCACGGATCTCTCTCTGTGCTACGGTTACGTTTGAGTTGAGTTGCGTCAAGGACTGTCATCACAGCACTCGCGACATTCCCATACGTTTTCATCTGCCAGCGAAGAGTCCCAATACTAATGGTAACAGTAACATTCTGATTATGTGTCTGCCTGGCCTTTCCTCGCAGTTTGCGAAGGTTAATGGACGATTCTTGAAAAAGGAGAGTTTGACATATGAGGCTACAATCTCCAGCGTGAGAATGGAGTTGGAAGCAGTCACAGCGGCATTCCGTTGGTTAGAGGGGACCACTGCAACACACACTGTCTTCATCACGGGCTCAAGGAGTATGCTTAGTAAAGTGGAGAAAGGAATGTTTCATGTGGAATCGCTCACCTCACTTCAGAGGTCACAGATTGTGATAATTGTATGGATATTTGGCCTGGCCATGCAGGAGTGGGGGAAGGGGGGATGAACAGGCTGTTAGGGAATGCACCTCCTGGTGGTCGATTACCTTTGGACAAGGAAGAGGTGGTCGTGTGTCTGTGGGACCAGGTGGAGAAGGTGGAGGAACAGACTGAGAACCTACACCTATGTGTAAAGGATGAGACTGCGGGGGATTGGCAGGTGTTCTGGTAGAATCTCAAAACTGAGAGGAAAGACCAGGAGAACTTTCAATCAGATAGCGGTGAGAACGATTAGTAGTGTCTCTTTGCTGACTGTTTAACAAGGGGACGGAGTGCAAATGGGAATGTTCTGAGTGCAGTGATGTCGATTTGTAGCTCAATGTTCCTAGGAGTTCTGAGTGTCGACCAGATCCTCTGGTCGCTACCTGCAGCACCATTCTCGTCAGGTCATGATGATCTATCTGTTCTTCTGCACTACACACATGATTCCAAAAGGCTCCAGCCACATCTACATTATCTTGCACCAATACCCGACCAAGTGATGCAGGCCCAGCCAATCTGTCCGCCTTCTCGTTTCCCACCACACCAGCATGCCCTGGGGTGAAATCCAACAGATGCTCTCTATTTTTGATTGTTGAATGGAAGCCTGCCAATCTGCCTGTCACCATTCTCATCATACTTTGTGAATCCATTACAATAACAACAATAAAGAATCAACAACAACTGATTTAACTTGCTCATGACAGCCATCCAACATATTTTCTCTTTGTCGGTCTCTGTCATTTTCTTCTTCTATTTCTAGTTGTCACATTATTTTCCAATGCTACTCTTTTCATTACCGACTGGATGAGGATATCCTAAGATAGCCATTAATGTCGTTCTCTGATTTTGAAATGTGTTTACACATGCATACTTGGGAAGATAATGTGGTGGTTTATCCTCATCCATGCGAGGGTGTGTTACCTCTGACTTTGACTATAATTTCTGACTGTCAGGACTAGTGCATGCCCTGCTCTGCTCAGTTGCTGAGTTGTCCACTTGTCCCGGTGAAGACTCGGTACCTAGGGCTGCCTTTGCCACACCGTGGTGTACTCTTCACGCGGAGGTGCAATCATGGTTTTTTCATCGACGAGTATGAGATCGCAGACGTTTATATCTGCTGTTTTACTGTATCAGACTGATTCTGATAGACATGATATGACCAGAGACTGACAAAAGACTGCAGGAGATGGAAGAGTGAACAGACTGATTCAACAGAGAACCCCGAGAAAGCACCTGTGTTTTGTGTTACTATTAAAATAACTTTGTGAAACCAGGTCTGCCTGTAATATCTATAAACAAAATACATTAGTTATATATCCTTTATGGGGCGTCACAGTCAATTCCAGTATTTTTGGGCTGTTTGTGATTTCCTGGCAAGTTTATGTTCAGTAGTTTGCCATTGCTTTCTGAATGACCGACATACTTACCATTGTATAAAAATACAACGCAAGGCTATCTGCTGCCAAATCGCTTGCACTGCGCTGTGTTTTAAACACAGTATGCAGGTGTACTAATTGCATCCGTAACCCCTTCTCCGCAGAGCAAGTGTTCATATCTATAAAGGGGGTGAGTATAGAAAGCAGTGATATGTTAAAATATTTAAATTTCACGTTTCCCGATCGAATAAATGTCGTATAGATCAGAATATTATTAAACCCAAACATTGCCTGGAAGCACTGAAAACTGTGGCAATGACACACATGGAAGGGGAGGCTGCTTGTCTTATTGTTCAACCATCGGGTCTTCTTAGTGAATGATTATGGCCTGGGTATTTTCAAATTATCTGTTTCACTGTGGTGAAAAATTTGAACGTATTCTTCTTCTTCTGGTTTCATTGAGAGAGTTTTTTCGGACGTGATTGCATTGTGCCTGTTTTGTGCCGGGTGAATGCATTCAAAATAGAGGAATGTAAATCGCCTTGGACTGTACATGAGATACCCCCATCATACGAATACGATATACGCCTGAGCTAACATTGGTGAAGTCGAGATCTGCTCTGGCACAGGCCAAAGAAGGCTTACAGGTGAGTTGCCAATGATGACTAACATCCCTGCATGGTAACCTCAATTATTTCAAAGGAAGTGGATTAAAGAGGTGGCACAGACAAAAGATACCACCGGGGCAGGATTGATCACAATCAAGCAGAAACATAGGGGACAGGAATGGGTCGACAGTGGCACACACAAGAGCAGCTTCTACCAGGTCATCATCACACGAAGAAAGAATGTGGAGAGTGGTGTCATGACACAGTAATGAATGTGGAGAGTGGTGTCATGACACAGTAATGAATGTGGAGAGTGGTGTCATGACACAGTAATGAATGTGGAGAGTGTGGTCATGACACAGTAATGAATGTGGAGAGTGGTGTCATGACACAGTAATGAATGTGGAGAGTGGTGTCATGACACAGTAATGAATGTGGAGAGTGGTGTCATGACACAGTAATGAATGTGGAGAGTGGTGTCATGACACAGTAATGAATGTGGAGAGTGGTGTCATGACACAGTAATGAATGTGGAGAGTGGTGTCATGACACAGTAATGAATGTGGAGAGTGGTGTCATGACACAGTAATGAATGTGGAGAGTGGTGTCATGACACAGTAATGAATGTGGAGAGTGGTGTCATGACACAGTAATGAAATGTGGAGAGTGGTGTCATGACACAGTAATGAATGTGGAGAGTGGTGTCATGACACAGTAATGAATGTGGAGAGTGGTGTCATGACACAGTAATGAATGTGGAGAGTGGTGTCATGACACAGTAATGAATGTGGAGAGTGTGTCATGACACAGTAATGAATGTGGAGAGTGGTGTCATGACACAGTAATGAATGTGGAGAGTGGTGTCCATGACACAGTAATGAATGTGGAGAGTGGTGTCATGACACAGTAATGAATGTGGAGAGTGGTGTCATGACACAGTAATGAATGTGGAGAGGTGGTGTCATGACACAGTAATGAATGTGGAGAGTGGTGTCATGACACAGTAATGAATGTGGAGAGTGGTGTCATGACACAGTAATGAATGTGGAGAGTGGTGTCATGGACACAGTAATGAATGTGGAGAGTGGTATGTCATGACACAGTAAGGAATGTGGAGAGTGGTGTCATGACACAGTAATGAATGTGGAGAGTGGTGGTCATGACACAGTAATGAATGTGGAGAGTGGTGTCATGACACAGTAATGAATGTGGAGAGTGGTGTCATGACACAGTAATGAATGTGGAGGAGTGGTGTCATGACACAGTAATGAATGTGGAGAGTGTGTCATGACACAGTAATGAATGTGGAGAGTGGTGTCATGACACAGTAATGAATGTGGAGAGTGGTGTCATGACACAGTAATGAATGTGGAGAGTGGTGTCATGACACAGTAATGAATGTGGAGAGTGGTGTCATGACACAGTATGAATGTGGAGAGTGGTGGTCATGACACAGTAATGAATGTGGAGAGTGGTGTCATGACACAGTAATGAATGTGGGAGAGTGGTGTCATGACACAGTAATGAATGTGGAGAGTGGTGTCATGACACAGTAATGAATGTGGAAGAGTGGTGTCATGACACAGTAATGAATGTGGAGAGTGGTGTCATGACACAGTAATGAATGTGGAGAGTGGTGTCATGACAACAGTAATGAAATGTGGAGAGTGGTGTCATGACACAGTAATGAATGTGGAGAGTGGTGTCATGACACAGTAATGAATGTGGAAGAGTGGTGTCATGACACAGTAATGAATGTGGAGAGTGGTGTCATGACACAGTAAATGAATGTGGAGGAGTGGTGTCATGACACAGTAATGAATGTGGAGAGTGGTGTCATGACACAGTAATGAATGTGGAGAGTGGTGTCATGACACAGTAAATGAATGTGGAGAGTGGTGTCATGACACAGTAATGAATGTGGAGAGTGGTGTCATGACACAGTAATGAATGTGGAGAGTGGTGTCATGACACAGTAATGAATGTGGAGAGTGGTGTCATGACACAGTAATGAATGTGGAGAGTGGTGTCATGACACAGTAATGAATGTGGAGAGTGGTGTCATGACACAGTAATGAATGTGGAGAGTGGTGTCATGACACAGTAATGAATGTGGAGAGTGGTGTCATGACACAGTAATGAATGTGGAGAGTGGTGTCATGACACAGTAATGAATGTGGAGAGTGGTGTCATGACACAGTAATGAATGTGGAGAGTGGTGTCATGACACAGTAATGAATGTGGAGAGTGGTGTCATGACACAGTAATGAATGTGGAGAGTGGTGTCATGACACAGTAATGAATGTGGAGAGTGGTGTCATGACACAGTAATGAATTGGAGAGTGGTGTCATGACACAGTAATGAATGTGGAGAGTGGTGTCATGACGCAGTAATGAATGTGGAGAGTGGTGTCATGACGCAGTAATGAATGTGGAGAGTGGTGTCATGACCAGTAATGAATGTGGAGAGTGGTGTCATGACACAGTAATGAATGTGGAGAGTGGTGTCATGACACAGTAATGAATGTGGAGAGTGGTGTCATGACACAGTAATGAATGTGGAGAGTGGTGTCATGACACAGTAATGAATGTGGAGAGTGGTGTCATGACACAGTAATGAATGTGGAGAGTGGTGTCATGACACAGTAATGAATGTGGAGAGTGGTGTCATGACGCAGTAATGAATGTGGAGAGTGGTGTCATGACGCAGTAATGAATGTGGAGAGTGGTGTCATGACACAGTAATGAATGTGGAGAGTGGTGTCATGACACAGTAATGAATGTGGAGAGTGGTGTCATGACACAGTAATGATGTGGAGAGTGGTGTCATGACACAGTAATGAATGTGGAGAGTGGTGTCATGACACAGTAATGAATGTGGAGAGTGGTGTCATGACACAGTAATGAATGTGGAGAGTGGTGTCATGACACAGTAATGAATGTGGAGAGTGGTGTCATGACACAGTAACGGTGTGACAGAATCGGAGCTATAACAACTGATAGATCAACATTCCGGAGAATATGACGCTGGTGTGTACACTGACAAGTGGTGTACATGTACAAGTAGTTGTATCTGTGTGTGTTTGTTGTTTGTGTGTGTGTACACTGACAAGTGGTGTACATGTACAAGTAGTTGTATCTGTGTGTGTTTGTTGTTTGTGTGTGTGTACACTGACAAGTGGTGTACATGTACAAGTAGTTGTATCTGTGTGTGTTTGTTGTTTGTGTGTGTGTACACTGACAAGTGGTGTACATGTACAAGTAGTTGTATCTGTGTGTGTTTGTTGTTTGTGTGTGTGTACACTGACAAGTGGTGTACATGTACAAGTAGTTGTATCTGTGTGTGTTTGTTGTTTGTGTGTGTGTACACTGACAAGTGGTGTACATGTACAAGTAGTTGTATCTGTGTGTGTGTGTTGTTTGTGTGTGTGTACACTGACAAGTGGTGTACATGTACAAGTAGTTGTATCTGTGTGTGGTTTGTTGTTTGTGTGTGTGTACACTGACAAGTGGTGTACATGTACAAGTAGTTGTATCTGTGTGTGTTTGTTGTTTGTGTGTGTGTACACTGACAAGTGGTGTACATGTACAAGTAGTTGTATCTGTGTGTGTTTGTTGTTTGTGTGTGTGTACACTGACAAGTGGTGTACATGTACAAGTAGTTGTATCTGTGTGTGTTTGTTGTTTGTGTGGTGTACACTGACAAGTGGTGTACATGTACAAGTAGTTGTATCTGTGTGTGTTTGTTGTTTGTGTGTGTGTACACTGACAAGTGGTGTACATGTACAAGTAGTTGTATCTGTGTGTGTTTGTTGTTTGTGTGTGTGTACACTGACAAGTGGTGTACATGTACAAGTAGTTGTATCTGTGTGTGTTTGTTGTTTGTGTGTGTGTACAACTGACAAGTGGTGTACATGTACAAGTAGTTGTATCTGTGTGTGTTTGTTGTTTGTGTGTGTGACACTGACAAGTGGTGTACATGTACAAGTAGTTGTATCTGTGTGTGTTTGTTGTTTGTGTGTGTGTACACTGACAAGTGGTGTACATGTACAAGTAGTTGTATCTGTGTGTGTTTGTTGTTTGTGTGTGTGTACACTGACAAGTGGTGTACATGTACAAGTAGTTGTATCTGTGTGGTTTTGTTGTTTGTGTGTGTGTACACTGACAAGTGGTGTACATGTACAAAGTAGTTGTATCTGTGTGTGTTATGTTGTTTGTGTGTGTGTACACTGACAAGTGGTGTACATGTACAAGTAGTTGTATCTGTGTGTGTTGTTGTTTGTGTGTGTGTACACTGACAAGTGGTGTACATGTACAAGTAGTTGTATCTGTGTGTGTTTGTTGTTTGTGTGTGTGTACACTGACAAGTGGTGTACATGTACAAGTAGTTGTATCTGTGTGTGTTTGTTGTTTGTGTGTGTGTACACTGACAAGTGGTGTACATGTACAAGTAGTTGTATCTGTGTGTGTTTGTTGTTTGTGTGTGTGTACACTGACAAGTGGTGTACATGTACAAGTAGTTGTATCTGTGTGTGTTTGTTGTTTGTGTGTGTGTGTACACTGACAAGTGGTGTACATGTACAAGTAGTTGTATCTGTGTGTGTTTGTTGTTTGTGTGTGTGTACACTGACAAGTGGTGTACATGTACAAGTTAGTTGTATCTGTGTGTGTTTGTTTGTTTGTGTGTGTGTACACTGACAAGTGGTGTACATGTACAAGTAGTTGTATCTGTGTGTGTTTGTTGTTTGTGTGTGTGTACACTGACAAGTGGTGTACATGTACAAGTAGTTGTATCTGTGTGTGTTTGTTGTTTGTGTGTGTGTACACTGACAAGTGGTGTACATGTACAAGTAGTTGTATCTGTGTGTGTTTGTTGTTTGTGTGTGTGTACACTGACAAGTGGTGTACATGTACAAGTAGTTGTATCTGTGTGTGTTTGTTGTTTGTGTGTGTGTACACTGACAAGTGGTGTACATGTACAAGTAGTTGTATCTGTGTGTGTTTGTTGTTTGTGTGTGTGTACACTGACAAGTGGTGTACATGTACAAGTAGTTGTATCTGTGTGTGTTTGTTGTTTGTGTGTGTGTACACTGACAAGTGGTGTACATGTACAAGTAGTTGTATCTGTGTGTGTTTGTTGTTTGTGTGTGTGTACACTGACAAGTGGTGTACATGTACAAGTAGTTGTATCTGTGTGTGTTTGTTGTTTGTGTGTGTGTACACTGACAAGTGGTGTACATGTACAAGTAGTTGTATCTGTGTGTGTTTGTTGTTTGTGTGTGTGTACACTGACAAGTGGTGTACATGTACAAGTAGTTGTATCTGTGTGTGTTTGTTGTTTGTGTGTGTGTACACTGACAAGTGGTGTACATGTACAAGTAGTTGTATCTGTGTGTGTTTGTTGTTTGTGTGTGTGTACACCTGACAAGTGGTGTACATGTACAAGTAGTTGTATCTGTTTGTTGTTTGTGTGTGTGTACACTGACAAGTGGTGTACATGTACAAGTAGTTGTATCTGTGTGTGTTTGTTGTTTGTGTGTGTGTACACTGACAAGTGGTGTACATGTACAAGTAGCTGTATCTGTGTGTGTTTGTTGTTTGTGTGTGTGTACACTGACAAGTGGTGTACATGTACAAGTAGTTGTATCTGTGTGTGTTTGTTGTTTGTGTGGTGTACACTGACAAGTGGTGTACATGTACAAGTAGTTGTATCTGTGTGTGTTTGTTGTTTGTGTGTGTGTACACTGACAAGTGTGTACATGTACAAGTAGTTGTATCTGTGTGTGTTTGTTGTTTGTGTGTGTGTACACTGACAAGTGGTGTACATGTACAAGTAGTTGTATCTGTGTGTGTTTGTTGTTTGTGTGTGTGTACACTGACAAGTGGTGTACATGTACAAGTAGTTGTATCTGTGTGTGTGTGTTGTTTGTGTGTGTGTACACTGACAAGTGGTGTACATGTACAAGTAGTTGTATCTGTGTGTGTTTGTTTGTTTGTGTGTGTGTACACTGACAAGTGGTGTACATGTACAAGTAGTTGTATCTGTGTGTGTTTGTTGTTTGTGTGTGTGTACACTGACAAGTGGTGTACATGTACAAGTAGTTGTATCTGTGTGTGTTTGTTGTTTGTGTGTGTGTACACTGACAAGTGGTGTACATGTACAAGTAGTTGTATCTGTGTGTGTTTGTTGTTTGTGTGTGTGTACACTGACAAGTGGTGTACATGTACAAGTAGTTGTATCTGTGTGTGTGTGTTGTTTGTGTGTGTGTACACTGACAAGTGGTGTACATGTACAAGTAGTTGTATCTGTGTGTGTTTGTTGTTGTGTGTGTGTACACTGACAAGTGGTGTACATGTACAAGTAGTTGTATCTGTGTGTGTTTTGTTGTTTGTGTGTGTGTACACTGACAAGTGGTGTACATGTACAAGTAGTTGTATCTGTGTGTGTTTGTTGTTTGTGTGTGTGTACACTGACAAGTGGTGTACATGTACAAGTAGTTGTATCTGTGTGTGTTTGTTGTTTGTGTGTGTGTTGTTTGTGAGTGTGTGGGTTTGTTGTTTGTGTGTGTGTGTGTGTGTTGTTTGTGAGTGTGTGGGTTTGTTGTTTGTGTGTGTGTGTGTGTGTGTTTGTTGTTTGTGTGCTGACGAAGGCTTTAACTGCAACATCCATTTTGCCACTTGTGATCATGATCTGATCAAGCTTACCGTCTGCTTCTTGTGTGTGTGTGTGTGCATGTGTGTGAGTGAATGTGTGTGAGTGAGTGTGTATATGTGCATGTGAGTTCATGTGTGTGTGTGTATGTGTGTGCATGTATGTGTGTGTGCATGTGAGTGTGTGTGCATGTGTGAGTGTGTTTTCATGTGCATGTGTGTGTGCATGTGCATGTGTGATTGCATGTGTGTGCATAAATGTGTGTGTGCATGCATGTGAGTGTGTGCATGTGAGCGTGTGTGCATAAGTGTTTTTGTGCATATGTGAGTGTGTGCATGTGAGCGTGTGTGCATAAATGTTTTTGTGCATATGTGAGCGGTGTGTGTGTGCATGCATGTGTGTGTGTGGGGGGGGGGGGGGGGGATTATTTTTCTGTTTTAGCAGAAGACAAGAAAAAAAATACAACAAAACACAACTAGTTAACTCGGAAATGATTTTTATTCATGATATGGTAAGGCAACAACGGAGGGTTTTGCAGCTGATCATGCACAGGAATGACATAATACAACTATAACATGCCAACTAATGCTGCTGGCACAAATGACAACAATGACATACTTCACAAAGAAATGTTTCTGTAATGTCATTTACTGTAAACCTTGATCATCTGTTATACTTCCCCTGGTGTAAAAATTGGTTGTTTGTGTTTCTCTTCTTTCACATCTCATTCCCCCTCTCACACAAACTCTAAAATGTGTATGTGACACAACAATTACAGGTAACTGCTGAAAATTATGACTAGTGTTTGGCCCCTACCCTGCTATGTATCCTAGAAAACAAACACCATACAGTTACCAAACTATCAAATCTTACTGACGCTCAAATAAATGTACCCTAACATCAAATCTTACTGACTTCCAGATAAATGTACCTTAACATCAAATCTTAATCACAATGAAAATTATATAACATCAAATCTGAATCACACAAAAATTTACCCTAACATCAAACCTTAATCACAAAGAAAGTACTGTAATATCAAATCTTAATCACACAAAAAATGTACTAAAACTTCAAATCTTCCATACTCACAAGAAGATTTACCATAACATCATTTCTGACTCACAAAAAGATATACTGTAACATCAAAACTGACTCACAAAGAGATATACTGTAACATTAAAATATACTCAAAAAGAGATGCACCATAACATTAAATCTACTTCAAAACTGACTCACAAAGAGATGCACCATAAAATCAAATCTGACTCACATAGATCTGTACCGTAACATCACATCAGACTCACAAAGATCTGTACAGTAACAGCAAATTTTTCATACTCAGAAGACGATTTATTATAACATCTATTCCAAAAACATTAACTGAATATCAAATCTTACATAACTTTCAATATAATATGAAAAGTTGTCACACATGTACACAAAGAAACAGATCTCGTGTTACTTCTGTTTTCCTGAATGTTTTCAGGATGTGTTCCATCCATTGTTTTATTTGTATCTTATGCAATCACTCAAAGAATGTCTGAAAGAGAATATTGAAATGTTACATAGAACCTATCTTGTCATATGGCAGTTCTTCTTCTTCTTCTTCTTTCGTTCGCTTGAAATGTCTATAACTGCAATGTTGTCTCTTGTATGAATTTAACTGTCTTTTTTAGTTCACACAGCGGTCCATAGAGTTTATCTTCCACTATCGTCTCTCTAGGCCAGAAGGTTTGCCTAGATATGTGATATTTTGGGCAGTCTTGGAGTATTTGCTCTGCTGTCTGCGACGCCAATCCACATGTGCACATGGCTGTTTCACCAATCTTGAATTTTGTATACATGTGGTTGCGTAATCTATTGTGTCCTGTTCTGAGGCGCAGAATAATGACTTGTTCTGGTCTTTCCATAATGTCATCTTTAGCAGGTTTTGAGGCTTTCTGACTGATTTGATCATTCTTTTCTTTTGGTGGTATGTAATGGGCACATCAGGCTGTTCTTCTTTGGCTCCTTCCTTAGCCATTAATCAGCTGTTCTTTCCAGGTACTCCACAGTGGGATGGTATCCACTGTATGGTGACCTTGTGCTGACTGCTAAGTTCAGAAAGTAGTGTGCCATATGGCAGTGAATCTTGGAACGTGAATGAAGAAGTTAGGAAGAACTTGGAGATGTGGTTCCTGAAACGAATGTTGCAAATGCCTTGGACAGCTCTAGTGTCTTAGCAACACTTGCCCAAAATAGGATAATGAGTGCAGAACATTATATATAACAATAAGAAATATAATGAGAAAAGAGGCATTGGAAAACATTGTGACAACTGGAAAATTCAGTGGAAAAAGAGGCAGAATGAGAAAAACAATGCTGAATGGACTGAGATGGTGGCAAGTAGGAATACCATCAACAGAAATAATCCTGAATACCCAACAATGAAAATCTTTGGCGATGAACGTCTAAGCCAGTTATGATTGTTTGACGTGTTTAACCCATCTTTCCGCAGACAAACACTGCCATGGTACACTGACACAAACATTGCCATGGTACAATGATACTAACACTGCCACGGTACACTATCAATAACATCCTTCATGGATGCAATGACACAAACCATAAGTGTCTTTCAATGATCTTCTACCTAAATACAAATATTACGTAGGTACACTGGTACACAGAGAACTGAGACAAAATAGTTCATTTTACTTCATTATATTTTCAAGGTCTGATTATTGGTCATTTCTGGAATTTGATTACAGGTCATTTTCTGTGGTTTCATATTAGTCACTTCTGAAGTCTAATAATTTTTTCTCTCCAAAGTAATGCAATATGTGTGATCAGCTTTTGTCTATGTGTGATCAACTTTTGTCTATGTGTGATCAGCTTTTGTCTATGTGTGATCAACTTTTGTCTATGTGTATCCAGCAATACATGCTCTGCTATTATTTCTCTCACATTTGGTCTCAGCTTATTAAAGAAATCTGGCCAGTTATTTTACATGCAGCACTGCATATGTTGCCTCTTTAAAAGTTATACACTTTGCTAATTCATCTTGCTTATCCGCTGCAAAATATCTTGGGACTAAAAGAGTTCATAGTAAGGTTCAGAGGCACAACCCATGACACAATTCCTGGGTGACAAATTCTGTTGAGTATAACTGTTGCTAGCTCACCCAAGCCTGCTGGATGGTGATATTACAGATTTTGTGCATACTTTGATTAATGGTCGGCCGTACAATGGTTTGGCTAATGCAGTGTCAGTAGCTGGACAAATGACATTTGGGGATGATAACTTCACTGAGTAAGACTCCTTGTAGCTTCCTAACTAGTCTCATTAAAGGTAACATTCCTGAGTTTTGTCCATGTAAATTTAGTTAGTCATCGAATTATCCTCTCTACACATCAGACCCTTCAGTTCATAAGTGCTCGAAGCCTCTTCTCAAAGTCTGCCCCAGCATGTAACTTCGATGACGCCAGTTCTGTGTTGGACGACTATTCTATTTTTGTTATTCCCCCTGCATACAGCTTTCATGTGGCTTCACTTTTCCCATATACTTTTGCTGGTTGAATAATGATCATCTTCAAATTAAAATCTGTCTGCAAGCCCTGGAGGACTCGGTCCTTGGTTTCCTGTCGTCATGTCCCACAACCAAGTGTCCAGACCAGTACACAGGTAAACGCGTACACAGCGACATCATTCCTTTTGTTCATCCCTTTCCTTTTATTTATCTAGCATGAGCATGGAATTTGAGGCTGTGACGGCAGCGTTCTGATGGTTGGAAGAGCACAGCCAGACATGTTGTGTTTGTAACAGACTCACAGAGTTTGATTCGAAAGTGGAAACTGGCATGTTTTAAGTGGAGTGGCTAGCATTGCTCAACAGAAAGGACGAACGAACGAATGATTAAACTTTATTTTCAAATGAGTAAGAAATGAGCATGCAACTGGCCTGTCTAGGAATATGTCCTTCTTTTCTCTCTTCTTTCATACATTATTTCAATAATATCTCTCTTCTTTCATATCTTATTTATTTCTTATCTCTCTTCTTTCATAAATAATTTATTCATACATTACCTAGAAGGCTAATCTTAGATGGCAATAACAATATCTGCAACATAAATGCATTAAAATGTGCAAAAAATCATGATAAAATTATTCATTAATACTATTGATTGTCATAAAAACTGTCATTTTACAGCCTACAGTATCTTGCAGGGTAGGCCAAGGGGGTCTTGAGCCTGAGGAATTAAGGCCGCCTGGCTAGTGCAGTCACTGCAAACTGTGCAGGTTAGGGTTTTCTTTTTGCCCCCGACAGAAAAATATCTACACCTTACCGAGGATTCAAACCCGGGTCTGCTGAAGGAGAAACCAGCGTTCTTAGCCACTTGGCCAGCCGCTCCTGAATACTATTTATTAACAAGGCAAATGTAATTAGCAAAGGGATATGCCTGACAACAATGTATGCTTAGAATACTAGTATTAGTTTATCAGACAGAGATTACGAGCATATCGGAAATTTTCTGCCCACCTCATGCAAATGTGTGGGGCAATGAACAGGCTAACAGATTGGCTGGCGATGCCTTCTGGGTGGCGAGCTACTTTGTTAAAAGCTGGTATGGTGACAGTTCTCTGGAACTGGGTGAAGAGTGCATTTGAGCAGATGCAGGATCCATACCTGGAAAGTCTGGGTCAGAATGGAGTGAGAGAAGGCCTGGATGACACTCAGTGTAGAGGAAAAGCCAGGTGGACTTTTAATTGGAGTATTACTGGAATAATAATCAGCATGGGAACTCTTCTGTGGCTTCTGAAGAGGGGAGATTTAGCATGTATGGGAATGTGCTGAGTGAAGCGATGTTGATTCTGACATTCAGAATTCTCTGTCCTTGAAAACATAAAATGTTTGGACATTCTCTCTAAACCTGCTTGCTGACCAGATTTTGGTGGGTGAAATAACTGAAGTGTGCATCAGCTAGGGTAGAGGCAGGATAGCCAAGTGACAGGTCTGCACAGAGATGCAGCTACAAATATAATCACTATACATGCTCTGTATCACTTATTTAGTGACACTGATAACCTATAGGATTGTTTGTAGTGCAAAGCCAGTTATAACTTATTAGAATAACTAATTGTGACATTAAATATCATCAGACATCAGCCCCCTTTATTTCACAACTGACACAAATAGAAACACACTTTCTTCAATAAACAAAATGTATTTTAGCGAGAGGTATGTAACATAAATGCATCAGGATAAGATTATTGCCCTTACATAGCTTTACTCCACGTCTGCTGTTCTTGATTCAGACAAAACTGCATTCAAAATTACATAAGACACAAGAAACATGTGACAGTCCAGGTTGATAATGTCTATTGCTTTGTTAAATGACACATTAGTTTCTGGCATGCACATGTTATCGTATATACAAACACAAGAAGGAGAGAAACAGTAATCTTTGGTATATAATGGGGGGAGAGGTGGGAAAACATCGTGACAGCTGGGAGTCCGTGGGAAACGATGCAGGGAAAGAACGAGAAAATGACGCTGGACGGACTGAGATGATGGCATGGAGGAATATAATCACTGGGGGACGATGGAGGGAGAGAAATTATGGTGGACGGACTGAGATGATGGCATGGAGGAATATCATTGCTGGGAGACGATGCAGGAACAGAACGAGAGAAATGACTCTGGATGGACTGAGACAATAGCATTGAGGAATATCATCAACAGAACTGATTGACAACACCAGGGACTGAGATCTGTGGAGATGCATTAATGCCTATGCCAGTTGGCACATGATGATAACTATGTAGGTCATCAGGCCAGATTTATCAAAAAATGGAGAAATAATAAGGCAATATTTGGCGACAAAATAAACAACATATGACACACACAACAGCATTGGCACAATGAAATCTTACATTCACATGATTTAATAGTTAGTGGTAACTCCACTTGTACTGACAAACATCATGAACTGATGATGTGGCCGATCTATACAGGGCGTCCCAAAAGTTCTATACAGTTTTAATAACATCAGATGTATAAATGCATAAACTTATAATAAACACTGTTTGAAAGATTCATTACTGAAACGTTAACACAATGCTGATTCTTATTCTCAAACTTCTAACATTTACTGCAGGTCCATCATTGACTTTTAAATAACTTATCACAAACATCAGAAAGTAGCAGTCATTATTGTTTTGTCCACGTCATGAGAAATGAAAAACTGGAACATGTTGTGACAGCTAGACAGATTTGTGGAAAGAGAAATGAGGGGAACACAACAAGAAAAGGTTTTTGAAAGCCTTTTGTCCTGACATTGAAAGATGTCAGCACACGACCTGATATAAGCTGTTGGGAGATGTTGAAAAATGTGAAGAAGCATAATAAACCACACCAGCCCAGCAAGGCACTTGATGATGATAATTATGTAGATTATATATTCTTGCTAGTTTTTGAGTTAAAATTTTGGGACACCCTGTACTCATAAGTAGTTAAAATTCTAGAACTTTCTAGAAAAAGGAAAGGAATATTTCAATTATAAGCACAACATGAGTTCACCCTGAGTTTATGCTACAATTAATGTCAATATCCCTGTTGTATATTTATCAACAAAAATGATGAGAAACTTCTAGTGACGGTCAAGGTGGGGAGCTATCGTAGAATGAGCAAAGTAAACTGGGCGGAACAAAATAGAAATCACACCATTCATAGCAGCGTAGAAGTGAAGGCTGCTGGGATTTTGCAGTGATTTATGCCAACAGTCTATAATCTCTATCAGTGACAAGTAGTGATATGCAATAGGCTCTTTCCTGTGAATCTCGATCATCATGTTGTGTGTTGTCTTAATTTTTACATTTGGTTAGAGCATACAAAAGAAATCTGGCATCCCGATAATATGCATCCCGAGCATAATGACTCTTTCAGTGGTTATTTTCCCACTTCCTCCACATCTTTAGCTTCTTGATAATATTACATTAATGACTCTGTCAGTAGTTATTTTCCCACTTCGACATCTGTGAAACCGATAGAGAGATACAACCAAGAAAATCTTCATTTGCTGGCATGGAGAGACCTGCCACTGGTGAATTCTTGGCCAGCAACAAAGAGATCTGACCACGAACATCTTCACTGTCCAGACGTGCACAGACCTGCCACTGGAGAATTCTGGGCCAGCAACAGAGATCTGACCACGAACATCTTCACTATGCAGATGTGTACAGACCTGCCACTGGAGAATTCTGGGCCAGCAACAGAGAGATCTGACCATGAACATCTTCACTGTCCAGATGTGCACAGACCTGCCACTGGAGAATTCTGGGCCAGCAACAGAGAGATCTGACCATGAACATCTTCACTGTCCAGATGTGCACAGACCTGTCACTGGAGAATTCTGGGCCAGCAACAGAGAGATCTGACCATGAACATCTTCACTGTCCAGATGTGCACAGACCTGTCACTGGAGAATTCTGGGCCAGCAACAGAGAGATCTGACCATGAACATCTTCACTGTCCAGATGTGCACAGACCTGCCACTGGAGAATTCTTGGCCAGCAACAGAGAGATCTTACCACGAACATCTTCACTGTCCAGATGTGCACAGACCTGCCACTGGAGAATTCTTGGCCAGCAACAGAGAGATCTGACCACGAACACCTTCACTGTCCAGATGTGCACAGACCTGTCACTGGAGAATTCTTGGCCAGCAACAGAGAGATCTGACCACAAACATCTTCACTGTCCAGATGTGCACAGACCTGTCACTGGAGAATTCTGGGTCAGCAACACAAACGATGGATCAGGGAGAGATCTGACCACAAACATCTTCACTGTCCAGATGTGCACAGACCTGTCACTGGAGAATTCTTGGCCAGCAACAGAAATGATGGATCAGGGAGAGATCTGACCACAAACATCTTCACTGTCCAGATGTGCACAGACCTGTCACTGGAGAATTCTTGGCCAGCAACAAAGAGATCTGACCATAAACATCTTCACTGTCCAGATATGCACATACCTGTCACTGGAGAATTCTTGGCCAGCAACAGAGAGATCTGACCACGAACACCTTCACTGTCCAGATGTGCACAGACCTGTCACTGGAGAATTCTTGGCCAGCAACAGAGAGATCTGACCACGAACATCTTCATTGTCTAGATGTGCACAGACCAGTCACTGGAGAATTCGGGGCCAGCAACAGAGACGATGGATCAGGGAGAGATCTGACCACAAACATCTTCACTGTCCCCTTTACAATACTATAAGGCATAAGGGTAGGAGTGCTGGGCATCTGCCACATATTTTAAGTGATCACTAAGTCAGCAGCCTGGGCTTTCTGGAACAAACACTACCTGCCACAACTGGGGATCAATCCCAGGACCAATGCCAGTAGCCGAGTGCTCTAACCATTACACACCATGACTTTACCATTTAGGTAAAGCTCTTGAAGTTTTAGATGGACAAAATATTGTCGGACAAGTTTACATAAACATACTACTTCAAGATACATACACTACTCCAATATACACATACTATTCCAATACACACACATACACACTAGTCCACTATACACACTATAGTCCAATACACACACCAACCCACTATACACACTATAATCCAATACGTAAGCACACGTCCCTTGCCAAAAACACTAGAGATCCCTTAACGCAGCCAGCTGCTTCTCGATTTCATCGTCTGCGACTCTCGATGATTCTCCCAGCTTTCCTCTGTGGGCTGACGGGGCATCTGCAAGCTGAGATGAAACAAAATGAAACATGAGAACACTGACCGGAACAAATTATTATTCTGCAACTCAGAACAGGCCACAATAGATCACGCAAACACATGTATCCAAAATTCAAGATTGGCAAATTCACCATGTGCACATGTGGTTTGGCGCCACAGACAGCAGATCACATATTCCAAGACTGCCCAGAATACAACATATCCTTCTGGCCTAGCAAAACAACAGTGGAAGATAAACTCTATAACAAAAACAACAACAACAACAAAACTTTATTTTGAAAGGGTTAAGAATTGGGCACACAGGCCCATCTAACATTCTGCCCTTTTATCACTCTCTTTCATACATTATACCATTCACACATCATTCAAGGCTAACTGAAAACAGCAACAATATAAAAGATATGCATTATAAAGGCATGTGGAAAATGAAAAATCAATACTACACGACTCAGTAATAGTAATAACTGGTGTGGCACTTGTTATTAGCTATGTGGAATATACTGGCCTACCAAAAGGGGACTGGCTGTTATACTAAGGTTTTATTATTATTACTTCTATTATTAAGGGGGAAGGTAATCCGTACTGAGATAGTGTTAAAATAATTTGCGATTATATGTATAGAGATTGGTGATGTCTTTTATTTCATGTGGAAGATTGTTCCACAGCTGAGCTGCAGAGTACGTTAAGCTTGTTTTGTATAAGTTTATCCTAGGCTTCGGAATGTGTAATATATTTAATCGTTTACTGTGCCTAGCTTTATATTCAAACAATGGCCAAAGGTAATTTGGGGCATTCCGATGTAGGATTTTGTGAATTAGTTTGGCCTTATCGAAAAGCAGATGTTTGCAGAGTGGTAGTAACTGAAGGCGTTTATGCAGGCTAGGATTGTCAGTTAAATGTTTGCTATAAATTAAACTCATGGCCTGTTTATGGAGTGAGTAAAGTCGCTTGGTGCTTGAATTGGAACAACAAAACAACCGTCCCAGATTATAGAGCAGTAGTCAAAATGTGTCTGTATGTGAGACGTATAGAATATTTTCCTTGTGTCCTCATCAAGGAAATTTTTAATTTTGGCGAATTGGTAGACTTTTTTCGCTGTTTGTTTAGTGAGCGCTTGAACATGAGGATTAAAGGTTAGGTTTCTATCAATGATGAGGCCTAATGTTTTGTGCTCAATTACACTTTCTACTGGCATGTTATCGATGTGAAGTTGAAGTGATCTGTGTGAATTTAGAGTCTGCTTTGTCTGGTTGTTAATAACATAGATTTTGTTTTAGTGATGTTAATTTGCATACGGTTCGCATAGTTCCACCTAACTACATTATTTAATTCTTGTTGCAAAGACGACTCCAGCAAATTACTGCTTTCAGCGTTTGTATACACTGTACAGTCGTCTGCAAATAGATCGCAGGACGACAAAAGATGTAAAGGTAGATCATTAATATATATGGTGAATAATAGAGGGCCAAGAATAGAGCCTTGCGGTACCCCAATATTGAAGGTAGTGGTTTGGGACAGAGATTTATTGTATGATACTACTTGCTTTCTGTTTGACAGAAAAGATGTTATTAGCGTCACAACATTAGGGCCAATTTTCATTGTCTCTAGTTTTTTAATTAAAATGGCATGGTCTATCATATCAAATGCTTTTCTGAAATCGATAAACACAGCTCCACATAGATTGTTGTTATTTATATTCTGGTGCCAATTTTCTATCATGTTTTTTAGGGCCGTATGGCAAGAATATTTTGGTCGAAATCCTGATTGACTGTCAACTATAAGCTTGTTGCGATCTAAATACTGTAATGTTACCTTATGGATGTGTTTTTCTAGTGGTTTAGATAGTGATGATAGTAAAGAAATGGGTCTATAATTGTTCAGGAGACCATTGTCCAGTGAACCAGATTTAAGGAGAGGATACACCGAGAGCTGATGGAAAGTGACCTTTGGTGAGACTGATTATATACATAGGTTAGTGATACACAGATAGTCGGGAACGGGAAAGGGAGCTTATATGACTACTTATATGAATTAAATGAGATGCTCCCCACCAGGAGCTGGGCGAAGCCGGGCCGGGTCAGACAGACAGACAGACAAGCAGACAGACAGACAGACAGATAGATAGATCCCCGCCATAAGCTAACTGCATATCCTTTACAGTTAAACCCAACATTTTTTGGCTGCTTGTGATTTCTTGGCAAATTTACATTCAGTAATTTGCCATTGCCAGCCTCCCTGGCCTAGGGGTTAAACTACTTTCTCCATAATCCTGTTTATCCATGTAGGGTAACGCAGCGCGCGAGAATCGGAAACGTTTCTCACCGCGTTGGTAACTTACGGGCTAAGTGAGCCGGCCGCTCAGAAAGCAATGGCAAACTACTGAGCGTAATCTTGCCAAGAAATCAACGACAGCAGTAAAATGTTGGTGTTGACAGTGATGTCTTGTAATGGATATGCAAAAGAAAACAAAAGGTTGCCATTGCTTTTTTAACGAACAGCACTCATACCATTTTATGAAAAACAATGCAAGGCGGTCTGCTGCCAAATCACCTCCAGCTGTGTTTTGACGTGGTATGGGGGATTACGAATTGTGTCTGTAACCTCTTTGCCACAGAGCCAATAAATATAAAAATAAGCAACCCAACACAGATGACATCACAGATGAAAACAAATGCTTCACAAACCTTGCCGGAGATCTCAATACCAATCTCATCGAGGATTCGACTGACAATGGCATCTTGTTCTTCCTCATCTCCAGACTCCGAAAGAATATCATTGAGGGTATCGTCAACTGGAATGAAATAAGAATATCATTGAGGGTATCGTCAACTGGAATGAAATCAATGTGTTCACACGTTGCTTAATATTGCTCAATGAGGTCATATCAATGTCCTTGCACTCTGGGTTCACACTTTGCCGAGTACATAAATGGGTCATGTTTGGTTGCCTGTGTGGGTGTTGATCCTAGATATGCTCCCAGCAGTTATAATACAACACCAACAAACAAGTACAAGTAACATGTCTGAGAGCATGCATCTTTCCTGTGGCAACATATGGGTGTGAGTCATGACAGTGAGAGAATATGGGAGCACATGACAATGAGAGAATATGGGATCACATGACAATGAGAGAATATGGGATCACATGACAATGAGAGAATATGGGAGCACACGACAATGTGAGAATATGTTAGCACATGACAATGAGAGAATATGGGAGCACATGACAATGAGAGAATCTCCGTGGCGAAATGGTCAAGCCGTGTGCCTCGTGCTCTGAAGGTTGTGGGTTCGATTCTGGGCTACGTCTTTCAGTTCATGAGTGCATTTTTCTCAGAGACTCCTAGAGATCATCGCTGGAGCTACGGAGTTCGTGCTTTGCGTGATGCTTTCAGCGGGCTGTCCTGCAGAAAGATACCAAGCCGTATGGGATTAAACCCGGAGCAATGAAGTCGATCCTCTCGACTTTTAAGACTTATTTTTAATGACAATGAGAGAATATGGGCCTACTCTTTATGCTTTCCAATCGCTGAGGCATTCTTAACATGTGTACCATCATGCCAGAGGACTAGATATCCGAACCCCAACAATCACAGGAAGTGTTACACCATGGGGTCCCAGATCAGGTGACAGATGAGCTAGTCACGTCCATGTTAAATGTCCCTAGACAGTTGGAAAATGTACAGAGTAGGCTGTGATAGGAGAAAGGATGGCTGAGGACAGACAGACAGACAGACAGAAAGAAAGAAAGAAAGAAAGAAAGAAAGAAAGAAAGAAAGAAAGAAATTTAAACACATTTAATTCATGCACAGGCTACTGCCATCACAAGACAGAAAGGGACAAATACAGTAAAAAAAGAAGTATTGCTTACTCATCTCCTCTGTCATGTCCATCTTGTCTGTCTCCTTCTGAAACTCCCGCATCATGGCGGCCGTCTTCTGTGGGTCCATGACCTTGTTCATCTGTGTCATCGTCTGCAAGAACATAAAGCCAGGGATATAAGGATCAATCTTGTGAGTATGAGTTCAAGAAACAACATCAATGCCCTCAGGACTTTGCCACAGGTGCTCCGGCTCCTGCTTCAGTAGCCCATGTAATGTGCCTCATCCTTCTGCTGACCCGCATGCTCCGAGTTCCTCTTGGTTCTATAACTTTTTATAAATCTGTTGGCCTCATCATAGGTTATGTCTATATCAGGCTGAAGTAGTCTTCCACCTTCCTTTGCCAATCTGTGGGTTTCTTTATTTCCACGTATTTTCCAATGTGAAGGAATCCACTGTAACAACTTTTTTGGATTTCTGGCTTTGGTCTGCTAGTCCCGCATGGTTTCTGCTCTTCAGGATTGAAATAACTGAGTTTAAATCCTAAAAGAAAGCTATTTGTTTCCCTTTATTTTAATATATCAACAATATTTCTGCTGCAGTTTTTAAACTCTCTGTCTGTAGGTCAGCATGGCCGAGTAGATAAGAATGCGTGTTCTTAAACATCTGTTGTGCTGATGCCGAGGTAAGATGGTTCAGCCACTACACTGGACAGCTGGACAAAGATATTGACTTATCGTCCTTGACTTAGGGACATAAATTACAAGTACCTCTGAAGTCAGAGTAGATTCGCCTGATGGTGAGGGACACTGTTAATAGGGAAAGCTAATCCACACGCAAAATTCAGTCCAGCACTACTAGAAGTAGTTTGTATGGACTACACTTGAGTTCAAAGAGAGCGAGTGCCCCCCCAAAAAAAACAGCCTCTGTCTCTGCTGTCTTTGTCACTGCTTTGTCTCTGTCTCTGCTCTGTCTTTGTCTCTGCTCTGTCTTTGTCTCTGCTCTGTCTCTGTCTTTGTCTCTGCTCTGTCTCTGTCTCTGTCTTTGTCTCTGCTCTGTCTTCTGTCTTTGTCTCTGCTCTGTCTCTGTCTCTGTCTTTGTCTCTGTCTCTGCTCTGTCTTTGTCTCTGCTCTGTCTTTGTCTCTGTCTTTGTATCTGTCTCTGTCTTTGTCTCTGCTCTGTCTCTGTCTCTGCTCTGTCTCTGTCTCTGCTCTGTCTCTGTCTCTGTCTTTGTCTCTGTCTTGTCTCTGTCTCTGCTCTGTCTTTGTCTCTGCTCTGTCTTTGTCTCTGCTCTGTCTCTGTCTTTGTCTCTGCTCTGTCTTTGTCTCTGTCTCTGTCTTTGTCTCTGTCTTTGTCTCTGCTCTGTCTCTGTCTCTGTCTCTGTCTTTGTCTCTGCTCTGTCTCTGTCTCTGTCTTTGTCTCTGCTCTGTCTTTGTCTCTGCTCTGTCTTTGTCTCTGCTCTGTCTCTGTCTCTGCTCTGTCTCTGTCTTTGTCTCTGCTCTGTCTTTGCCTCTGCTCTGTCTTTGTCTCTGCTCTGTCTCTGTCTTTGTCTCTGCTCTGTCTCTGTCTTTGTCTCTGTCTCTGTCTTTGTATCTGTCTCTGTCTTTGTCTCTGCTCTGTCTCTGTCTTTGTCTCTGCTCTGTCTCTGTCTTTGTCTTTGTCTCTGCTCTGTCTCTGTCTTTGTCTCTGCTCTGTCTCTGTCTTTGTCTCTGCTCTGTCTCTGTCTTTGTCTCTGCTCTGTCTTTGTCTCTGCTCTGTCTCTGTCTTTGCTCTGTCTCTGTCTCTGTCTTTGTCTCTGCTCTGTCTCTGTCTTTGTCTCTGCTCTGTCTCTGTCTTTGTCTCTGTCTTTGTCTCTGTCTCTGTCTTTGTCTCTGTCTTTGTCTCTGCTCTGTCTCTGTCTTTGTCTCTGTCTTTGTCTCTGTCTTTGTCTCTGCTCTGTCTCTGTCTTTGTCTTTGTCTCTGTCTCTGCTCTGTCTTTGTCTCTGCTCTGTCTCTGTCTTTGTCTCTGCTCTGTCTTTGTCTTTGTCTCTGTCTTGTCTCTGTCTCTGTCTTTGTCTCTGCTCTGTCTCTGTCTTTGTCTCTGTCTCTGCTCTGTCTCTGTCTTTGTCTCTGCTCTGTCTTTGTCTCTGCTCTGTCTTTGTCTCTGTCTCTGTCTTTGTCTCTGCTCTGTCTCTGTCTTTGTCTCTGCTCTGTCTTTGTCTCTGCTCTCTCTGTCTTTGTCTCTGCTCTCTCTGTCTTTGTCTCTGCTCTGTCTTTGTCTCTGCTCTGTCTCTGCTCTGTCTCTGTCTTTGTCTCTGCTCTGTCTTTGTCTCTGCTCTGCTCTGTCTTTGTCTCTGCTCTGTCTCTGAAGGTACTTGATATTTTCCAGTAGCTATTGATGGTGTCTTTTTTGCTTCATTTTGTAGATTCAGGAGAAATGCTCCACCTCCATTCTCTGTAGAGTGATTTACTGATGTACTGATCCACCGGCTTGATGAAAAAGTGCAAGACAACTCACTCAGTGAAATGGCTGAGAACATGGGTCAGCACACACACGTGCCATGCTGGCTGGCACAGGTGATCATGTTTCTCCACAACCACTGTGTTCTTGACAAGTTTGCTTGCTGATTGTCTTCCATGCAGTTCTGTTGACCCGTCCCTCTGTTGGCTTTGTTTTCTAGAACATCCCTTATCATCACACAGAAATGATAATAATAACAAGAAATATCACAGTAATAATAATAATAGTTTTGAGGAAGAGTAGTGAGAACATGTGTAAATATCACATTCAACAAACAGAATTAAGAGCTGCACTTACTTTTGTGGTTGTTCCCATTGCGTTTGCCATCTTCATGTTGGAATGCATCATCTGTGGATGTGAAAGACACAAAAAAAGCATGATATCTTTGACAGATTTATATGCACTGAAAAACTGATTGGCATGTATACTGTCGGACAGGAGACAGGGACTATGAAGTGGGTTAAGTGAGTATTCCATACAACAGAAGAATGTCAAGCTATAGGTTAGGTACAGGAGCAGCAGGTGGCCCAGGAGATTAAATACTGGTCTGCCACAAAAACGGCCAAACAGCCCATACCTGACAATTGCCACCCTACACCTGACAACTGCCAGCCTACACCTGACAATTGCCACACTACACCTGACAACTGCCAGCCTACACCTGACAGCTGCCAGCCTACACCTGACAATTGCCACCCTACACCTGACAACTGCCAGCCTACACCTGACAGCTGCCAGCCTACACCTGACAATTGCCAGCCTACACAGTTAGTCTCTTTGTTATTGTGGCATACAATGTTCTATTTTCATTAGTCTTTTCCAGGCAATGGCTGTTAGCTATGCTAGCAGACCAAGGTAATCACAACATTCATCTCAGAAATGAAATCTCTGTTGACCCCAAACTCTTCCTAATTTATTGATCTCGAGGATGTGTACAATAGAGTTCGATATGATATTTTGATGACCGCACTGATGGAGAAGGGGGTCAATCCCTGGTTGGTGAACTGGATAGCAGCCGTCCTGCACTCTCGTCGGGTTGCTCTCCGTCTGGGTGCATGGACCTCAGAGCCACATGTTAACCCCGGGACTGCCACAGGGGTCTGCAGTCTCACCGGTGCTCTTTAATGTGTATACGAGCAAGATTGCAAACCTAGAAGCACCAGGGGTTGGAAGAATACTAACATTTGCAGATGATATTCTTGCATATAGGCAGGGGAGAGATAGGGAGCAAACAGCCCAGGAGCTACAGGCGACAGTAGACAAAGTGATTGACTGGTGCACTGAAATGAGTGCTGTCATCCACCCGGAAAAGGCGGCTGTTTTGTGGTGCTCTCTGGACAACAGGATTGTGAGAGCGGATGTCCCAAGCCTCGCGATAGATGGTAGAAATGTCAGCAGAGAGAACAAACTGAAGTATCTGGGGATCACATTTGACAGGAGCCTATCCTTCAAGGACCATGTGGAGATGGTTGTGACAAGATCTCAAAAGGGACTCGGTGCACTTAAAACTATGGCTGCAATGGACACAGAGCAGAGGATGCTTTTCACACTATACCAGCACTTGATCCTCTCAGTAATTGATTATGGATTAGGTCTGCTCACTGTCTCAGAGAGTCAGCTGGTGAAGTTAGAGCGCATACAGAACGAAGCTATGCGGGTCATTCTGGGATGCACTAGAGACACCCCAGTAGTGTGCATGCGTTACATCCTTGGTTTGCCGAGTGTTGCTGGTAGGCTCAATGTGATGCAGGTGAAGGCATACCTCAGAGTAGCTGCAGACACAGACCACCCACTGCATGAGGCGCTGGACGTAGTTAAGGGTCAGCGACTGATAAGAGGGAAATCATGGATGGCTCAGACAGAGGATACGATCAGACAGGTGTGCCCCCTGGAGAACATTAGGCGTGGAGAGGAGTGGGTCAGAGTGCCAGCGGAGCAGTCAGAATTGTGCAGAGTTATAATCACATTGGAGAGTGAGTTCCCTTGAGCAAGATGGCGGGACATTTTTTCGTCCCGTAAAATGGAATGTGTTTTTTCTGAAATGTGTTTGGATTAAGTGTGTTTTTCATGGTGGAATGGAGTTCGGACCGTGCAACGGAGTTCGTGCACGCGCGCCCGGACTCCCTTCGGCGTATCATCGGCGCCCGGTGGCGATAGTTAAGCCTAACATGACGACCAGACGACCGACAAGAACACGGCGTGGTAAGAGGGCGGGCACACGCAAAAGGCGCTTGAAATGTGACAGATTGGGCATCGGACATGTTCGAGTACTGTACTGGAACTGTGCATAATTTAGTCAACGCCGACCCATTCTTGAAAAACTACTGTACGGAAGCGATATTGTAGTCTTACAAGAAACACAGCTCGGCGACGGAACAGTCAATGTAACGGGATTTCAGGGATTCTTTAACAGGCGGCACCTCGGACAGGCCATTCTGGTCCGCGACAACATACTAGTGTCTGAGATCGACATGTCTTCCTGGAACAGTGATGCCCTGCAAGTGCAGGCATTAAGAATAATGACACCAGTGCAGCTTGTAATCGTGAACGTGTATGCGCGAAATGGGAAGGTCGACGTGCGACAATGGCAGAGTTTGTTCGATATGGATGAAAGGCATATCATCTACTGTGGGGACTTCAATGCCAGAGGCAGTCAATGGGGGAATTGCATCACCAATAGACAGGGAGTAGATCTGGAGGACGCCCTGGCATCTGCTGCCCTAATCTGTCTGAATGATGGGAAGGTCACTAGAATGGCCACTCGACCAGGCGACTCTGACAGCATCATTGACTTGGCTCTGGTGTCGCCCACCATCGCACCAAGGTGCTGGTGGGGTACACTGGGATACCACGATAGTGACCACTACCCTTGTGTCATCCTGATCAAGAAAGACGGGGCCATGAGTCAAAGAAACAAGACAAATGCCTTCCCGTACGACAACACTGGTCAAGATGCCATAAGCAAGATCAGAAGAAGGAAACTAACTTCCTCCCGCAGGAGACAAGAAAGATGGTTGCAGCCACCTTGGTGGAATGGAGAGGTCGAGAAGGTGTGGCTGGGAAAGAGGCAGGCTGTCAAGGACTGGCAAAAGGCCAGAAAGGCTAACATGCCACAGGTTGAACTGGCGAACCTGAAGACTGAGGTCGATAGGACGACGACTTTTTTCAATTCCTGCGCCTAACAGGCCAAGGCCGAGAAATGGGACGAGTTCTGCAGGAAGGTGTGCTCCGAGCGATCTCTTACGACATTCTGGCGCCTCCACAAGAGCATGAACGGTGCTGCACAACGTAGGGGTATTCCAGACTTTCAAGGCACAGACCTCGCATGGAAAAAGTCGGATGCGGATAAAGGTAAGGCCCTTCTTGCACGTTACATAGAACAGACTGACCAGAAAGACGAGCCCGTCAGACAGAGGACCACGATGACACTCTCTCAGTTGTGCGAGGGGGTCGGGACAGACGAAGAATGGACAATCACAGCTGAGATATTGCGTGCGATGCTCAAGAAATCACCTAACACCGCCCCAGGCCCAGACGGCATCCGATATGGTGACCTACTGGTGATATCAGATGATGACATGAAAGAACTGGCCAGAGAATTCAACACCAGTATCCAGAGGGGTCAGGTCAAAGAAGAATGGCTACACAGCTGCTTGCTGCCGCTGCCAAAACCGAACAAAGACCATTCCAAGATAAGCGGCTACAGAATCATTACGATGCAGAATACTGCTGGCAAGCTACTGGAGAAAATTGTAGCACACAGACTTGCTTAGGACTTGGAACAGCTCGGCTGCTTCCCGCCCACACTTGGAGGATACAGACGCAACAAAGAGTCATGGCTGAATGCGGCTGTCTTTGCTCAAGATGTTTACGAAGGATTTCAGGTCAGAGAAGAGACATGTGCGGCCGCCATAGACTTAGAGGACGCATATAACAGAGTATCTTTCGAGCACTTGACGCAAACCCTCCTCAGACTGAAAGTGCACCCTCATCTTGTACGATGGATAGCTGCAGTTCTGCTCCAAAGGAAGGTGGTGCTAAGATGCGGGAGTTGGTCTTCTGAGCCGATAACGATATGTCCAGGATTGCCGCAGGGTTCACCACTGTCACCAGTACTATTCAACGTGTATACGGTGCCGATCACTGAACAACAGTTGGATGGGAGGGGTAGGACTCTGTCATTCGTTGACGACATCCTCGTGTATCGACAGGGTAGAGATAGACAGGCGGTTGTCAATGATATGCAGGGCGAACTAGATCGAATTTCCTCATGGTGTGCTGATGCCGATGCCCTTGTCAACCCTGCAAAGGCAACGGTTACATGGTTCTCACTAAACATCCATATTGTGAAAACAGACCTGCCGGCAGTTAAGAATGGATGGGAGCAGTTTGAGTAGAACCCAGTCAATGACATATCTTGGCGTGAGGCTTGATCGTAGCCTGTCCTTCAGAGATCATGTCGATTATGTCATAACGAAGGCTCGAAAAGGTTTGTCAGCAATGAGAGTCATGGCGACTGCCAATATCGAGCAAAGACTGCTAATACTTCTGTTCCAAGGACTTGTACTTTCACGCATCGAGTATGCCCTGGCCATCCTCACTGTCAGCCCTACACAGATTGGAAGACTCGAAAAGGTACAAAACGAAGCCATGCGCATCATTTTGGGCTGCACGAGAGACACCAGCTGTGTAGCAATGAGATACCTCCTTGACTTCCCGACAATGGAACAAAGGATCAAGATCTGGAGAGCTCGTGCATACTTAAAAATAAGTGCAGATGAGCAGCACCCTCTGCATGACGCTATATTCAGAGAAAAGGGTGACAGGCTAAAGAGGGGCAAATCATGGATGGGTCAGGCGGAAGATGTCGTCAGACAGGTCTGCAGTCTTACCAGCATCAACCCCGGCAAGGAATGGGTGCCGGTGCCTCCAGCCTTTAAGTGCACTTTCTCCTGCATTATCACACTCGACAGACGGTGCAGAGAGCAGAACCCTGCCGCTGTCAATGCAGAGGTTAACGCGCTCATCTATGAACACTCAGATAGCCCCGAAGTGCTCATCTATACAGATGGATCTGTTGTAAAGCAGCAGAGAAGTGCGTGGGCATTTACAGCCCGTTCAGCGGGCCGAACCAGTTCAAGAATCCAGTGGTGCCCACTCTATGACCACGAGCAGCATGACGATGGAGGTGATGGCAGTTACACAGGCCTTCATATGGCTGGAATCACAGCATTATACCAACGTGTGTGTACTAAGTGATTCAATGAGCATGATTCAGAAGGTCGAAGCTGGATCTGTACGTAGACAGTGGACTGAATCGCTGCGGAAGTCTGTTGTCCGTAAAGCCACCTTCATCTTTGTCCCGGGACATGCGGGAGTCGAGGAAAATGAACGAGCTGACAAACTGGCTGGCTCTGCACCCCCTGTAGATGGCCAGCCCATGGATCGTGCCGATGTCATTAACGTCCTTAAAGATTTGGCGAGAACAGAGGATTTTGACGTCAGTGATTCCACATCGCTGTCCAGGATGAAAGACCTGGGAGTAAGAATCAGCACAATCAAGCTTGTAATAAATATGGAGTATGTTCCACAGGAGCAAAAGCCTTTGCCCCGTTGGAATTACAAACGAGCAGATTGGGACAGATTTGCCATACTAACAGACAAATATTGTGAAAACGTAAATACACGATATGGCAACATGAAGCAAATGGTGGAAAGTCTAAACAGAGCAATAATACAGGCGGCCACTGAGTCTATTCCAAGAGGAGCAAGGAAAAATTACAAACCATACTGGACTGAAGAACTACAATTTTTGGAGGACAAAGTTGAAGATGCTAGGAAGACCGCAGAGAGAGAACAAACAACTGAAGCGAACATCTCTCTCAAAGCCATCTCAGCAAAATATAAAAGAACAGTAAATCAAACAACAAGAGATTGTTGGAGGAAAAAAACAGAAAACCTGAATTTTGACAGGGATGGAAACAAACTATGGAAACTAGTGAAAGCCATGAACAATGAAGGACCTAGAAACAAACAAATAACAATTAAACAAGGAAATGCCTTGCTTACAGGAAAAAAGGCTGCAAATGCACTAATGGAACACTATGCCAGTGCAAACCACATTGATATTACAGCCGAACAGAAGAAAGCAATCAAAGATAAACAGATACATCATACATATACAGAGACAGCAGCAGAATATATGATGGCAAATCTAACAATGGAAGAAATGGAACAGGCAATGAATACCCTAAAAAAGAAGACATCACCAGGAAAGGATGGAATCACAAATGAAATGCTAATAGGACTAGGCACTAAGGCAAAAAAGAACCTACTAGCAGTCCTAAATTACAGCTGGAAGAGGGGAATAGTCCCACAGGCATGGAAGGAAGCTATACTAATACCAGTCCCAAAGAAAGGAAAAGACCTGGAAGAACCAAATGGCTATCGACCTATCAGTCTTCTTAGCTGTGTAGGAAAATTAATGGAACGCATTATCAATGGCAGGCTAACATGGCATCTGGAAGAAAACCAACTCTTAACACCTCACCAAGCAGGATTCAGAAAGTACAGATCTACTGAAGATCAAATAACCTATATAGCTCAGGAAATAGAGGATGCCTTCCAAGAGAAAAAGCACACACTAGCAGTCTGGATAGATTTAGAAAAAGCATTTGATAAAGTATGGAAGGAAGGACTGAAAGTAAAACTGCAAAAAATGCATGTTTGCGGGAAAATGTACAAATGGATCAGCCACTACCTTGAGAACAGAACTGCCAGGACAAAAGTACAAGGACAAACCAGCAAAATGATGCTGTTGGAGCAAGGTGTCCCCCAAGGAGGAGTTCTTTCACCAACATTATTCCTAGCATATATAAACGACATCACGGAAAATTTTCCAGCCAGAGTACACACATCATCCTTTGCAGATGACCTAGCCATATGGACATCTGAAGAATATATTAGTACAGCTAACAGCAGAATACAGCAAGCCCTATTAGCGCTAGAGGACTGGTCAAAATCATGGCTAGTGAAGATAAGTGAGGAGAAAACAACATGCACAGTGTTCTCCCTCTCAACTAAAACTCAGCAACCTAAGCTGGTATTGAATGGAAAAATATTGCGCCATGAAGAAAATCCAAACTATCTAGGAGTCACCTTTGATCGTCGCCTGACATGGAAGACACAGGTTGAGAAAAATCGAACAAGAGCAAGGCAAAGAATGGCAATCATGAAAAAGCTTGCTGGTACAACATGGGGAGCAGATGAGAAAGTTCTCAAGAAGTTATATACTGGACGGGTGAGGCCAGTACTGGAATATGGCATTGCAGCTTGGGCAACAGCAGCTAAGTCAAACTTTAACAAAATAAGTAGAGTCCAAAATCAAGGAATGCGAATCATAACTGGAAGCCTGAAGACAACGCCTATTAATGAATTAGAAAAGATCACTTGTTTACAACCAATGCAGGATAGAAGAGATAGCAGAGCCCAGCAACAAGCAGAAAAATTTAGAAGATTGACAGACCACCCTATGTACAACAGATTTAATGGTTTTGGAAAGGGAAGACTGAAGCGTAGCAACTTTGTAGAAACTGCAAAACGAAGGATTAGGTCAGATCCTATTCTTAACATATCAACAGTCAAGCCCATACACAATGCACACAAGTTCCCAGCTTGGAGACAGCAGCAACTGCCTGAGATGATAGAAAACATTCCTGGTATTGAGAAAAAGAACACTCAGCATGAAACCGAAAGAAGAGAAATAACCCTAAACTACATAAAAGAACATTACCCAAGCAGCAATTGGACCCATGCATATACAGATGGATCAGCCAAAAATTCAATAGAGAATGGAGGAGGAGGAATTCTCCTAAATTTAAAAAATGGAGCGAAAAAAACACATTCAATGGCAACTGGAAAATTTTCTAGTAACTTTAAAGCGGAGGTAGAGGCTCTGAAAACTGCAGCAGAAATGCTCCTGATGGAGGAAAATAAAGAGAAGCAAATAGCTATCTTCACAGATGCAAAGTCAGCTGTCTCAATACTGAAGAGCAATAACAGCACAGAACTAACTGACCTAAGAGCAGCACTCCATGGTCTATGCCAGAAATCCAAAAAAGTTGTAATACAGTGGATCCCATCACATTGCAGTATACCTGGAAACGAAGAGGCTGACAGACTGGCAAAAGAGGGCGGACGACTACCACAGCCTGACATAGACATAACCTATAATGAGGCAAAGAGGTTGATAAAAAGCACTTATAGAACCAAATGGGAATCAGAGCATCCAGGCCATCAGAAGGATGATGCATATTACAAACTCGACCGAAGAGAACAAGTAGCAATCTTCAGACTCCGCACAGGACATAACAGGTTGAAATACCACTTGTTCAATAAACTAAAGATAGGAGATACCGATGAATGTAATTGTAGAACTGGAAAAATGACAGCAAAACATTTGCTGCAGGATTGCCCAACGTATGCAGAACAGAGAAAGATATTTTGGCCCACACCTGCTTCATTTGAGGACAAGCTCTATGGAGATATCAACAAGCTAAAGTTGACCGCAGATTACTTTAACTATATACAGGTTGACATTTAAAGGTGCATGAAGATCCAGAGGCATGAAATGGAATATTGCTTGGATAGCAAATCCATTACGTGGAAAGTCCAAATCAAAAGCCCATTGTGTGGGCTTCATAAAAGGTGGAAAAGTGTCCTAGTGGCACGAAATGGAATATTGCTTGGATAGCAAATCCATTACGTGGAAAGTCTGAATCAAAAGCCCACTGTGTGGGCTTCATAAAAAGGTGGAAAAGTGTCCTAGTGGCACGAAATGGAATATTGCTTGGCTAGCAAATCCATTACATGGAAAGTCCGAATCGAAAGCTCACTGTGTGGATGTCATCTGCAGACTGCATACTTCTGGTTTCCGGAGGAACAGCCTATGGTGAACGGAAGGCCCAATATACGGAAGTGAGGCTAAGCAGCCATGTGCAGGACGTGACGATTCCTTGGGTGAGCCCAGTATCAGAGCGCTATGTATCGGCTCTGCAAGTATGGAAGCCTCCTTGGATGGCGGGGAATGCCCATGGTCTGCCCCTGCCTTCCCTTGAGGGCTGACCAGGATCTCCGGCTGTTCTATATGGACCAGCTGGGATGGGGGATAACACCACAACAGTGAGAGTCAAACGTCCTAAGAAACCCCCGGGAAGGTTAACCCGGTCAACAAATGCCCGCAGAAGTCGGATGTGTCGGCCTAACGGCGCAAGAACGCAGCTCTGCTGTAAACAGGCACAACGCAATCACATCCGGAAAAAAACTCCGGATGAACGAAGAAGAAGAATCGGCACAGCCAGACGCGAGAGGTACATCGGGAAAACAAAGTGCCTCGTCAACCAACACAGAACTGGCACTATTAGCCACCGGACGCTGATGCATATGCTGGGGGGAGGATCTGAGCACCTATGGACATGTCCGGAGTGCAACGAAGATACCCCAACTGATAACTGATAACTGATATAATCACATTAAGCCGGGAGTGCAGGGAGTGGCCAGCAGGGGCCATGGAAGTGGAAATCCAGCAACTAATTCAGGACAATGCTCACTCGGGTGATGTGATTATCTACACAGATGGTTCGGTGTCAAGAGGTGAGAAAAGTGGCTGGGGGTTCATAGCCAAAGCCAATGGTCGACGTTTGAGGCAGGAGAGCCTGGCATATGATACCACAACATCCAGCTTAAGAATGGAGGTGGAGGCGGTCACTGCGGCTCTCCGCTGGATGGAGAATACGACACACACACACATCGCGATTGTAACTGACTCAGAAAGCATGCTGACGAGGGTGAGGACGGGCAGGCTTCGTGCGGAGTGGCCTGATTCGCTTCGGAGGTCACGGGTGACAAGCATCACCTGGATCTTTTCTCGGGGGGCATGCCGGTGTGCTGGGAAATGAACAGGCGGATAGATTGACTGGCTCTGCGGAACTTGGTGGAGTATTGATACATGAAAAGGCAGACTAGTTGCGGCCTTGTGGGAGCACGTGCACACCTCGGAGGAGCAGATGGATTACCATGGTCTGGCAAGAATGAGACAGCGAGGAGTGACGAGGGGATCTGGCCGACGCTCGACACTCAGAGGAAAGGTGAGACGGACATATAATCAGATTGCTACTGGAACTATTGGTGTCGGAACTCTTCGCTGGCTGCTGAGGATGGGGACGGAGCGCTTATGGGAATGCCCTGAGTGCTGTGATGTCGATTCCTAAATCAATCAATCAATCAATCAATCAATCAATCTTCCTAATTTATTAATGAACATTTCAAGATTCACTGCCCCAGATATATTAAAGTTAGTATCTATATATATATATATATATATATATATATATATATATATATATATATATATATATATATATATATATATATATATATATATATGGCTGACTGTGATACAGATCATTCTTTGGTTGTTGCAAGGGTTAGACTGAGACCAAAGAGAATCTACACAGCTAAACACGTCTAGCCCCAGGATTAATATTACTAACACTCACGATCCTGAAAAGTGCTTTGAATTTCAACAGCAACTTGAAGACGCTTTCAATGATACATCAGAAAATTGTATAGTAAATGATAAATGAAGTAAACTTAAGGAAACTATTTATAAAACAGCGGTAGGGGTTTACGGCACTGTGGATCATAAGAGGCAGGACTGGTTTGCGGCAAACAGCCAGATACTGCAGCCCTTGATTGATAAAAAGAAGATAGCTCTCTTAAGAAACAAGGAAAGACCAACGCGTAACACTATGAGTGAGCTGAAGCAAGCGAGGAAGGATGTACAAAAGGCTGCCAGGCAGTGTGCGAATGACTATTGGATCAAGTTATGTGAGTCCATTCAAATCGCAAGTAATAAGGGAAACATCAGAAGCATGTATGAAGGGATAAAGAAAGCCTGTGGACCAATGATCAAAAGAAGTGCACCGCTGAAAACCTTGACTGGAGAAATCATCACTGACAAGAAACAGCAGATGGATAGATGGGTCGAGCACTACTTAGAGCTTTACTCAAGTGAGACCAAGCTAGTGGATGATGCCCTCAACGCCATAGAGGCCCTGCCAACTCTTGACCACCTGGACACACTTCCCACTATAACAGAAGTTAAGTGTGCTATAAATGAGCTTGCATCTGGCAAGGTTCCAGGTAAGGATGGGATTCCAATAGAGGTGATCAGGAGTGGGCAAGACACACTCGCTCTACAGATCCACCAGCTAATAGAGCTATGCTGGCGAGAAGGACAAGTCCCACAGGATTTCAAAGATTCAAACATCATAACGCTGTACAAGAACAAGGGAGATCGGAGCGACTGTAACAACTATAGGGGTATCTCACTTCTGTGTATTGTTGGGAAAGTATTTGCCAGAATTGTCCTGCACAGACTTCAAGTTCTGGGAGATCAAGTCTACCCTGAATCACAGTGCGGCTTCCGTCAGAACCGGTCTACCATTGATATGATATTCTCATTGCGACAGATGCAGGAAAAATGCCGGGAACAAAATCAGCCACTGTTTATTGCCTTCATCGACCTCACAAAGGCATTCGATTTGGTCAGTCGTGAGGGTCTGTTCAAAGCACTAAAGAAGATTGGCTGCCCACCAACTCTTCTGTCCATTGTGGAATCGTTCCACACAGGCATGAAGGGTATAATCAAGTTTGATGGCTCAACTTCAGAAGAGTTTGAAATCAAGAGTGGAGTTAAGCAAGGTTGTGTACTAGCCCCCACCCTCTTTGGGATATACTTTTCACTTCTACTGAAATATGCCTTTCGTGATCAGGATGACGGTATATACATTCACTCACGTTCAGATGGTGGCCTCTATAATGCTCAGAGATTGAAGGCCAAGACCAAAATTAGTAGGGTACTAATCAGAGAGGTGCTTTTTGCGGATGATGCTGCGATTATGACCCACTCTGAGGAAGAATTACAACATCTACTATCTGCATTCTCCAATGCTTGTTCTGAATTTGGTTTAACAATTAACAAAAAGAAGACACAGATTATGTCACAAGGTGCACATGGTGTACCATCAATCTTTATTGACGACGCCGAACTGGAGATAGTAGACCATTTTACATATCTAGGATCAGAGGTAAATAGCAAATTATCCTTCGATCAGGAAATCAACATCAGGATTGGCAAGGCAGCAACAACAATGAACATGTTAGTAAAAAGAGTCTGGGAGAACAGGAAGCTTACTGCCAAAACAAAAGTCCTCGTCTACCAAGCCTGTGTCCTTAGTACTCTTCTTTAAGGCAGTGAAACCTGGACAACTTACTCACGCCAAGAGAAATGTTTAAACAGCTTTCATATGCGGTGTCTGCGAAGAATACTTGGTATTAAGTGGTAAGACAGAATCACAAATACTGAAGTATTGGAAAGATCAGGTTGTGTGACGGTGTATTCCATGCTCAGTCTTCGTAGACTTAGATGGATAGGACACGTTAGGAGGATGGATGATGGTAGAATACCAAAGGACATCTTTTTTGGTGAATTACAGACGGGTAGGAGATCTCAGGGTCGGCCTCTACTACGATACAAAGATGTGTGTAAGCGGGACATGATTGATACAGGCATTGATAATGCACATTGGGAGCACGTCGCCGCTGAACGTGTTGCATGGAGGGCAACTATCAGAAATGGAATAAAGACAAAGGAGAAAATGATTGCAGATAAAGCACACACAGAGCGTGAGAGACGTAAGATGGTGCAAAATGGTGGAAGTGACCATGTTTTCACATGCACCTACTGTGGGCAAACATTTGCAGCAAGAATTGGCCTTACCAGCCACACTCGCCACCGCCATGGATCGTAGTTATTAAGCCTTTTTGAAGCACAATGTACCAAACTATCGTCTGTCAAGACGGAAAGGTGCTAATGAATGAAATATATATATATATATATATATATATATATATATAAAGAATCATGTCTCAAAATCAGTGTACCCCTGGCACCATCATTTCCACCAGAAATGCCCTGCCTGAACCGTCTGAAGTATTGACTGAGCGCCAGCTATGATGGCTGCCTTATTGAATGGAGTCTCAGAGAGACATTTCAGAGAAGCAGAGACCTCATGTTGCCCAACAACCCACAGCAACAAAATGTTTGTAAATGGTGTTTTCAGATGCAGTTCTTAATCAGAAATGGTCACTTAGCACTTACTGTTTGTTGCTTCTTGGTGGCATCTGATAAAAAACACATATAATTCCACAGTCTATACCATGTGGTGACTGCAGGCCAGTACTCTACCATGCTAGCACAGTAGACATCCCAAATGAAATAACACCAAGAACAGCCTCACCTTTTGCTGGTTGCCAATGGCGGAGATCTTGGATCCCATAGCATAACTTTTGGTTTTCTGTTTTCTCAGGTTGATCAGCTGCTTGGCTAGAATTGTTGCTGCCTGCAAGCACAAGACACAAGTGTGAGACAACATGGCTGCCACAAGACACATCTCAGATCACACTAAACACTCGCAGACAAGTATAAAACCACATGGCTGAACAAACAAATCTGAGATCACATTGAACACGTACTGTCAGACACATGTGAAACCACATGGCCATAACAAGCGTCTGGCTGTGCCGATTCTTACTCCCAAGTCTTTCATCCTGGACAGCGATGTGAATTCACTGACGTCAAAGTTCTCTGTTCTCACCATATCTTTAAGGACGTTAATAACATCGGCACGATCCATGGCCTGGCCATCTAAAGGGGGTGCAGAGCCAGCCAGTTTGTCAGCTCGTCCATTTCCCTCGACTCCCGCATGTCCCAGGACAAAGATGAAGGTGACTTTACGGACAACAGACTTCCGCAGCGACTCAGACCACTGTCTACGTACAGAGCCAGCTTCGACCTTCTGAATCATGTTGCATGAATAAGACAACAGAACAGGTGAGAAGCAGTCAATAAAACAACAAACAAATGTGTGACAGAACTGTCACAGAATATGAGTTGAGATTAGTGACAGAAGAAAGTCACAATGACAAGAGAATATCACAATGACAATAAAATATCATAATGACAAGAGAATATCACAATGGCAAGAGAATATCACAATGACAAGAGAATATCACAATGATAGGAGAATATCACAATGACAGGAGAATATCACAATGACAAGAGAATATCACAATGACAGGAGAATATCACAATGACAGGAGAATATCACAATGACAGGAGAATGTCACAATGACAGGATAATGTCACAATAACAGGAGAATATCACAATGACAGAAGAAAGTAACAATGACAGGAGAATATCACAATGACAGGAGAATATCACAATGACAGGAGAATATCACAATGACAGGAGAATATCACAATGACAGGAGAATATCACAATGACAGGAGAATGTCACAATGACAGGAGAATATCACAATCACAGGAGAATGTCACAATGACAGGATAATGTCACAATGACAGGAGAATATCACAATGACAGAATAATGTCACAATGACAGGAGAACATCACAATGACAGAATAATGTCACAATTAAAGGGAATGAGATAATGACAGTAGAATGTCACAATGACAGCAGAATAATGTCACAATTAAAGGGAATGACATAATGACAGTATAATGTCACAATGACAGAATAATGTCACAAATAAAGGAAATGACATAATGACAGTAGAATGTCACAATGACAGAATAATGTCACAATTAAAGGGAATGACATAATGACAGTAGAATGTCACAATGACAGGATAATGTCACAATTAAAGGGAATGACATAATGACAGTAGAATGTCACAATGACAGGATAATGTCACAATGACAGCAGACTATCACAATGACAGGAGAATATCACAATGACAGGATAATGTCACAATGACAGGAGAATGTCACAATGACAGAATAATGTCACAATGACAGGAGAATATCACAATGACAGGAGAATATCACAATGACAGGAGAATATCACAATGACAGGAGAATATCACAATGACAGGATAATGTCACAATGACAGGAGAATATCACAATGACAGAATAATGTCACAATGACAGGAGAACATCACAATGACAGAATAATGTCACAATTAAAGGGAATGACATAATGACAGTAGAATGTCACAATGACAGCAGAATAATGTCACAATTAAAGGGAATGACATAATGACAGTAGAATGTAACAATGACAGAATAATGTCACAATTAAAGGGAATGACATAAAGACAGTATAATGTCACAATGACAGAATAATGTCACAATTAAATGGAATGACATAATGACAGTAGAATGTCACAATGACAGAATAATGTCACAATTAAAGGGAATGATATAATGACAGTAGAATGTCACAATGACAGGATAATGTCACAATTAAAGGGAATGACATAATGACAGTAGAATGTAACAATGACAGGATAATGTCACAATGAAAGGGAATGACATAATGACAGTAGAATATCACAATGACAGAATAATGTCACAATTAAAGGGAATGACATAATGACTGTAGAATGTCACAATGACAGAATAATGTCACAATTAAAGGGAATTACATAATGATAGTAGAATGTCACAATGACAGAATAATGTCACAATTAAAGGGAATGACATAATGACAGTAGAATGTCACAATGAAAGGGAATGACATAATGACAGTAGAATGTCACAATGACAGAATAATGTCATAATGACAGCAGAATGTCACAATGACAGCAGAATGACATAATGACAGTAGAATGTCACAATGACAGACAAAGCAAAAATTACCTGTTTGTTCCCTTGTTTTGCTGCTTTTTTTATTTCCATTTCCTGAAACAAGCAAAATTAATCCACGATTTAAGGAAGCTGGGACAACAAGATTTCATCGAACAATTTAGTAAACACTTAACAGAAATGTGTCTTAATGGTGTAGCACAGACATGTGTCTTGATGATGTAGCACAGAAATGTGTCTCGATGGTGTAGCACAGAAATGCACATTACACTACACTGCATGCTGGGAGAATAAAGCAACATGAATCTAAGCAACTATGTCAACATCCTGTGATCTGCCAACTGGCCTAGGCGTTCATGCAGCTCCTTGCTGTTCTGAATAAGGCAACAATTAAAACTGTCAACAACAACCAAAACTGTCATCTACTGTCTATTGTACCTGGTGGTGAAGGACAGCGGGGGTCTTGAGCCTGAGGAATAAGGCTGCCTGGCTAGTTAGTGCAGTCACAGTGAACTGTGCAGGTTGGTGTTTTCTTTTTGCCCCCGACAGAAAAAACTCCACACCTTACCTAGGATTCGAACCCAGGTCTAGCCACTGGCCAGCCGCTCCTCCACTATCACAACAAAAAACTGCTGTGGGTATGTGAAGAGTTATGACCATCACATTTTGTGAGTGCATCGGAGGAAATGATGAACATCAAGCGCTGGATACGAATCCTTGCCTGACCGCATGAACCCTTGCTTGACTGCACTCATACCATTGTCAGCATAATGTCTGAACCATGACACCAACATGTTCACTAAAGGAACTATTCAGCTGACAAACAGTCATATTTAACAAACGTACCAGACAGTCTCTGGGAAAATAATAATGTAAAACACAGAAGTACTCATTAACACTGCACGGGCCGCAAAATGAATGATTCACCGAACAGAATAGCCAGGAGCTGTGGTAGTGTAGTGGCTAACATGTTGGCCTGCCAGCCTGGTGCCCGTGTGTTCAATTCCCACTGAAGCAGACTGTTACAAAATGATCTAAAACGGGCGCCAGGAAATGTCCTGAGAGGCAAAGTATGCTATGATTGAGACAGTCCAGTTTTGTTATTTTATGACTGAAACAGCCCAGTTTTGTTATTTTATGACTGAAACAGCCCAGTTTTGTTATTTTATGACTGAAACAGCTGTTTTGTTATTTTATGACTGAAACAGTCAAGTTTTGTTATTTTATGTCTGAAACAGCCCAGTTTTGTTATTTTATGACTGAAACAGCCCAGTTTTGTTATTTTATGACTGAAACAGCCCAGTTTTGTTATTTTATGACTGAAACAGCCCAGTTTTTGTTATTTTATGACTGAAACAGCTGTTTTGTTATTTTATGACTGAAACAGTCCAGTTTTGTTAATTTATGTCTGAAACAGCCCAGTTTTGTTATTTTATGTCTGAAACAGTCCAGTTTTGTTATTTTTATGACTGAAACAGCCCAGTTTTGTTATTTTATGTCTGAAACAGTCCAGTTTTGTTATTTTATGACTGAAACAGCCCAGTTTTGTTATTTTATGTCTGAAACAGCCCAGTTTTTTTATTTTATGTCTGAAACAGCCCAGTTTTGTTATTTTATGACTGAAACAACCCAGTTGTGTTATTTTATGACTGAAACAACCCAGATGTGTCATTTTATGACTAAAACAGCCAAGTGGTGCAACATGGTGATGATTGAAATAGCCCAGTTTTGCCACATTGTGATGACTGAAACTACTCCAATCAATATGACAATTCAAGTGGCCTAGTTTTGCCATGTGGTGTTGACTGAAACAGCTCAGATGACTGACACCCCCCCCCCCCCCCACCCAGAAGTGTGTACACTCCCAGGTAGAGTACTATGATGGTGATTACGAGCTTCAGACCTCCAGGTGAGTAACTGTATTTGTTCCAGATAAAGGTCCTTTATTTTCTGAGCAGATCTCAAATCCTACATTATCCTCTGTCCCTAAAAAACACTGCTATATTATGTAACAACAAAGGAAACTAATAGCTTTTGTCAGTTGAATTTGTGCACAAATTTGTGTCTAATATGGGGGGGAAAAGAAAGATAATAAAAGACAAAGATTTAACTTACAAGCTTCTTTTCTTCCCTTTCCAATGCATTCCTGTCCCTGTCGAGGTCTCTGGTCTGTTTTTTCAAGACCCTGTCATTTGCCCGCAGCTGTTCTGAAATACAAATGATGCACGCACGTCTTTTACTCAGTGCCAACATTCACTTCAAGTTCAAGGTCTACATGGCAGAGTATGTCTTCTGATAGCTACACATGAACTGATAATGAAAAATGGGTTGACAACAACACATGGGTTGACAATGGCATAGGGCTGACAATGACAAATGGGTTGACAATGACAAATGGGTTGACAATGACCAATGGGTTGACAATGACACAGGGCTGACAATGACAAATGGGTTGACAATGGCATAGGGCTGACAATGACATGGAGCTGACAATGACAAATGGGCTGACAATGACAATTGGGTTGACAATGACAATTGGGTTGACAATGGCATAGGGCTGACAATGACATAGAGCTGACAATGACAAATGGGCTGACAATAACATAGGGTTGACAATGACGCAGGGCTGACAATGACAAATGGGCTGACATTGACAAATGGGCTGACAATGACACAGGGCTGACAATGACAAATGGGCTGACATTGACAAACACAAGCATAAGCATATTGGTGGAGAAAGGCAGAAGCAGGCAGCACAAGTCAACAGGCAAGACTTTCCAGTATGACAGTACAGGGCAAGATGTGGTGAGTAAAATAAGACACAAGTGCAGAAAGCTTCAGGGCAGGAAAGAAAGCTGGGAGCAGCCACCTTGGTGGAATTTTGAGGTGGAGAGGGACTGGGTGGATAGGCATAATGCTGTAAGGAGATGGCAAAATGCCAAGAAGAACAGAGTTGCCCATCCTAGTCCCTGCATGCACTTAGAAAGAGAGATGCATACAAAAGTAAGCTATTTAAAAAAAACTGTTTACGGTAGTTAAAAGTGAAAAATGGGCAGAGGTATGTCAAAGAGTAAGCACAGACAAGTCACTGAAATTGTTCTGGTGACTACATAAAAGCATGAGTGGTGTAGTCAAGAATAAGAGCATTTCTGACTTCCAAGGTGCTGACCTCATCTGGCAGAGGACTGACAAGAACAAGGGCAAAGCCCTCCTCGAACGCTATCTAGAGCAGAGCAACCAGACAGACATGAAAGGCTGAAATCTTGTCAAGGTCACCTCAAACAGGTGCAAGGCCCAGAACATTTCGGATGAAGACACAGTGACAGTGAAAGAAATCAAGGATGTGCTTCCACGATAAAAAAACAGCGCTCCAGGGCTAGATGGAGTAATATACGATTACATCAATAGGTGTACCGACAATGAGCTAGAGAAACTAGCAGACATCCTCATTGCACATCGAACCATTCAGTCCATAAGTGCTCGGATCCCCTCTTCAGCAAATCCCACAGCATGTAGTGGCTAACAACACCAGTTCTGTGTTGGTTTTTCAATCTTCTTTGGCTTCCTGCGTAGTGTTCTTGTTTGGCCACCCCTCTATTAATTTGTTGTTCTCGCAGTCTGGCCATGGTTGTAGATTCACGGTCATTACTTGGTTCTCGCAAAAATCTTACTTCTCGTAGAGCATTCAGAATGTCAGCCTGGTCCATGGCGCGTCCGCCCTCCACAGTAGCCTCACCTGCGAGCTTGTCAGCCCGCTCATTTCCTTGTACTCCCGCATGCCCTGGCACGAAGATGAAACTAATCTTTGCCAGCCGAGACCGCTCCAGAGACAGCAACCACTCTCTTCGGATCTACCCCATCCCTATCCTCTTGAGCATGCTCATTGAGTCGCTAAGGAAACATGCCCTAGTGAATGACTGTGTCTCGAGCCATGTTACTGCTTTACTTACTGCTATGACTTCCATAGTCAGGCTACTTGTGGTCTCAACAAAAGCACCAGAGTCCACCTTCACAATTCTCCCTCCGGCCTGAGCCGTAAAGGCCCATGAGCTTCTCACATGTTGGACGACCGATCCATCTGTGTAAATGACAGCATCACCGTCTAACGAATTCTAAAAAATCAACGCTTGTACTTCTGCCTCCACGGCAGCCAGATTTTCTTGTCTGTATTTTCTGTCTAGTTGGATGCAAACTGAAAAAGACGTACAGAAATCTGTTGGCACGTGTACCCACTCCTCGCCAGGTTCTAAGTCCTCAAGTGAACACACCTGTTGAAGAATGTCTTCGGCTTGACCCATCCACGACCTTCCTCTCTTTAACCTGCTGCCCTTCACTTTCTTAATTTCACTATGCAGTGGATGTTGTGTGTTTGCATTAACTCTGAGGTAGGCCATGCTCTGCAAATTTGTATTATGTCTTCAATGGTTGGAAAATCAAGAAGGTAGCGCATCGCCCTGCATGCTGTATCGCTTGATTTTTTGTTTTTTTTCTTTTTTTCCCCCGCGTTTCCATCCTGTTTCAGGATATTGTGGTCAACACCAGCATCTTTCAGCTGTATGTTGATTCCTAGGCTAGATTACGCTCATCAGCGCGCCATGACTTTCTAAGCGACCGGCTCCATACTCTCATAAGTCACTGGCGCGACTCGAACCACTTCTAATTCTCATGCGCTCACGTCAACCACGAGAGTATTTGGGATTAACGGAGAAAGCTGCTAACCCCTCGGCCAGGGAGCTGGCTTGTATCGTTTGTACATCCAAGAATAATGCGCATAGCTTCATTCTGTATCCTTTCCGTCCTTTCTATCTGCTTACGGCTGAGAGTCAGGATCGCCATCGTGTACTCAAAAACAGACATGACCAGCCCTTCATATACAAGACACAGATGGCGCTGCTCACAGTTTGTTGCCCCATTCACCCGCATCGCAGCCAACCCCCGCTTGGCCTTTGTTATCACCTGGTCTATGTGCTCATTATTTCAGTAAAAACATATCCCCAAGTAATTCATTGCCTGTGTTCTTTCTACAGTCTCTGAACACAGATTAACAGTTGGTGTTGGAGTGTTGACAATATGATCATTCAACGAGAACCATGTCACTGTTGCCTTTGTTTGGTTGACCATTCCCCCCCCCCCCCCCCTCCCCCGGTCCAGTGATCTGCTCCCTGGTGATTCTCACTGTGAAGGCGTTGAACAGTACCGGAGATAAAGGTGATCCCTGTGGTAGGCCAGGATATATTGTTGTTGGTTCCGATGTCCAACTGTCACATCTAAAAACTACTTTCCGATGGAAGAAGGCTGTGGCGATCCAACTAAGGAGGAATGGACTTATTTTGAGTTCAAGAAGCTGAAGCATTAGAAAATCCAATGGTACTCTGTTGTATGCGTCCTCCAGATCAATCGCTGCAGCAAAAGTTTCAGTGCCTGAGTGCTGAGTGGAAGGAAACCATGTAAATGTAGTTCTTGGAAGGGGGACTATGTTGGGATGACTCCAACTTGTTGATAAAGCCTGTGATACTACAACCATCTACATTCATCTACGCCTTACATTTGCACTGAAAGTAAGGGAACATCTAATGATCTATCAACCTATCTAATCTATTTGTATGAGTTTGAAGTTTTCCTTGGGTGACGCTACTCTACTAACTAGTATAGTAACTATGTGACGTTCATTCTTAGAACCAAGACCCTCTGATTACTGATTAGAATTCAATAATTAATTAGATGATGAAATATATAAAATAAATAAATATAAACAGACGAATTTAGTGTCAATGCTGAGTGTTACTGTTTGGAATTGATGAGTCACTGAAATGGAGTAATGAAATGAGTAGTTCAATTTGGGGAATAATCAGCTTGATTTTGAAAAGCTCACCTTGTACAGTTGGTTTCTTTGAAAAAAATCCTGCCATCTTTTGCTAGCACTATTACTTCGTAACAGACTGAGAGTCTGTGAAAACACAAACTAATATAACCGTGATATAAGGAGGGAGTGTGTCAGGGAAGTATATATTTATAGAATGAATCAGGACGGGCGATTACAACACTTCATGTGATGTTGACAACTTGCCTTCACCCGGAAGTGTTCCCGCAGGGGAGACCAACCGTTGGCCAGCCAGTGAGTTATGTCCCCTTCTGGAGGTCTTGATATGTTAGTGTGGTCACAACTTCTGGTCTTGTTCCTCTTGTACCTTGCGGTATCATCATTTCATCTCATCTTGTTCCACTTCTACCTTGCGGTGTCATCGTCATCTCAGCTTGTTCCTCTTGTACCTTGCGGTATCATCATCTCATCTCATCTTGTTCCTCGTGTATCTTGTGGTGTCGGGGTGAACCATAAACAGCGGAATTGTCCGCCCACCATCTCATCTTATTCCTCGTGTACCTTGCCTTCAGAGAAAAAGGTGACTGGCTAAAGAGGGGCAAATCATGGATGGGTCGGGCGGAAGATGTCGTCAGACAGGTCTGCAGTCTTACCAGTATCAACCCCGGCAAGGAATGGGTGCCGGTGCCTCCAGCTTTTAAGTGTACCTTCTCCTGCATTATCACACTCGACAGACGATGCAGAGAGCAGAACCCTGCCGCTGTCAATGCAGAGGTTAACGCGCTCATCTATGAACACTCAGATAGCCCCGAAGTGCTCATCTATACAGATGGATCTGTTGTAAAGCAGCAGAGAAGTGCGTGGGCATTTACAGCCCGTTCAGCGGGTCGAACCGTTCAAGAATCCAGTGGTGCCCACTCTATGACCACGAGCAGCATGACGATGGAGGTGATGGCAGTTACACAGGCTTTCATATGGCTGGAATCACAGCATTATACCAACGTGTGTGTACTAAGTGATTCAATGAGCATGATTCAGAAGGTCGAAGCTGGATCTGTACGTAGACAGTGGACTGAGTCGCTGCGGAAGTCTGTTGTCCGCAAAGTCACCTTCATCTTCGTCCCGGGACATGCGGGAGTCGAGGGAAATGAACGAGCTGACAAACTGGCTGGCTCTGCACCCCCTGTAGATGGCCAGCCCATGGATCGTGCCGATGTTATTAACGTCCTCAAAGATATGGCGAAAACAGAGGGCTTTGACGTCAGTGATTCCACAGTCGCTGTCCAGGATGAAAGACTTGGGAGTAAGAATCGGCACAGCCAGACGCGAGAGGTACATCGGGAAAACAAAGTGCATCGTCAACCAACACAGAACTGGCACTATTAGCCACCGGACGCTGATGCATATGCTGGGGGGAGGATCTGAGCACCTATGGACATGTCCGGAGTGCAATGAAGATACCCCAACTGATAACTGAACTGGTACCTTGCCGTGTCGAAGTGAAGCATAACAGAGGGAGGGTGCCCGTTCATGGGTTTCATACACTAAGATTCCCATGCATTCTGTTATGCCCACTGTCCATAATATACATAGTTGGCCTCTTCTTCTGGTTTCATTTGGTCTTTATATCATTGTTTGTGGTGGTATACTCTCAGTTCGTTGCCTTGTTATATGGCCGAATCATTTCACCTGCTATTTTCTAATTAAATCCAGCGCCGCTTATACCCCATTTTTGTCCTGATTTTATCATTTCTCATTTTCGTTCTTCTTGATAATCTGAGTATTCTTCTCAGGAATTTCATTTCCGTGGTTGTATCCCCCCCCCCCCCCCAATCATCCCCCCTTCCCCCCCCCCCCCCCCCCCCACTTTTCTGTCAGTGTCCAGGCTTGGCATTGTAGCATAGAATTGGTAGAAAGAACGTGTTGTAGAGTGCTTTTTGTCAATATGTCCATTGCGTATTGTAGAATTATGAATAGTTAGTGGAACCGTGATAAAGCTGTGGACATGTAAATAATATAGAAGGGGAGTGCACCGTGCTGGGGTGCAGAGGTCGCCCCGTTGGCTGGGAGTACACCGTGTTAGAGCGCAGAGGTCTAAAATTGGTACCAGGAAATGTTCTAGAAAGTCAATACGGCCGCTGCGATAATTACAAATTGCCCATCGAGTGCCGATTAATGTATACCAATATAGGGATAGCAACATATATTCATATAAATATCTCTTGCATTTGCGTATTCCTTTGCTTTATTTTATACTTTGCAACAATAGTCAGGTCTTAGATATGCTCCGTATAATAGTAGACGTTACTATAGTATGTCCCACAAAGAGTGCCTTCATTCACGATCAATTATTTTGAAAACTGTCTATTGCATAGTTATGAAATTTTTCCAGCCGTCTTATATTTACCCCCACCTAAGGAATATGTCTTTGATAGGTCAAAAAACAACTTAAATCATCGAAAGCGGCGACATTCCTTTGATGTTTTGCTGAACAGCTAGTGATTTCTCGCTAACAAAGTTATTTTTACGGTAATGGGAGACCCGCCAATTCAGATGACACACAAAGGCGTATCCGGATTCGTATGGGAGTGGGTGCAATGAAAGAAGTAGCTTAAAATCGACAGGGTCGGCTGCATTGCACCGGGTTTTTATCCCATATGGCTCAGTTTCTTTCCGCAGCGAGGAAAGCGTCGCACAAAGCACGAACTCCGTAGCTCCAGCGACGACCCACGGGAGTCTCCGAAAAAATGCACTCGTGAAATGAAGGATGCGGCCCGGAATCGAACATACAACCTTCGGAGCCCGAGTCAGACGGCTTGACCACTTCACCACGGAGAATCCCGGGGGCGGTGCAATGTGTAATATTAGTAAAGACAGAGAATTTACAGAGGCACAGGGTAAATAATTTGTAAATTAACAGGAAAGTAGAAAGAATATATTTCTTACCTTATTTTTCATTTCCTTCTTGTTTCTTCAGATGCTGGTTAATAAAATGTACACAAGTATTCATGTTAGCTTTTTATATTGAATTCGTGAAAGCTTCCAAATAGCTGTACGTTAATGTGCGTATGGAGTGTCCAGAAATGATACCGCAATTTAGTCATCATGTTTCCATTTTTAAGGATCTGTTCAGCTGTCTGTGTAGTTTGTTCACACGTACACATGGGTGACAGACCCGCTTTGAGTCTTCGTGAAAGACTGTCTACTCTGCTGTTTACCGTTCAGAGACGGAACATGATTACTTGTTTTGCACTATGAAAATAGTTGTCAGTGTCTCTGTAGTGGGCTTTCTTCTTAACGACCAAGATGTTGGCCTTCTTTTCATTGAAGTTTATAGATTGATTCGTATGCACGTGTGTTGTCCCCTAATTTGACAACGTGTTTGCTCTCACGTTTCTTGTTATGCCACAATATGTCAGTTTCCACCGCAATATTACTCTTCTGTTGGTATTCAATGCGTTTAGTGTGTGTGTGTTTTTTTTTTCTTTTTTTTCTTCAATACAGTTGTTTGTCACCGCTGAGGGCTTGCGGAATTCAAAATTCATCACTGTCGAATACAAACTGTTGCCATTGACATTATGCTGATGATGTAATGTTTAGGGCCTGCAATTCGTCTGAATAGTTGGAGCAAAATATCCCAGTAAGTGTGTACGTAGATTAAGGTCTGCGATCTGCTCAGACCTTAATCTGTGTCGGACGATTTCAGTAGGTTGATGATTGCTCTCGGTTGCATAAAATTCAATCCATCCGTTCTCCAATAGTCCTCTTCCTCTTTCAACACATGGTCCTCACATTTTTTCCAGTAACTTTTATCAATATTTAATAGCGCGGACTGGTTGACAGAGAGACAGACAGACAGACAGACAGACAGACAGACAGACAGACAGAAAGGTAGGCAGGTAGGTAGGCAGGTAGGTAGGTAGGTAGGTAGGCAGAAAGGTAGGTGGGTGGATGGATGGCTAGGTAGGTAGGTAGGTAGGTAGGTAGACAGACAGATAGATAGATAGATAGATAGATAGATAGATAGATAGATACATAGATAGATAGATAGATAGATAGATAGATAGATAGATAGATAGATAGATAGATAGATAGATAGATAGATAGATAGATAGATAGATAGATAGATAGATAGATAGATAGATAGATAGATAGATAGATAGATAGATAGATAGATAGATAGATAGATAGATAGACAGATCCCCGCCAGGAGCTTGGCGAAGCCGGGCCGAGTCAGCTAGTTTATTTATATAATCACGTTTCACGAAAGAACCCCCATGTGAGACACGTCTGAACAATACCATTTAACTTCGCGCTGTTTGTGCCAAAACGAAAACCGCGAGACAATTTAAAAAAGAGCGGAGATGTGTCTTGCTGAAGCTGTAATACTTTTTAAATGATGGTATTAATGCCGGAACCGTAAATTATATAACGCATATAAACAAACATTGAAATCTGCTGTACAATCTCCAGGACAAACATTTTTTTGTTGGGTGGACATAATGATAAGGTTATATGCTAAATCTCATCATTTTCCCTCTGTTGGTTACTGAGATATTGAATTTTATATTGAGGCAAAAAACAAAAAAACACACTATACCTGCTATCTGTCAGCGCCGAATATTGTTAGTCGGGTCTTAATTAGATATGAATTAGTTATCGTATGCCAGTTGACGGTATTACCTGTTTTCTATTCATCATCATCAAGTGCCGTGCCGACTGGCGTAGGCGTTCATGACTCTCCACAGATCTCTGTCTTTGGTGTTCTGGATCAACTCTGCTGATGATATTCCTCCATGCCACCGTCTCAATCCGTCCAGCATCATTTCTCGTGGTCTGCCTCTGCCCCTCTTCTTCTTGATCTTTCCAGTTGTCACGAGGTTCTCCAGCGCCTCTCTTCTCATCACATGACCCAGAAAAAGCTGTTTGTCTCTTTCTTATTGTTGTATATCATGTTCTAGTTTCGCCAGCCTCTTTAGGGCATTCGTCGTTTGTTACTTTGGCAGTCCAAGGAATTCGCAACATTCGTCTCAGGAACCACATCTCTGTTGCTTCCAATCTCTTCCTAATTTGTACATTTATATTCCAAGATTCACAGCCATACAGCAAAACAGGTTCTGTATAGCACCTCAGCACTCTCTTTCTTACATTCAATGATAGCGACTTATTGCATAAGATATTCTTCATTTTTTTGAAATGCAGCCTTTGCTTGCCCTATTCTGCTCTTGATCTCTGTTGTGCATCTTCCATCTGATGTTATAAATGTCCCTAGATATTTAAAACTATCCACTTGGTGAAGAATTTTCCCTTCTATCTCTATTTCACATTTGGGTGTCACCTGTTTCTTTGATACTCACCATTGTTACTGTTTTCTTGATATTCAAGGAGAGTCCTTTCTTTGCACTCTCTGTTACTACAATGTCCAACAATTGTTGTAGATCTGTTGCATTATCCGCTATCAATACTGTGTCATCTGCATAGTGTATATTATTTATATTATAACCTCCAAATATTATTCCTGGCTTTTCTTTGATCTCTATCATTATTACTTCGCTATAGAGGGAGAAGAGATCTGGTGACAAAACACATCCCTGTCTTACTCCCAACTTTATGTGTTCATAATTTCCTTCTTTATTTTCCATTTTAATTGCTGCTGTTTGGTTCCAGTAAATAGTTTTTTTTTATTATTCTGAGATCTTTCCCATCAATGTTAATATCTTCCAACATTTTAATCAGTTCATCATGTTTTACTTTATCAAATGCCTTAGTATAATCTATGAAGCACAAATATATGTCTTTCTTTGTCTCTACTGATCTTTCTAATAGTGTTCATAATGTGTATAATACATTGTTTGTACCTTTTCCTTCCACAAATCCATACTGTTTTTCACCAGTTTCCATTTTTATTTTCTTCCTTGTTCTTCTCATTATAATTCTGAGTAGAAGCTTAGTGACATGATTTATGAGGTTAATCATACGAAAATCTTCACAATCAATTGCTCCTGGTCTTTTTGGTATATCTATAAATACAGATTTCAACATATCACTTGGTATATATCCACTGCTATAAATATCATTCAACATTTTGGTTAATATATCTACTCCAAATTCTCCCAACACTTCTAATTCTTCTATTGTGATTCCATCTGGCCCAGCTGATTTTCCTTTCTTCATATGCTTGATATCGTCATCAACTTCTTGTTTTAGAATAGGTTGACCTTCTAAGTTACTTTCTTCTGTTAATTCTGCCCTTTCTCCATCATATAAGTCTCTTATATACTCATTCCACCTCGTCATTATAGCATCTTCCTCCAATAATATATTTCCTGTTTTTGATTTTAAACAACCTGTATTTATTCTTATATTGCTTCCTGTAATCTCACTGATTTGTTTGTACATATTTTTTTAAAATCTTTAATAGAATTTAATTCAATTTTCTTGCACTGTTCATTTAACCAACTTTCTGTTGCCTTCACACAATTATTTCTTATTTCTTTATTTATCTCATTATATGCATGCTTATTATTTTTACTCTGCTTTCTTTTGGCCATCAACTTTAATATTTCTTCAGTCATCCATTTTTTCTTAGCCTTTTAGCTTCTCTCCGGTAATATTTCTTTGCTCGTTTGATGAATGGAATCCCTTAACATTTCCCATTGTTCGTTTATATTCTGTGTATTAGCTATTGCATTTTATTTATTGTTTTCTATTAGCACCTAATATTGACGGCGCTTAAGAAACAAACCCGACATCCCACATTGCGCCAAAAGCGTCGGCGAAGAAGCGCAGTTGGGAGGGTACAAGCCTTATCCTTGTGTGAGGAATTGCAGTCTAAAGACTAAATATCAATACAGGGCTGACCAGGTCCCAAGCCTTGGCCGGCAACTGAACTAGGATTGAAACTCCAACACAGTGACAGCTAGAGAATTCATTTCCTGATCCGGCGGTTTCTGCAGCTTGTCTTCTTCCAGACGTATCGGTGTTATCTTTCATCTGGAGTGAACTAGGCAGGCCGAAATAGGGATCACGCTTCATCCATCCATCCATCCATCCATTATGTGTCATGCCGATAAGCGTGGGCGGTCATGTTCTGCCATCTCACTCGATCACCAGAGTCGTGGATCAGCACCGTGTTACTGTCTCGACCATGCCACGTGGCCAAACCATCCAGGTATTTTCCTCTCGGTCTTTCCCTTGGTCTCTTCCCTTCGATCTTGGCAGTTGTCACCAAGTTCTCCAGTTCATTTCTTCTCATAACATGCCCAAAAATATTTTGACTGTCTACGTCTAATGTCTCAAATCAGTTTACGATTTTCATTTGTTTCTTGAAGGACTTGTTCATTGGTTTTTCTGTCTGTCCATGGTATTCTTTGCATTTTCCTCAGAAACCACATTTCCACAGCCATCAGATGTTTTTCAGCTTGACTGCTTATTGTCCACGCTTCACATCCATACAAAAGTACAGGTTCTATGTAGCACCTCAACACTCTTTTTCTCGTTTCAATTGATATCTTTTTATTGGTCAGTATGTTTTTCATCTTGCAAAAGGCTACCTTCGCAATGGCAATTCTTGTTCTAATCTCTTCAAGGCATCTCCCATCAGATGTTATGACTGTTCCGAGATAACAGTATCGATTCACTTGGTTAAGAATATGCCCATCTACTCGTATATCACAGTGTGGTATTTGCTTCTTCCCAGTGACGACCATAATCTGTGTCTTCTTAATATTCAGTTCTAACCCTAGTTGTTCACTGTGTGCAACAACCGCATCTACTAAATTTTGCAGGTCCTGTTCATTGTCTGCAATCAAGACTGTATCATCTGCATATCTAATGTTATTGATGTATCGTCCCCCAATGTTGATTCCTTCCATATCTTCTATATTTCTGAATATATTTTCACTGTACAGGGAAAAAATATCTGGAGACATTACACATCCCTGTCTCACACCTCTTTTAATAGGCTGATATTGACCTACATCGTTATCAATTCTGATGGCAGCTTGTTGTTTCCAATATATGTTTTTTACAAGTCTAAGGTCTTTTCCATCAATTTGTAGATCTTCAAGCATCCTTATCATGTCGACATGTCTCACTTTATCGAAAGCCTTTGTGTAGTCAATAAAGCAAAGATATAGATCTTTGTTTACTTCTATAGAACGCTCAATTACTGTTCTCAGTATATACACAGCATTTACTGTGCCCTTGCCTTCTACAAACCCACATTGTTCTTCTCCTATTTCGAGTTGTATTTTCTTCCTAACTCTTTGCATGATAATTCTCAGCAGAATCTTCGTGATGTGGCTCATTATACTAATTGTTCTATGTTGATCGCATTCCAAGGCTCCTGATTTCTTCGGGATTGCAATAAATATAGAATTACATAATTCAGGAGGTATATCTACAGTATCGTATATTGCGTTCAGCAGTCTGGTGACTTGGTCTATTCCATATTCTTCTAAGGCCCTAGTCCATACTTGCCCACTATGCATCCGTCCTGTTGATTTCCAACTTTGGCATTCAAGTAACCCATTATGATAGTTACTTCAGAATTCTTGCATTTCTTGAAGGCTTTCTCTAAATCACTATAAAATGCATCAATGCTGTCATCACTACTGTCTGCTGTTGGTGCATAAACTTGTATGACGTTGGCATCAAAAGGTCTTCCACTCAACTTCACAAGTAACACTTTGTCTGATACAGTCCAATATCCTTTGATCGATTTTGCTCTCTCTGTATCCATTATAATTGCTACTCCTCGCTGTTGTTTCTCTCCACCAGGATAGATTATTCTATATTCCTCAGATGTCATAATGCCCCTTCCTGTCCATCTGGTCTCACATACACCTAACAGGTTAATATTTAATCTTCTCATCTCATTCTTAATGTTATCAAATTTACCATCCCCACTCATAGTTCTTAGCCTACATTCCAAGTTCCTACTTTCAATGTTGATATTCTTTTGCACCCAGTCGCCTGATGACGGTCTGGAATCACCTGGTGCACATGACTACCCCTACCGGGCGAGGCTGCTCCTATGGAGCACCCATTTACGCTGTTTCTCTGATTATCGATAAGACTGCAGTACATAATATTCTTGGCATCTGTAAAGAAGGTAGTTTGCCATTGCTTTCCTTCCTAGCAGTGACCATACTGGTCGATGATCGTAGCCAATGTCTCCCAAAAAAGAGATCCTCTGTCTACCTGGAGACCATAACCTACAACTATCTGTCAGCTGCTCCTCAACTTCATCCATCACCTGCACCCATAGCTTCACGTAACCCTGATCGGGGGGGGGGGGGGCTAAACGGGTCTTCCACCTTGCCCAAGGGGGTCCCGTAGGCTAGTGGAGGCAAGGAGGCACTCATCAAGGCATCACTATCATGCTATTATATTTTAAATATTCTCTAAGCAAACATAATTGCACCAGCATTTGAGAGAGAGAGAGAGAGAGAGAGAGAGAGAGAGAGAGAGAGAGAGAGAGAGAGAGAGAGAGAGAGAGAGAGAGAGAGAGAGAGAGAAAGAGAGAGAACTATTTGTTCAAATTTAATGAAATTTACAAACATAAATGACATTTCCTCTAAACATATTTATCAACATAAACCCCATAGACTTCCAAGGTTTTTCGCCGTTAATGTAAGTAAACTGTCTTTAAATTGTGGGTGGCCTTAAGCGTGTTAATATCCTCATAACGTCATTCAGTCAGTCAGTCAGTTAGTCAGTCATTCAGTCAGTCAGTCAGTCAGTCAGTCACTCAGTCAGTCGGTCAGTCAGTCAGTCAGTCATTCAGTCAGTCAGTCAGTCATTCAGTCAGTCAGTCAGTCAGTCAGTCAGTCAGTCAGTCATTCAGTCAGTCAGTCAGTCAGTCATTCAGTCAGTCAGTCAGTCAGTCAGCAGATCATCCTCATTGCATATCTATTAGTCCATAAATGCTCAGATACCCTAGAACAGTGGTCCTCAACAGGTGGGGAATTCCCCCCCCCCCCCAGGGGGGAATTTTGGGGTTTCCAGGGGGGGAATGAAGATTATTTCAAGATCGCGTTAATACAAGAACGGATTACTTGATCTTGTTTTTCCCTTTATACTTTACGCTTCTGTACGCATCACCCTTCTGAAATTCATTTTATAACGTAAGTAGATCCGCAAATCACATTTTATGTACATGTCTAGACTTGTTTTAGTATGTGCTATTAAATTTAGCTTCAATTATTACGTATACTGTGTAGGGGCAGGGGGAAATTTTTAGGAGGAAAATACAAAAGGGTGGGGGGGGGGGGGGAATGACGTTCTAAAAATATGGTAAGGGGGGGGGGAATGATGTCCTAAAAATATGGTGAGGGGGGGGGGAATGACGTCCTAAAAATATGGTGAAGGGGGGAACGGACCAAAAAAGGTTGAGAACCACTGCCCTAGAAAGTGTTTCCCTCAGTGTGTAGCGATGTACGACATCAGTCCCGTGTTAGCATAAGGATTCTCGGATCCCCAGGCTTCAGAGCCGCCACATCAGGTTTCACGTCCCTGAGTTTCATGGCTTCCTCTGCTGGTGGCCCTGACAAATCCGGTGCAGAAATGAGACTTTGATCTTATCCAAAAGGCAGAGAAGCGACTTTGGCTCCGCTTTATATCGCAGCCATCATGTTGTTCCAAACTGTATTTTTTAACTTTTATTCCATAGAAAAGTGTGTATTTACAAGGTGCTTTGCGTGTTTTCCTTTACATTTGCAAGTACAACAGATTACATTCATATATACGTATGTTAATAGTTTACATTCATGGCATAGTGGAATTACCTAATAAAACTTATTTCTTAACATGTAACATAAAGAAAACAAGAAATATTTGGATTTATACAAGTTTAACAGTATAGCTCGTGGATCATAAATTAACATTGCAACAAGCTTCCTTTTTACAAGATAAATTGACAACGGGTATGTGTGGCGTTAATGAGAGAGAAAGAGAGATAGGAGAGAGAGGCATGAGAGAGAGAGAGAGAGAGAGTGTGAGAGAGAGAGAGAGAGAGAGAGTGTGAGAGAGAGAAGCAAGAGAGAGAGAGAGAGAGAGAGAGAGAGAGGGGGGGATATAAGATACAAATATTGGAAGACCTGACACACAAAGACTGGGTGAAGTTATGCGCATTTGCATAGCCACTATTCTTTGCCGAAGTATCTTTATGTGTGTGTGGTGGTAGGGTGGGGGCGTGTGTGGTGGTGGGGGTGGGTGGGAGGAGGAGGGGTTACATGAGCTAGCAGAAGGGAATGATTATTCCATGTCTGTGGTAATGAACCAATGAGCTCATGCCCTCACAGCTCACTGTAATATTACAAAGCTACAAGGGAAGGGAATGATTATTCCATGTCTGTGGTAATGAACCAATGAGCTCATGCCCTCACAGCTCACTGTAATATTACATAGCTACAAGGGGAGGGAATGATTATTCCATGTCTGTGGTAATGAACCAATGAGCTCATGCCCTCACAGCTCACTGTAATATTACAAAGCTACAAGGGAAGGGAATGGTTATTCCATGTCTGTGGTAATGAACCAATGAGCTCATGCCCTCACAGCTCACTGTAATATTACAAAGCTACAAGGGAAGGGAATGGTTATTCCATGTCTGTGGTAATGAACCAATGAGCTCATGCCCTCACAGCTCACTGTAATATTACAAAGCTACAAAAGTAACTTGTAACGGCTGATGCAGATTTGTGTCTTTGTGTGGCTTCTGGCTTTGTAACCGCTATTTATAGTAACCAGGTTACGAAGCAAAAACACTAGCCTTGGGGAGAAACAGGCCAATAACAGGGTTTCTTCTCATTCATTAAGTGGGCCCAGTCTGGTCAAAATTGTAGAATCATATCCATCCGTTGAGTAATTTCCTCGTATTGCTTCCCTGAGAGTTTTCAGGATGTCAGCCTGGCCCATTGCTGGTCCCCATTTTCCCTACTCAACTTCTCCCAGTCCCGAAAGCTCGCATACTCGTTCATTTCCTCTCACGCCCATATAATCTGTTCACAACTTGGGCCGTATAGTCCAAAGTACTTTTTTGTTGTCGGCCAATTAGTTTCGAGAAGCCCATCTCACTTTCATTTGGGAATTTCACGACCAGGAGATAACAACATGGCCTTTACTTATTACCGAAAGAATCATATTCTGTTAGATAATTGTAGAAAGATCACTCAGTAGGTCAGACTAGGTAGATGGGCGGTTCAAGGTCCATCACCTCGCGGGTTTAACTCACATGAATCATACACCGCAGTCATCATGTTATTCCAAACTGCGGGCCAGAGGCCCAACAGATCAGAATTATCCTACTAAATGACACATATTTTAACCATATGGATTGCCACCCAGCAAAAAGATCGGGATATTTATTTCATTTACAAAAGTTATTTTAGCTTGAGTAAACTGTTTCATCTGTTATTTTGTTTTCGTTTAAGTATCATTTGGCTTACAATTATAACAAGATATATCTTGCACATTTAATTTATAAAGACTGACAGTATAATTTAAATATGTTATATCAGAGGGGAAATATTAATGAATTTTAGTGTATCATATTTATTACGTCCCTTTAATGTATTATTATTAATAAAGTAATATTATTACCTCCCCTGAGAAAATAGAATCCAGTTGCTGGTCGAATCCTAATATGCTTATAACAATAGTTCTATACCATTCTGTGCAGTTTATGGGCTGTATCGATCCCGGATCATCTTCAGTAGATCCTTCTAATGTCAGCAAGAATATATCAAAAGAAAGCAATGGTCACCTTAAGAGCCCAGTAAAAAATGTTGTTTCCCCACAGAGGGGAAACAACCTGACAATAACAGGCCCTTTTATCGTTAAAAGTACTAAAAGTAGTTTTAAGAATTAAACATAAACATAGAATTGAAAAAGTGGATCATAAAATGTAAGTAAATAAAGATTAAACAAATGTTGTATAAATATTTTAATAGAATTCTTCTCCATCCATCCATCATGTGCCATGCCGGTAAGCGTGGGCGGTCATGTTCTGCCATCTCACTCGATCACCAGAGTCGTGGATCAGCTCCGTGTTTCTGTCTCGACCATGCCACAAGGCCAAGCCATTCAGGTACTTGCTTCTAGGTCTTCACGATTCTTCTCACGATTGCAAAAAAAAAAAAAAATGACTGCGGTATTGATTGTTTTATTGCTCAAGGAAAAATAAAAGATTTTAATGTTAGTTGTTGGTATTATATCTAGGCATACCATTTTCATTTTTAAATTCTAGTAATTTCCCTTGTATCAATATTAGATGTTTATGTCCCACTATCAAGCGCGGACTGCTACTGCAACCATAGAAACGAATGGAGACGGATTGTATCTGCAGCAAAGAACCTCAATGGCTCGTAACGCTGAAGAAGAGGAATATATATATATATATATATATATATATATATATATATATATATATATATATATATATAGCACTTGGAATCAACGACTGGCAAGAGAAGGCCCACCAGAGAAACGAATGGAGACGGATTGTATCTGCAGCAAAGAACCTCAATGGCTCGGAACGCTGAAGAAGAAGAAGAAGAATTTACATATAAACGTAAAGAAAGTCAAATATACAAATCATCATTCATTGGCACCTTTCCGTCTTGACAGACATAGTTTGGTACATTGTGCTTCAAAAAGGCATAATAACTACGACCCATGGCGGTGGCGAGTGTGGCTGGTAAGGCCAAATCCTTGCTGCAAATGTTTGCCCACAGTAGGTGCATGTGAAAACATGATCATTTCCACCATTTTGCACCATCTTACGTCTCTCACGCTCTGTGTGTGCTTTATCTGCAATCATTTTCTCCTTTGTCTTTATTCCATTTCTGATAGTTGCCCTCCATGCAACACGTTCAGCGGCGACGTGTTCCCAATGTGCATTATCAATGCCTGTATCAGTCATGTCCCGCTTACACACATCTTTGTATCGTAGTAGAGGCCGACCCTGAGATCTCTTACCCATCTGTAATTCACCAAAAAAGATGTCCTTTGTATTCTTCTTCTTCGTTCATCCGTTTTGGTTTTTTTCGGATGTGATTGCGTTGTGCCTGTTTACAGCAGAGCTGCGTTCTTGCGCCGTTAGGCCGACACATCCGACTTCTGCGGGCATTTGTTGACCGGGTTAACCTTCCCGGGGGTTTCTTCGGACGTTTGACTCTCACTGTTGTGGTGTTATCCCCCATCCCAGCTGGTCCATATAGAACAGCCACAGATCCTGGTTAGCCCTCAAGGGAAGGCAGGGGCAGACCATGGGCATTCCCCGCCATCCAAGGAGGCTTCCATACTTGCAGAGCCGATACATAGCGCTCTGGTACTGGGCTCACCCAAGGAATCGTCACGTCCTGCACATGGCTGCTTAGCCTCACTTCCGTATATTGGGCCTTCCGTTCACCATAGGCTGTTCTTCCGGAAACCAGAAGTATGCAGTCTGCAGATGACATCCACACAGTGAGCTTTCGATTCGGACTTTCCACGTAATGGATTTGCTATCCAAGCAATATTCCATTTTGTGCCACTAGGACACTTTTCCACCTTTTATGAAGCCCACACAGTGGGCTTTTGATTCGGACTTTCCACGTAATGGATTTGCTATCCAAGCAATATTCCATTTTGTGCCACTAGGACACTTTTCCACCTTTTATGAAGCCCACACAGTGGGCTTTTGATTCGGACTTTCCACGTAATGGATTTGCTATCCAAGCAATATTCCATTTCATGCCACTAGGACACTTTTCCACCTTTTATGAAGCCCACACAATGGGCTTTTGATTAGGACTTTCCACGTAATGGATTTGCTATCCAAGCAATATTCCATTTTGTGCCACTAAGACACTTTTCCACCTCTTATGAAGCCCACACAGCGAGCTTTCGATTTGGACTTTCCACATAATGGATTTGCTATCCAAGCAATATTCCATTTCATGCCTCTGGGTCTTCATGCACCTTTAAATGTCAACCTGTATGTAGTTAAAGTAAGCTGTGGTCAACTTTAGCTTGTTGATATCTCCATAGAGCTTGTCCTCAAATGAAGCAGGTGTGGGCCAAAATATCTTTCTCTGTTCTGCATACGTTGGGCAATCCTGCAGCAAATGTTTTGCTGTCATTTTTCCAGTTCTACAATTACATTCATCGGTATCTCCTATCTTTAGTTTATTGAACAAGTGGTATTTCAGCCTGTTATGTCCTGTGCGGAGTCTGAAGATTGCTACTTGTTCTCTTCTGTCGAGTTTGTAATATGCATCATCCTTCTGATGGCCTGGATGCTCTGATTCCCATTTGGTTCTATAAGTGCTTTTTATCAACCTCTTTACCTCATTATAGGTTATGTCTATGTCAGGCTGTGGTAGTCGTCCACCCTCTTTTGCCAGTCTGTCAGCCTCTTCGTTTCCAGGTATACTGCAATGTGATGGGATCCACTGTATTACAACTTTTTTGGATTTCTGGCATAGACCATGGAGTGCTGCTCTTAGGTCAGTTAGTTCTGTGCTGTTATTGCTCTTCAGTATTGAGACAGCTGACTTTGCATCTGTAAAGATAGCTATTTGCTTCTCTTTATTTTCCTCCATCAGAAGCATTTCTGCTGCAGTTTTCAGAGCCTCTACCTCCGCTTTGAAGTTACTTGAAAACTTTCCAGTTGCCACTGAATGTGTTTTTTTCACTCCATTTTTTAAATTTAGGAGAATTCCTCCTCCTCCATTCTCTACTGAATTTTTGGCTGATCCATCTGTATATGCATGGGTCCAATTGCTGCTTGGGTAATGTTCTTTTATGTAGTTTAGGGTTATTTCTCTTCTTTCGGTTTCATGCTGAGTGTTCTTTTTCTCAATACCAGGAATGTTTTCTATCATCTCAGGCAGTTGCTGCTGTCTCCAAGCTGGGAACTTGTCTGCATTGTAAATGGGTTTGACTGTTGATATGTTAAGTATGGGATCTTCCCTAATTTTTCGTTTTGCAGTTTCTACAAAGTTGCTACAAAGTCTTCCCTTTCCAAAACCACTAAACCTTTTATACATAGGGTGGTCTGTCAATCTTCTAAATTTTTCAGCTTGTTGCTGGGCTCTGCTATCTCTTCTATCCTGCATTGGTTGTAAACAAGTTATCTTTTCTAATTCATTAATAGGCGTTGTCTTCAGGCTTCCAGTTATGATTCGCATTCCTTGATTTTGGACTCTACTTATTTTGTTAAAGTTTGACTTAGCTGCTGTTGCCCAAGCTGCAATGCCATATTCCAGTACTGGCCTCACCCGTCCAGTATATAACTTCTTGAGAACTTTCTCATCTGCTCCCCACGTTGTACCAGCAAGCTTTTTCATGATTGCCATTCTTTGCCTTGCTCTTGTTCGATTTTTCTCAACCTGTGTCTTCCATGTCAGGCGACGATCAAAGGTGACTCCTAGATAGTTTGGATTTTCTTCATGGCGCAATATTTTTCCATTCAATACCAGCTTAGGTTGCTGAGTTTTAGTTGAGAGGGAGAACACTGTGCATGTTGTTTTCTCCTCACTTATCTTCACCAGCCATGATTTTGACCAGTCCTCTAGTGCTAATAGAGCTTGCTGTATTCTGCTGTTAGCTGTACTAATATATTCTTCAGATGTCCATATGGCTAGGTCATCTGCAAAGGATGATGTGTGTACTCTGGCTGGAAAATTTTCCGTGATGTCGTTTATATATGCTAGGAATAATGTTGGTGAAAGAACTCCTCCTTGGGGGACACCTTGCTCCAACAGCATCATTTTGCTGGTTTGTCCTTGTACTTTTGTCCTGGCAGTTCTGTTCTCAAGGTAGTGGCTGATCCATTTGTACATTTTCCCACAAACATGCATTTTTTGCAGTTTTACTTTCAGTCCTTCCTTCCATACTTTATCAAATGCTTTTTCTAAATCTATCCAGACCGCTAGTGTGTGCTTTTTCTCTTGGAAGGCATCCTCTATTTCCTGAGCTATATAGGTTATTTGATCTTCAGTGGATCTGTACTTTCTGAATCCTGCTTGGTGAGGTGTTAAGAGTTGGTTTTCTTCCAGATGCCATGTTAGCCTGCCATTGATAATGCGTTCCATTAATTTTCCTACACAGCTAAGAAGACTGATAGGTCGATAGCCATTTGGTTCTTCCAGGTCTTTTCCTTTCTTTGGGACTGGTATTAGTATAGCTTCCTTCCATGCCTGTGGGACTATTCCCCTCTTCCAGCTGTAATTTAGGACTGCTAATAGTTTCTTTTTTGCCTTAGTGCCTAGTCCTATTAGCATTTCATTTGTGATTCCATCCTTTCCTGGTGATGTCTTCTTTTTTAGGGTACTCATTGCCTGTTCCATTTCTTCCATTGTTAGATTTGCCATCATATATTCTGCTGCTGTCTCTGTATATCTATGATGTATCTGTTTATCTTTGATTGCTTTCTTCTGTTCGGCTGTAATATCAATGTGGTTTGCACTGGCATAGTGTTCCATTAGTGCATTTGCAGCCTTTTTTCCTGTCAGCAAGGCATTTCCTTGTTTAATTGTTATTTGTTTGTTTCTAGGTCCTTCATTGTTCATGGCTTTCACTAGTTTCCATAGTTTGTTTCCATCCCTGTCAAAATTCAGGTTTTCTGTTTTTTTTCCTCCAACAATCTCTTGTTGTTTGATTTACTGTTCTTTTATATTTTGCTGAGATGGCTTTGAGAGAGATGTTCGCTTCAGTTGTTTGTTCTCTCTCTGCGGTCTTCCTAGCATCTTCAACTTTGTCCTCCAAAATTTGTAGTTCTTCAGTCCAGTATGGTTTGTAATTTTTCCTCGCTCCTCTTGGAATAGACTCAGTGGCCGCCTGTATTATTGCTCTGTTTAGACTTTCCCTTTCGTATTCTACCATCATCCATCCTCATAACGTGTCCTATCCATCTAAGTCTACGAAGACTGAGCATGGAATACACCGTCACACAACCTGATCTTTCCAATACTTCAGTATTTGTGATTTTGTCTTGCCACTTAATACCAAGAATTCTTCGCAGACACCGCATATGAAAACTGTTTAAACGTTTCTCTTGGCGTGAGTAAGTTGTCCAGGTTTCACTGCCATAAAGAAGAGTACTAAGGACACAGGCTTGGTAGACGAGGACTTTTGTTTTGGCAGTAAGCTTCCTGTTCTCCCAGACGCTTTTTGCTAACATGATCATTGTTGTTGCTGCCTTGCCAATACTGATGTTGATTTCCTGATCGAGAGATAATTTGCTATTTACCTCTGATCCTAGATATGTAAAATGGTCCACTATCTCCAGTTCGGCGTCATCAATAAAGATTGATGGTACACCATGTGCACCTTGTGACATAATCTGTGTCTTCTTTTTGTTAATTGTTAAACGAAATTCAGAACAAGCATTGGAGAATGCAGATAGTAGATGTTGTAATTCTTCCTCAGAGTGGGTCGTAATCGCAGTATCATCCGCAAAAAGCAACTCTCTGATTAGTACCCTGCTAATTTTGGTCTTGGCCTTCAATCTCTGAGCATTATAGAGGCCACCATCTGAGCGTGAGTGAATGTATCTACCGTCATCCTGATCACGAAAGGCAAATTTCAGTAGAAGTGAAAAGTATATCCCAAAGAGGGTGGGGGCTAGTACACACCCTTGCTTAACTCCACTCTTGATTTCAAACTCTTCTGAAGTTGAGCCATCAAACTTGATTATACCCTTCATGCCTGTGTGGAACGATTCCACAATGGACAGAAGAGTTGGTGGGCAGCCAATCTTCTTTAGTGCTTTGAACAGACCCTCACGACTGACCAAATCGAATGCCTTTGTGAGGTCGATGAAGGCAATAAACAGTGGCTGATTTTGTTCCCGGCATTTTTCTTGCATCTGTCGCAATGAAAATATCATATCAATGGTAGACCGGTTCTGACGGAAGCCGCACTGTGATTCGGGGTAGACTTGATCTCCCAGGACTTGAAGTCTGCGCAGGACAATTCTGGCAAATACTTTCCCAACAATACACAGAAGTGAGATACCCCTATAGTTGTTGCAGTCGCTCCGATCTCCCTTGTTCTTGTACAGTGTTATGATGCTTGAATCTTTGAAATCCTGTGGGACTTGTCCTTCTCGCCAGCATAGCTCTATTAGCTGGTGGATCTGTAGAGCGAGATAGAAACGCAAAATTTGATCTACAGGCACTGAAGAGTGAGGAGATAAAAGATAAATTCAACGTAGAGGTAAAGAACGGATTCAATGCATTGTCCGATATGGAAATATTATTTCAAGACGTCAGTGATCAATTGGAAATATAAAAGAAATCAGTCAAGAAGCTGCACTAACAACAATGATAATCCCAAAAATAAAGATAATAGGACGCAAGAAATGGATGATGGAAGACATCTTAAAACTCATGGAAATAAGAAGAAATAACAAAAATAACAATGAAATTTACGAAGAGATTGACAGGAAAATTAGGAAGCTATGCAAAGAGGAAAAAGAAACATGGCTTGAGGAAAATTGCAAGGAAATTGAAAACCAACACAACACCCAGAATACCAAATTAATGCACACAAGAATTAATGACATCACTAACAAAAGAACAGACACACATCAACAGGTTGCCTACAAACCAAAGATGGCAAAATCATAATAGAAAAAGATCAGATTTTACATGCGTGGTCAGATTTTGTGAAAGACCTTTATGATGATACAAGAGAAGGACAATATGATCATCAGAATAATAACGAAGGACCATCAATTTTTAAGACCGAAGTTCAGAATGCTCTTAACCATATGAAAACTGGAAAGACCCCGGGTACAGATAACATCACAGTAGAAATGATCAATGCCTTAGAACAGTGACAATACTGGCCGATGACCGTAGCTATTGTCTCCCAAAAAAGGAGACCTCCAGCTCCACGACGTATAACTCTATTTTGCAAACTATCGTCTGTCAAGGCGACAAGGTGTCAGTCAGTCATGTGTGTGTGTGTGTGTGTGTGTGTGTGTGTGTGTGTGTGCGCGCGCGCGCGTGCCTGCCTGCCTGTCTCATAACGTTGAAATTTGAATTGCTTACATTTGGTATATGTTCATTGGTTACGTCATTCCTTTTACAGTGTTTCTTCATGATAGATGGTTGCTGTGCGAAAGATGAGTGATTGAAAGGGTCGAATGTAAGACGGGCCTGTGTGCTCAGTGTGTAACCCATTGAACATAAAGTTCGTTTATTCTCACGCGCGTGCGCACATCCACACAACCACTACAGCAGGTCGACAGTTCGTCATGCCCCGCCATGCTTTTGCGCCTGGTCTTAGGGTCGCCGAACTTCCGGTCCGCTGAGTCTCTAAGTTGTAAGTGGTGATCGGCTTGCCTCAAAGCGTGATTGAAAATGGTTCAAAACTGTGCAATGGTTGGCTGTACTGCAAATTCAAGACGATGTAAAGGTCTGACCTTCCATTCTTTACCAAAAGAGGAGAAAAACAAAGAATGGAGAGAGAAAATTATACGGATAATAAATCGAAGTGATAAGAATTTCAACCCGGATAAAATAAAATTGTGCTCTCGGCATTTCAAAGAATCGTGTTTCCAATACAGTAAGTAATGAATGTTTGTTCGGTTATACATCTCTAGTAGAAGAATTCACAATATTATTAGTACATGATTATCATGGCATTGTAATTTGAAGTAATAATATCAATATAGTTGTTTTAACTACGGTAAGAAATAAATGAGAAAACAACCGGTTTATTATAGTATTAGTATAGTATTAGTATTACTATATTAGTCCTAAATCATACAGTACAGATAGTGAGATTGAGATAGAGACAAGTGATCAATGACATGAGAGACACATTTTGATTTACTTACATTAAAATAGTGTAATAGTGTAATACTAATAGTCTATTACACTATTTTAATGTAAGTAAATCAAAATGTGTCTCTCATGTCATTGATCACTGTCTCTATTTGTATGATTTAGTTATTGTCTAATTAAAGAATACAAGTTAATACAACAGTACAACAGCTCCACATAAAGCCACAACTATGAACTAATGTCTAGTTAAAGAATACCATCATTGGCACCTTGCCGTCTTGACAGACGATAGTTTGTGCTTTAAAAAGGCATAATAACTTTTACCTATGGCGGTAGCGAGTGTGACTGATAAGGCCAATTTGCGCTGTAAATGTCCGTTCACAGTGGGTGCATGTGAACACGTGGTCATTTCCACCATCATGCACCATCTTACGTCTCAAACGCTTGGTGTGTGACTTTTCTGCAATAATTTTCTCCTTTGACTTTATTCCATTTCTGATATTTGCCCTCCATGCAACACGTTCAGCGGCGACTTGCTCCCAATGTGCATTATCAATGCCTGTATCAATCATGTCCCGCTTACACACATCTTTGTATCGTAGTAGAGGCCGACCCTGAGATCTCTTACCCATCTGTAATTCACCAAAAAAGATATCCTTTGGTATTCTACCATCATCCATCCTCCTAAGATGTCCTATCCATCTAAGTCTACGAAGACTGAGCATGGAATAAACTGTCACACAACCTGATCTTTCCAATACTTCAGTATTTGTGATTTTGTCTTGCCACTTAATACCAAGAATTCTTCGCAGACACCGCATATGAAAGCTGTTTAAGTTGTTCTCTTGGTGTGAGTAAGTTGTCCAGGTTTCACTGCCATAGAGAAGAGTACTAAGGACACAGGCTTGATAGACAAGGACTTTTGTTTTGGCAGTAAGCTTCCTGTTCTCCCAGACTCTTTTTCTTAACCTGTTCATTGTTGTTGCTGCCTTACCAATCCGGATGTTGATTTCCTGATCTAGGGATAATTTGCTATTTACCACTGATCCTAGATATGTAAAATGGTCTACTATCTCTAGTTCGGCGTCGTCAATAAAGATTGATGGTACCCCATGTGCACCTTGTGACATAATCTGTGTCTTCTTTTTGCTAATTGTTAAACCAAATTCAGAACAAGCATTGGAGAATGCAGATAGTAGACATTGCAATTCTTCCTCAGAGTGGGTCGTAACTGCAGCATCATCTGCAAAAAGCAACTCTCTGATCAGTACCCTCCTAATTTTGGTCTTAGCCTTCAATCTCTGAGCATTGTAGAGGCCGCCATCTGAGCGTGAGTGAATGTATATACCACCATCCTGATCATGAAATGCATATTTCAGTAGAAGTGAAAAGTATATTCCAAAGAGGGTGGGAGCTAGTACACAACCTTGCTTAACTCCACTCTTGATTTCAAATTCTTCAGAAGTTGCACCATCAAACTTGATTATACCCTTCATGCCTGTGTGGAACGATTCCACAATGGACAGAAGAGTTGGTGGGCAGCCAATCTTCTTTAGTGCCTTGAACAGACCCTCACGACTGACCAAATCAAATGCCTTTGTGAGGTCGATGAAGGCAATAAACAGTGGTTGATTCTGTTCACGGCATTTTTCTTGCATTTGTCGCAATGAGAATATCATATCAGTGGTAGACCGGTTCTGTCGAAAGCCACACTGTGATTCGGGGTAGACTTGATCTCCTAGGACTTGAAGTCTGCGCAGAACAATTCTGGCAAATACTTTTCCAACAATACACAGAAGTGAGATACCCCTATAGTTGTTGCAGTCGCTCCGATCGCCCTTGTTCTTGTACAGTGTTATGATGCTTGAATCTTTGAAATCCTGTGGGACTTGTCCTTCACGCCAGCATAGCTCTATTAGCTGGTGGATCTGTATAGTGAGTGTGTCTTGCCCACTCCTGATAACCTCTATTGGAATCCCATCCTTACCTGGAGCCTTGCCAGATGCAAGTTCATTTATAGCACACTTAACTTCTGTTATGGTGGGAAGTGTGTCCAGGTGGTCAAGAGTTGGTAGAGCCTCTATGGCGTTGAGGGCATCATCAGCTAGTTTGGTCTCACTTGAGTAAAGCTCCAAATAGTGCTCTACCCATCTGTCCATCTGCTGTTTCTTATCAGTGATGATTTCTCCAGTCAAGGTTTTCAATGGTGCACTTCTTTTGATCACTGGACCGCAGGCTTTCTTTATTCCTTCATACATGCTTCTTATGTCTCCCTTATCACTTGCGATTTGAATGGACTCACATAACTTGATCCAATAATCATTTGCACACTGCCTGGCAGCCTTTTGCACATCCTTCCTAGCTTGCCTAAGCTCACTCAGAGTGTTACGCGTTGGTCTTTCCTTGTTTCTTAAGAGAGCTTTCTTCTTCTTATCAATCAAGGGCTGCAGAGTCTCACTGTTGGCCTCAAACCAGTCCTGCCTCTTATGATCCACAGTGCCGTAAACCCCTACGGCAGTTTTATAAAGAGTTTCCTTAATTTGACCCCACTTTTCATTTACTGTACAATTTTCTGGTGTATCAGTGAAAGCGTCTTCAAGTTGCTGTTGAAACTGAAAGCACTTTTCAGGATCATGAGTGTTAATAATATTAATCCTGAGGCTAGATTTGTGTTTAGCTGTGTAGATTCTCTTTGGTCTCAGTCTAACCCTTGCAACAACCAAAGAATGATCCGTATCACAGTCAGCACTGTGGTAACTACGAGTCAATGATATATGGTTCAGATGTTGTCTCCGTGTGATGATGAAGTCCAGCTGGTGCCAATGGCCGGATCTTGGATGTTTCCATGTGACCTTATGCATCTCTTTTGTTTTAAAAAAGGAGTTTGTAATACATAGGTCATTACTGGTGCAATGCTCCAGCAGCCGTTGCCCATTTCCATTCATGCGACCGATGTTGTATTTTCCAAGGCACACTGGCCATGAACTCGAGTCCTTGCCCACACGAGCATTGAAATCACCGAGCATATAAATGTAGTCAGATTTTGGAACTGCCTTGATCACGGAGTCTAACTCCTCATAGAACGAATCCTTCACATCATCAGAGGAATCGAGTGTCGGTGCATATGCAGTAATAATGGTGGCAAACCCACAAGAGGTTGCCAAGCGCAGGGATAATAGTCTTTCATTTCCTCCTGCTGGAATTTCAATCATTCCCAGTAGCGAATTCTTCACTGCAAAGCCCACACCGTGTTGCCTTTTTTCTGCCTGCCCTCTACCCTTCCAGAAAAAGGTGTAGTTGTTTTCCCTGAGTGACCCTTCCTCAGCGAGGCGAGTCTCCTGCAGGCCAGCAATATCAATGTTTAGACGATTGAGTTCGGCATCAATCACAGCCGTTTTTCTCACATCGTCAATATTGGTCAAGTCAGTGGAAAATCCTGGACACATGGTTCTCACGTTCCAGGTTGCAAGCCGTAGCTTGAGGTTTCTATTTTTATTTTTGTTTGTACCTGGTGCATTGGTTTTACAGCCTGCGATTCAGATTTTGTCCTAGCCCCAAGCACCCATTGAAGCAGGCAGGCTGTGGCGGATCAGCACCCAATTGGCTGGGGGCTGCCCAGCTTGAGGCGGGCGGTAGCTGATCAGTGACACCTATAGGTGTCTCCCACCGTCAGAGGCAACGCGTGGCGCCCCATGTCTACGCCAACTGACAAGGACTTATAACCCGTAACAGTTGCCTCTCGCTTTGATTCCGAGACCAGTTAAGACCAGGGATGGAGTTATTGCCTCTCCATAGCACAAAGCCTGGGCTAAAATATAGAGATCATGTGTTGCCCATGCAGCATGATCCCTCTCTCGGCCTGCCTAGTTTACTCCAGAGGAAAGATAACACCCCTACATCTGGAACAAGACAAGCTGCAGAAGCTGCCGGATCAGCAAAGCAATGCTCTAACTGTCCGCCTGTCGGAGCTTCGATCCTAGACCAGTCGCCAACCAAGGCTTAGGGCCTGGTCTGCCCTGCCATGACATTTTGTCTTTAGCTTGCATTTCCTCGCACCAGGGTAAGGCTTGTACCCTCCCAATTGCGCTCTTCCGCCCGAAGCCGTTGGCACAATGTGGGGTGTCAGGTTTGGTAAGCGCCGCCCAACGTTCAGCGCTAACAGAAACCAGGTAGTACCGTCTACTGTTATACGGTAGCTCAGTCATATCTGACTAAGACCTGACACCAACCACAGCTCCACATAAGCCACAACTATGAACTAATGTCTAGTTAAAGAATACAACAGCTCCACATAAAGCCACAACTATGAACTGTCTAGTTAAAGAATACAACAGCTCCACATAAAGCCACAATGTAATGTCTTGTTAAAGAATACAAAAGTGCCATATATATGATATAGTCATAAGTCGTAGTTGTGAACTAATGCCCAGTTACAGAATCTGAATACAACAGTGTCACATATATAATGTTAATGAATACAAAAGTGCCATATAGTCATAAGAAGTCACAGTTGTGAACTAATGCCCAAATTACAGAATACAACAGTGCCACATAATGCCACAGCTGTGAACTAATGTCTAGAATACAACACAATGGTGCCTTGTAAAGTCACAGCGGCGAACTAATATCTAGCTAAAAGATACAACAGTGCCACATTATGTCACAGCTGTTTACTAATTACTAATGTCTAGTTAAAGAATACAGCAGTGCCACATAATGCCACAGCTGTGAACTAATGTATAGTAAAATAATAAAAACAACGGTGCCACATAAAATCATGGTTGTGGACTAACATCTAGTTAAAGAATACAACAGTTCCTCATGAAGTCACAGCTGTGGGTGTCTAGTTAAAGAATGCAACAGTTCCACAACAAGTCACAACTGTGGGTGTCTCATTAAAGAATACAACAGTTCCACACAAAGTCACAGCTGTGAATTAATGTCTAGTTAAAGTATACAACAGGGCCAGATATGGCTACAGCTGTGGGTTTCTTGTTAAAGAATACAACAGTGCCGCATATAGTCACAGCTGTGGGTGTCTCGTTAAAGAATAAACAGTGCCGCATATAGTCACAGCTGTGGATGTCTCGTTAAAGAATACAATAGGGCCAGATATAGCCACAGCTGTGGATGTCTCATTAAAGAATACAACAGTACCACATATAGTCACAGCTGTGGATGTCTCATTAAAGAATACAACAGTACCACATATAGTCACAGCTGTGGATGTCTTGTTAAAGAATACAATAGGCCCAGATATGACTACAGCTGTGGACAAATGTCTAGTTAAAGAATACAATAGGGCCAGATATGACTACAGCTGTGGGTGTCTCGTTAAAGAATACAACAGTGCTGCATATAATCACAGCTGTGGATGTCTCATTAAAGCATACAAGAGGGCCAGATATGACTACAGCTGTGGACTAATATCTAGCAAAGAATACAAGAGGGCCAGATATGATTACAGCTGTGGACTAATATCTAGCAAAGAATACAAGAGGGCCAGATATGACTACAGCTGTGGACTAATAAATATCTAGTAAAGAATACAAGAGGGCCAGATATGACTACAGCTGTGGACTAATGTCTAGTTAAAGAATACAATAGGGCCAGGTATGACTACAGCTGTGGACTAATGTCTAGTTAAAGAATACAAAAGGGCCAGATATAGTCACAGCTGTGGATGTCTCGTTAAAGAATACAACGGTACCATATATAGTCACAGCTGTGGATGTCTCATTAAAGAATACAACGGTACCATATATAGTCACAGCTGTGGATGTCTCGTTAAAGAATACAACAGTACCATATATAGTCACAGCTGTGGATGTCTCATTAAAGAATACAACGGTACCATATATAGTCACAGCTGTGGATGTCTCATTAAAGAATACAATAGGGCCAGATATAGTCACAGCTGTGGATGTCTAGTTAAAGAATACAACAGTACCAGATATAGTCACAGCTGTGGATGTCTAGTTAAAGAATACAACAGGGCCAGACAATGTCACAGCTGTGGATGCCTCATTAAAGAATACAACAGTATCACACATAGTCACAGCTGTGGATGTCTCATTAAAGAATACAACGGTACCATATATAGTCACAGCTGTGGATGTCTCGTTAAAGAATACAAGAGGGTCAGATATGACTACAGCTGGGACTAATGTCTAGTTAAAGAATACAAGAGGGCTAGATATGACTACAGCTGTGGACTAATGTCTAATTAAAGAATACAAGAGGGCCAGATATGACTACAGCTGTGGACTAATGTCTAGTTAAAGAATACAAGAGGGCTAGATATGACTACAGCTGTGGACTAATGTCTAATTAAAGAATACAAGAGGGCCAGATATGACTACAGCTGTGGACTAATGTCTAATTAAAGAATACAAGAGGGCCAGATATGACTACAGCTGTGGACTAATCAAATAAAGTACAAGGTGTTGCCTCTGATGTAAAGTCTCACAACCAGGACGACTATGACTTCCACAAGTTTCTGTTGTCTGTCTAAATCAATATCTAGGGCACATGTTGGTGTAACAGTTAGAACATCACGCTAACACTAGTATGAGCACGCTCGGACAAGGGTTCCATGCCAGCTCTCATCATTCGCTAAGGGACTTGTTTAGGTTTTGTGTTAAACTATGTCTATTGATGTCCTGCTGCAGGACATATTTAGGTTTTGTGTTAAACCATGTCTTTTAGTGCTAGCCATTCATTAGTAATATATTTATTGCCCAGGAGATTCCCAGCATTTGTTCACACAGTGCAATCAAAGATACTTCCACAAACAAGTAATCAACTGTTCTCCACACACAAGTAATCAGCTATTCTCCACTCACAAGTAGTCAACTGTTCTCCACACACAAGTAATAAACTATTCTCCACTCACAAGTAGTCAACTGTTCTCCACACGCAAGAAATCAACTATTCTCCACACGCAAGAAATCGATTATCCTCCACACACAAGTAATAAACTATTCTCCACACACAAGTAATAAACTATTCTCCACACACAAGTAATCGATTATCCTCCAACATAACTAATGAACTATTCTCCACACACAAGTAATCAACTATTCTCCACACGCAAGAAATCAACTATTCTCCACAGACAAGTAATCAACTATTCTCCACACACAAGTAATCAACTATTCTCCACACACAAGTAATCAACTTTCTCCACACATAATTAATCAACTTTCTCCTTACATAATTAATCAGCTTTCTCCTTACATAATTAATCAGCTTTCTCTACATACACCCATAATTTTGATCATTTGCTCATGACTTTCAGTGACATCAGGTAAACGGAAACTGAAAGTCAACAGTTTGCCTACAGAGTTCCTGCCAGGATCCCCTGCATCGGCTGCCAAAACTCCAAGGAAGAAAATGCCAGTAAGAATTATGTGGTGAATTGTAGCCCTTAAAAATGGTCAGAGCACAACTTGGTTTTATGTGCTGTTAGTATCTCATGGTACCTTCAGTGTAGTTAATTTGGGATGAGTGTACCTGTACTCTTCCCAGTTTTGAAAGAAATGTGAGATGTTGTTTGCCATATCCTGAAGTTGTCCAGCAACTTATAGACTCTTCTCTTCTACCCAAGAGGGGAAGTTTTCATATTTACATTTTTGTTGGCTTTTCTTCTTCTACCATGGGGCATGGAGGTAGCTTCATGTTATTGTTTCTTTTTCTTCTGCCTTTCATCTCCCAATGGAAGACAGGCTCTCAACCAACTCACATCAAGCTCCTTGTAAGCTGATTTATGATTGGTTGGAGTTCGCAGATAAAGTTTTCTAGGGATAATGTAGCCAATCACAGGCCAATCTTCCCTGGTCGACACTGATGATAGACATGGTAGGTTACTGTGTGACTTTTCTTTCTTCCCCCAAAGGGCCCTGGTAACACAAGAGTGTAATGATATTGCTTAGTCTTGTGTGTTATAGACTGTTCTATACAGTTCTGTACACATTTGTTTCATCTTGTCTGTTCTAACTTATACTGACTAATTGTAGTATGTTGCGTTTAGCTATCTTAGTCCTGTCTATTGTAATCTGATGTGTATAGCTATCTTAGTATGGTTTAGTCTTGTCTATTCTATCTTAGTCTGGTTTAGTCTTATCTATTCTAGTATATTGTGTACAGCTGTCTTGTATATTTGTTTAGTCCTGTCTATTCTAGTTTGTTGTTTGTATCTGTCTTGTACATTTGTTTAGTTTAGTAGGGGGATGCGTGGTCTTGAGGTATGGTGTCTGCCTTGAGTGCTGGAGGTCCCGGGTTCAAGCTCCGGTGAGGACTGGGATTTATTTCACGTGGACTTCTAGTAATAAAATTTCCCCTGGTTTCTGGGTAGTGAGATCGGACACCCATGTGTATTTTTGCGCACGTAAAAAATCCCTTGGCAGTTGGAAATCGAAAAAGAGTAGCCTAACGGCGCTGCCTGGGCAATATTTTGAGTTAAAAATCTACCCAAAGTATTTCAGGATCCACGCCGGTGCTACGGAGTTCGTGCACTGAGCTGAGGTTCTCCAGACTCAGGTTTGAGTTAGGAGGAGAACGAAGCACTTATGGGTTACACCCGTGTGCCGTGATGTTGATCCATCGACTAAATTAAACTAACTAAACATTTGTTTAGTATTGTCTATTCTAGTCTGTTGTTTGTATCTATCTTGTACATTTGTTTAGTCTTGTCTATTGTAATTGTAGTCTGTTGTGTACAGCTATCTTGTACATTTGTTTAGTTTTGTCTATTCTAGTCTGGAATGTAATATGTCTTCATTGTTGATAGCAATTTTTATTTGAGCTGTTTTTGTTTGTAAGTTCAGACAAATGTTTTCAAACTTTGCTGTGTCTTGACACAGACGTAGACAAGGAAATAAAATAATAATGAAAAGAGGTAATTGTACCCACAGACATGTTGTTGCATCAGAGACAGATTGGGAAATATATCATTCAAAACTATCGGTATATCAAAAGGATAGAAAAGGTTAGAGACCTTTCCAATGATGATGGAGGAAGTACAGTTCTTCAGTACTAAAATCAGTTAGTTAGTTAGTCGAGGTTCCAACTTCATGGCAATGGGTCGTCCCCATTATGCTCCATTCCCGTGCCAGCGAATATCACACAAAATGCTCCCCACTGTCCAATGTGAAAAGTCTAATAGACAGGAGTCTCGGCAATCCAACAACCCTAACTAAAATCAGAGCGAGACAAATCGAGAAAGGAAATCAGCAGGACCTGGTATTACAGCTGAAGTCATAGAAGCATTACAGATTGCTGGTCTTGATATAATCACAGATCTGCGCAATGATATATACATAAGGTTACATAGCGTTGGATCTAAAACTTAAAGAGTTCCATCATGTTGCCCAAGAAAGCCAAGTTAGTTAAATAAGCAGGCTTTAGAACTATATGTTTGATGAGAAAAGTTGCTGCTCAAGATTGTGCTAGGAAGAAGTGAATATAAAATCAACTAATAAGTCAGCAGAGAACATTTTGTTTCAAACAGGACTGTGGAACAAGGGGATTGTTTACATGAGGATGTTAATATAGAAATATTTAGTATTACAACATGACACTATGCGTGATTGATAGACTACGCTAAAGCATTTGATAGAATGAAACGAGATCTATTAATATAAAGCTCATATATATATATATATATATATATATATATATATATATATATATATATATATATATATATAATGGCAAGTCATGACCGCCCACGCTTTCCAGCATGGCACATGATTAATTGATACATTAACGCCCCTAAAGATATGGCGAGAACAGAGGATTTTGACGCCAGTGATTCCACATCGCTCTCCAGGATGAAAGACCTGGGAGTAAGAATCGGCACAGCCAGACGCGAGAGGTACATCGGGAAAACAAAGCGCCTCGTCAACCAACACAGAACTGGCACTATTAGCCACCGGACGCTGATGCATATGCTGGGGGGAGGATCTGAGCACCTATGGACATGTCCGGAGTGCAACGAAGATACCCCAACTGATAACTAACTAACTAACTAATTGATACATATATATATATATACTTCTTGATGACAATGATGTACATCTTATTACAAATATATATTTGGGCCAATTGGCAAATATCAGATATAGTCACGTTGAGTTGAGTTGAGACTGACTTTTTCCTGACCATGTTAAAAAAACTTCCCTGAAAAGTAGTGAAATCACGATGCAGCAGGTGTGTGCCTGGTGCCTTCTTGGTAGCAGAGTGGCTCAGGGCAGGCACACACTGAAGCTGGCATACTGTATTTGGATGTACACCATGAGAAGGACACATGAGAGTCATAACCCGGGTGGCCCACCACCTCTTGAGAATATAAACAGGATAAAGAGGGTGACACAATCGTGGAAGGGGGTGACTCTCTCTGGTGATAATAGCCTACTGTTGTGCTTGCTCTTTCGTGGTGTTTATACTACTAGTGCTAACTGGCAACTTTAAGACAGTATGACTGCTTTCAAAACTAGAAGAGGCTGGCAAATTTAACCTCTGAGAACAAAACAACAGATGGAGTTTACTGCTGCTACTACTACTACTACTACTACTACTACTACTACTACTACTACTACTACTACTACTACTACTACTGCTACTGTAACTACTACTGCTACTACTATAACTACTACAGCTACTAATATAATTATTACCACTGCTGCTCCTATTATAACTACTACTACTACTAGTGCTGCTACTATTATAACTACTGTTACTGCTATTATTATTACCACTACTAGCACTGCTATAACTACTACTACTGCTACTATTACTACTGCTGCTATAACAATAACTAATACCACTGCTAAGACTTTAAGACTGCTACTACAACTACTGCTGCTACTACAACTACTACTACTACTACTACTACTACTACTACTACTACTACTACTACTACTACTACTACTACTACTACTACTACTACTACTACTGCTGCTACTACTACTACTACTACTACTGCTGCTACTACAACTACTGCTGCTACTACAACTACTGCTGCTACTACTACTACTGCTGCTACTACTACTACTGCTGCTACTACTATAACTACTACTACTACTACTACTACTACTACTACTACTACAAAACTACCACCACCACTACTACTACTACTACTACTACTACTACTACTACTACTACTACTACTACTACTACTACTACTACTACTACTAGGCAACAGTAGAGCAGTGACTGGCATAGCACGCTTCTGGGGGCAACAGTAGAGCAGTGACTGGCATACTTCTGGGGGGCAACAGTAGAGCAGTGACTGGCATACTTTTGGGGGGCAACAGTAGAGCAGTGACTGGCATACTTCTGGGGGCAACAGTAGAGCAGTGACTGGCATAGCACGCTTCTGGGGGCAACAGTAGAGCAGTGACTGGCATGCTTCTGGGGGCAACAGTAGAGCAGTGACTGGCATGCTTCTGGGGGAAACAGTAGAGCAGTGACTGGCATACTTCTGGGGGCAACAGTAGAGCAGTGACTGGCATAGCACGCTACTGGGGGCAACAGTAGAGCAGTGACTGGCATAGCATGCTACTGGGGGCAACAGTAGAGCAGTGACTGGCATGCTTCTGGGGGAAATAGTAGAGCAGTGACTGGCATAGCACGCTACTGGGGGCAACAGTAGAGCAGTGACTGGCATGCTTCTGGGGGAAATAGTAGAGCAGTGACTGGCATAGCACGCTACTGGGGGCAACAGTAGAGCAGTGACTGGCATAGCACGCTACTGGGGGCAACAGTAGAGCAGTGACTGGCATGCTTCTGGGGGAAATAGTAGAGCAGTGACTGGCATAGCACGCTACTGGGGGCAACAGTAGAGCAGTGACTGGCAAGCTTCTGGGGGAAACAGTAGAGCAGTGACTGGCATGCTTCTGGGGGGCAACAGTAGAGCAGTGACTGGCATACTTCTGGGGGAAACAGTAGAGCAGTGACTGGCATAGCACGCTACTGGGGGCAACAGTAGAGCAGTGACTGGCAAGCTTCTGGGGGAAACAGTAGAGCAGTGACTGGCATACTTCTGGGGGCAACAGTAGATCAGTGACTGGCATACTTCTGGGGGGTAACAGTAGATCAATGACTGGCATACTTCTGGGTGAAACAGTAGAGCAGTGACTGGCATAGCACGCTTCTGTTAGAAACAGTAGAGCAATGACTAGCACGCTTCTGGAGGCAACAATAGAGCAGTGACTGGCACGCTGATAGAGGCAACAATAGAGCAGTGACTGGCACGCTTCTGGAGGCAACAGTAGAGCAGTGACTGGCACGATTCTGGGAGCAACAGTAGAACAGTGACTGGCACGCTGATAGAGGCAACAATAGAGCAGTGACTGGCACGCTGATAGAGGCAACAGTAGAGCAGTGACTGGTACGCTGATAGAGGCAACAATAGAGCAGTGACTGGCACGCTGATAGAGGCAACAATAGAGCAGTGACTGGCACGATTCTGTAGGCAACAGTAGAGCAGTGACTGGCACGCTGATAGAGGCAACAATAGAGCAGTGACTGGCACGCTGATAGAGGCAACAGTAGAGCAGTGACTGGCACGCTTCTGGAGGCAACAGTAGAGCAGTGACTGGCACGCTGATAGAGGCAACAATAGAGCAGTGACTGGCACGCTTCTGGAGGCAACAGTAGAGCAGTGACTGGCACGCTGATAGAGGCAACAGTAGAGCAGTGACTGGCACGCTTCTGTAGGCAACAGTAGAGCAGTGACTGCTACGCTGATAGAGGCAACAGTAGAGCAGTGACTGGCACGCTGATAGAGGCAACAGTAGAGCAGTGACTGGCACGCTGATAGAGGCAACAGTAGAGCAGTGACTGGCACGCTTCTGGAGGCAACAGTAGAGCAGTGACTGGCACGCTTCTGGAGGCAACAGTAGAGCAGTGACTGGCACGCTTCTGGAGGCAACAGTAGAGCAGTGACTGGCACGCTGATAGAGGCAACAATAGAGCAGTGACTAGCACGCTTCTGTAGGCAACAGTAGAGCAGTGACTGGCACGCTGATAGAGGCAACAATAGAGCAGTGACTGGCACGCTTCTGTAGGCAACAGTAGAGCAGTGACTGCTACGCTGATAGAGGCAACAATAGAGCAGTGACTGGCACGCTTCTGTAGGCAACAGTAGAGCAGTGACTGCTACGCTGATAGAGGCAACAATAGAGCAGTGACTGGCACGCTGATAGAGGCAACAGTAGAGCAGTGACTGGCACGCTTCTGGAGGCAACAGTAGAGCAGTGACTGGCACGCTGATAGAGGCAACAGTAGAGCGGAGCAGTGACTGGCACGCTGATAGAGGCAACAGTAGAGCAGTGACTGGCACGCTTCTGGCAGGGTGGTCATGTGTTTGAATCCCCAGTGTGGTGAGGGTGTTTTGTTTTAAATTGACGTGGGTTCCAGGGACGACCCAGCCAGAAATGGATACCCGAAAAAGCTCTGGACGTACAGGTGGTGGCTGGCGTGAAATTGAGATCACTCATTGACTGCTGAATGGTCTATACAAATATTTATATAGGGTTACCACCCTATACCAAATATGCCTGAAGATATAGAAAAGGACCCATCACTTGTTTAACGGCAAATACTGACAATGAAAATGAAGTAATCACATTAATACAACGACATGAACAAATCGAGCACTACGTCAGTTTAAGAAATAAATCAATTCAATTCCATTGAAGTCTTCAAACAACTCCGATGAAAGGCCAGGTAGACTCATAACCATATTGCAGCGGGTATTGGGACTCTTCGCTGGTTGTTGAAAATGAGGACGCAACACGAATGGGAATGTCTCGAGTGCTGTGATGTCAGCTTACGAAGTGATAAAGCCGTCTGCCTCGCGCTCCGAAGGTTGTAGGTTCGATTCCCGGCTACATCTTTCGGTTCACGAGTACATTTTTTCTCGGAAACTCCTGGGGATCGTCGCTGCAGCTAAGGAGTTCGTGCTTTGTGCGATATTTCCTGCCGCCATCCTGCAGAAAGAGACCGAGCCATATGGAACAAAACCCCGGGCAATGAAATCCATCCTCTCGTCTTTTCTAAGACTGCGATGAGTTTGGCGGTGTTCAAGCGGTGGTTGAGCACGGAGGCGCGACCTCTCCCCGGCCAGCCAGTCCAGCAACAATGGCGTCCCTAGCAGCAGCCGACAGCCAAAGTCACCAGTCTCATGCCCAAGAAAGAAGAACCGTCCGGCTGTGAGATTGTCAAACGACCGGCACCTGCCGACGACGAGGAACAAGAAAGCCATGCCACTAATGATACTGGCCGTCGAAGCCGGCGTAAACGAGCTAAAGTATGCCTTACAACAATCGATGTTTATGTCTCTTTTGACTCTTTTGTTTGTTGTTTGTTTCGACAATTTGAATAAATAGTAATACTAGCATGAACCATCAGATTTTTAAATTTGAGTATTTTCTCATGGGACCACCACCAAAAGATAGGCCTTGAGAAACCGAATCTAATGGTACCAAGATGATGCATGTATGTCAATTAGAAGCGAAGATATGCAACTTTGAGTGTCGAGATCATTTACGCAGAAATTGACACAAAAGATCTCTTCTGCACATCTTTTTTTCGTGTCCGAACCAAGGTCATGGCAGAAGTTATCAAAACTAGAGTAGTTTGTTTATTTTTAAACGAACATCCTAGCAACCATACACGAACATCCTAGCAACCATACATCATTGCGATCGGTGTAGCGAAGCCTAACCGCTCATGTCATCTATTTTTACATATGATGTAACATTATCTAATTAGCATATAAAAATGGCCACCAATTAGTTATTATATTAATTAATTACCAAGTGCATTCTTTATATTATGTTTAAACCCTGTCACGTAATATATTGTATTATGCGGAATGATGCTACCCACATAATGGGTTAATTCCTGTTTAGATAGTATGCAACGTTATCTAATTAGCATATAAAAATGGCCGCCAATTAGTTATTATATTAATTAATTACCAAGTGCATTATTTATATTATGTTTAAACCCTGGCACGTAATATATTGTATTATGCGGAATGATGCCACGCACATAATGGGTTAATTCCTGTTTAGATAGTATGCAACGTTATCTAATTAGCATATAAAAATGGCAGCCAATTAGTTATTATATTAATTAATTACCAAGTGCATTCTTTATATTATGTTTAAACCCTGGCACGTAATATATTGTATTATGCGGAATGATGCTACCCACATAATGGGTTAATTCCTGTTTAGATAGTATGCAACGTTATCTAATTAGCATATAAAAATGGCCGCCAATTAGTTATTATATTAATTAATTACCAAGTGCATTATTTATATTATGTTTAAACCCTGGCACGTAATATATTGTATTATGCGGAATGATGCCACGCACAAAAGGGGTAATTCCTGTTTAGATAGTATGCAACGTTATCTAATTAGCATATAAAAATGGCAGCCAATTAGTTATTATATTAATTAATTACCAAGTGCATTCTTTATATTATGTTTAAACCCTGGCACGTAATATATTGTATTATGCGGAATGATGCTACCCACATAATGGGTTAATTCCTGTTTAGATAGTATGCAACGTTATCTAATTAGCATATAAAAATGGCCGCCAATTAGTTATTATATTAATTAATTACCAAGTGCATTCTTTATATTATGTTTAAACCCTGGCACGTAATATATTGTATTATGCGGAATGATGCTACGCACATAATGGGTTAATTCCTGTTTAGATAGTATGCAACGTTATCTAATTAGCATATAAAAATGGCCACCAATTAGTTATTATATTAATTAATTACCAAGTGCATTCTTTATATTATGTTTAAACCCTGGCACGTAATATATTGTATTATGCGGAATGATGCTACGCACATAATGGGTTAATTCCTATTTAGATAGTATGCAACGTTATCTAATTAACATATAAAAATGGCCGCGAGAAGAAGAAGAAGAAGAAGAAGAAGACTGGCCACGATATGAAAAAGATTTGCAGAAAGAAATACAGAAAGACAGCATGATCGACCACAGTTGTACTCACAGTTTCTTGCTGCACCTCTTATACTCTTGAAGCCAAGCGTAGCAATTGGAGCTCTCTGCATTAAGGCATCCGAGCAGCCGAGCTATGTACCCTTTCAGAATAGGGTATCCTTCTTCGAACACAGACAGATGGGATCTTAGATCATCAGCAGTCCTTGCCATGATTCACTAGTGCGATTCTAAATATGAAATAAACTTACATAAAAAGTACAATTATTAGTAACATAAATTCATGAGATAATATATCTTTATTTATATGAGACATTTGTATAAAAATGGATGTCTCCTGTGAGCATTTAAACATTTCTAAAAACAAATAACATATAATATATGTAAATAAATATAATAAAAAATTTAATCCGATTGATATGCATGGTGTAGCGCCGCCATTGATGTCGATAAATACCAAAAGGACTGAATATCGTACCTCACAAGTAAGCGATGAAGTCCCTGAAGCTGAAGGGATACGTTCCATTCCAGATGAAAAAGAGAAAGACTATTGTGTGCAGTGACAGAAAAATTCCTGGAGGGCGGAAGCGGGCCCAGTCAATGTACAACAAATGTCAAAAGGGACTTCATGATTGTTTCTTTTCTAAACATAAGTGTTCAAAGTTATTCTAAAGTGGTGTAGGAATTCAGTGAGGAAATGTTAGGTGAGTATCATTTTTTTTTAAATGTATTTTATTACAAAATATTAAATTAAAATATTTTATTTTTCACAAAATGCAAATGAGGTCACCAAATTTGCATAAACATGAACAAAATAACTTCAGTCATACACAGAAATAAACTTTAGTTTATCCTCTTAACATCTTACAACTAATTTATCTATTTTAAAATGAATTTTGTAGGTATGTGCGAGATTGACTCAAACGCCGCCATTGTTTCCCAATGGCAAAAAGTCGGCACAACACATGTCCCCAATCTTTTTCTTTTCTTTTCAAATTCAAAGGATTTAAGAGATAGAACTCTCTGAATATATATATACAATTGAATGCAGAATCAGAAAATGCAAACAAAAACATCTAACAACTAATTTATCTATTTTAAAATGAATTTTGTAGGTATGTGTGAGATTGAGTCAAACGCCGCCATTGTTTCCCAATGGCAAAAGTCGGCACAACACATGTCCCCAATCTTTTTCTTTTCTTTTCAAATTCAAAGGATTTAAGAGATAGAACTCTCTGAATATATATATACATCATTTTAAATGAATTTTGTAGGTATGTGTGAGATTGAGTCAAACGCCGCCATTGTTTCCCAATGGCAAAAGTCGGCACAACACATGTCCCCACATCTTTTTCTTTTCTTTTCAAATTCAAAGGATTTAAGAGATAGAACTCTCTGAATATATATATACAATTGAATGCAGAATCAGAAAATGCAAACAAAAAACATCTAACAACTAATTATCTATTTTAAAATGGAATTTTGTAGGTATGTGTGAGATTGAGTCAAACGCCGCCATTGTTTCCCAATGGCCAAAGTCGGCACAACACATGTCCCCAATCTTTTCTTTCTTTCAAATTCAAAGGATTTAAGAGATAGAAACTCTCTGAATATATATATACAATTGAATTTCAGAATCCGAAAATGCAAACAAAAAACATCTAAACAACTAATTTATCGATTTAAAATGAATTTTGTAGGTATGTGCGAGATTGACTCAAACGCCGCCATTGTTTCCCAATGGCAAAAGTCGGCACAACACATGTCCCCAATCTTTTTCTTTTCTTTTCAAATTCAAAGGATTTAAGAGATAGAACTCTCTGAATATATATATACAATTGAATTCAGAATCCGAAAATGCAAACAAAAACATCTAACAACTAATTTATCGATTTTAAAATGAATTTTGTAGGTATGTGCGAGATTGACTCAAACGCCGCCATTGTTTCCCAATGGCAAAAAGTCGGCACAACACATGTCCACAGTTTTATTATTCTTTTCACATTCAAAGCTATATAAGAGATGAAACTCTACAAATATATGTAAAATTGCATGCAGAATCCAAAAATCTATATAAAAACATTAAACTATTAATGAATCAAGCTTAAAATAGACAATTACTAACTTATATCACAAGAAATTCAATTTTTCAAAGACTGAAGGAAAAGTTACCCACACTCTGCGATTTCAAAATGGCAGACTGACCTTTGGTCATGAAGCCAAGATGGCGCCCGTGGTTGTTATGCGTTATTTGAAGGTATCCAATCAGAAACAACAGAACCACCTATAATCGACAATGACTCGTTGACACGGCGAAACCCTTCTGCGCAAACGCGAAAAAAATGGCTTCCGGTTAAAGTATGCTTCAGTACTGATGGATCACGCTAGTAATACTAAAATAATTAGGGCCGTATTTGGTTTTCATTTTGCATGCAAGGATACATTCTAATGACAGGTACCGTATTTTACGGACTATAAACGCTACGGACTATAAGACGCACCTTAATTTTTAAGCAATTTAAAAAAAATAAAAAATTTTTACCATTTTTTAATTTTTTATTATTAGATTGCAAAGCCAGACTTAAATAAATACTGTTGTTTGTCCATCAAGAATGATGATGACCATTCATTTCATCCAGTGGGGTTGAAAGTATGGAGCCGTGAGTTCTAAGATGGCTGATAAGGCCTATTTTGGCTCGAAATGTTCTTTGACAATGTGAGCAAGGAATGCTTGACGTTTCTGGAGGAGGATTTCCTGCAGTGGTTTTTCTGTCCTGCCTTTTCTTCGCAGCTCTTGCAGTCCTGGTTGCCTCACATATGACTGCACCTTTGCGCAATGATGCACGCCACGAATTTCGGTCTCTGGCTGCAGCCTCCCAGGTGTCATGATGAATTCCAAAAGCATTCAGTGAAATTTTCAGAGTGTCTTTAAAGCGTTTCCTCTGGCCACCTTGGGAGCGTTTACCACAACGCAGTTCGCTGTAAAAAATTCGTTTAGGGAGCCTGTGATCTGGCATGCGAGTCAAGTGACCAGCCCAGCGAATCTGATTCTTCATCAGTAGAGTGTGGATACTGGGTATGGATGCTCTTTCTAGGACTTCAGTGTCAGGAATCTTGTCTTGCCATTTAATCTTCAGTAGCTTCCTTAGGCAGACTGTGTGGAAGTGGTTTAATTTCCTAGCGTGTCGCTGATAAACAGTCCAGGTTTCACAAGCATATAGCAGTGTGGATAATACAACTGCTTTGTAGACTTTTAGCTTTGTTTGCAGGCTTATTCCAGTTCTGTCCCATACATTCTTCAATAAATACTAAAGTAAAGTGAATTAATTAGGGCCGTATTTGCATTTGGTTTTCATTTTGCGTGCAGGGATATATTCTAATGAAAGGTATGTAATTTTTCACAAATTATGGGGAAAAAAACCGCTACCAGATTATCTCGATAATCTCATCTCATCATGTTCCTCTTGTACCTTGCAGTGCCGAGATGAAGTATAAACAGCGGGAGAGTGCCCGCTAATGGGCTTCATGTATCGATATTCCCATGGACTCTGTTATTCCCTGCGTCCATCGTTTACGTGGTCCGCCTCTTCCTCTGTTTCCATCTGGTCTACTTGTTGTGGTATGCTGTTGACTGGTAACCTACTTGCACGGCCAAACCATTTGACTTGCTGCCTTCTAATAAAATCTAGTGCAGCTATAACCCCCACTTTAGTCCTAATTTCTTCATTTCTGATCTTATCTCTTCTTGATACGTTGAGTATTCTTCTCAGGAATCTCATTTCTGTTGTCTCAATAATGTCAAATCCAATAAACAGGGATATTAATTCAAAGTGATTATACGTAGCACGCTGCGAATAACGCCTCCCATAGCTACCTGTTATTCGCAGTCGCGGCTGGTCACGTGACATTACTGTCGAAAATGTTTGAAAATTGCGATTGAAAAAGGAGCGTTCTTTTCAAGTTTCAGGTTAGGGTTAGGAATTGCATACAGAACTAAAGACACTCCTCCGAATGACGGCCCCAAATTATTTAGTGTAAAATGCTTCCCGTACAGGGCCTCATAAGGTCATTTCCGGGGCGATTTGTTGTCAATCTCTTACTTTTGAGTGCATTGTCGTCTGCTAGACTGATGGATGGATACAATATATGTTTCTGGGCCCGGAGGGCCCTCACTGTTGTCTGGTACAGCAATCTTGTATGTATTGTAGTACTAACAATTGTGGTCAATATTTAAAAATTGGGTTTTTACTTATGAAATCATACCAGTTAGATAGAGCTTGACGAGACGAATCCAACGGTATCTCAACGAAGACTGTGTGTTAATTCCAAGCGGAGTTATGAATTTTCTGGTGACGTAATTTAATACCAGGAAGTGCAATGATAAATTAACTAAGTCAGGATTTATCGCGGCCCTAAGATTGGAAGCTGAGAAATTCTGCCTTCTATTACTGTGGCTTGTTTATTTTTAAACGGACAACGTTGTGCCATATATCATTGCGTCCGGGGCGGCGAGGCCTAACTTGACGTATTTTTAATTTTTTTTTTATAGGATGCGCCGTGACCTAATTAACAATTTAAAATGGCCGCAATCTTATTCTTACATGACGGCCATTGCGATGTCACTAATTTTTTCCCCCTGAACTTCAGCTGACAGCAGCTGTGTTGAAACTCTTCATATTTATGTAAAATTGGACGAGGCATTCAAAAATACAATAAAAAGTTTAGGCTTCTTTAAGCTACAAGAGTTATAAGACAGATTACCGTAATATTCGTGAATATAGTGAAATAAAATCTTGAGAAAACGATTTTTTCGGCGCAATCACTTTCCCGCGAAGTAGACGATCCAATACTTAAAATATTAGAATAACTTCCCCTTTCATCGTACCACGTTTCTTTCATTTTTTTGGGATTTTTTAGAAGGACATGCTCAGACCGGAAGTGAAATCGTTGGTCGCGACTAAAAGTTCATGAAATTACGAAAACGAAACAGGAAGTAAACGGGAAAACCCGGTGACTCTGACATTGCTAGTAGTACCGATGACAGTGAGGGCCCTCCGGGCCCAGAAACATTTATTGCATCCATCAATCGGTTTAGTAGTCCACCACACACTGAACCAGAAGTGATCGACAACACATTCAATGCTTGTTTCGATATGTATAATTTTTTTCCCTGCGGATATACCGATACAAGAGTTTAGAACATCCACAATTTCCACATATAACTCTGAAATATTATTGGTACTTATTTACATTTTCTTAGTTCTATATTTTAGTTTGTAGTTCGTATTTTAAAAAAAATAATATAGCTAATGAGGCCCTGTAAGGGATGCATTTTACACTAAATAATTTGGGGCCATCGTTCAGAGGAGTGCCGAACTAAATGTATAAAATATATATAAAAAATGAATTAAATTTTCAATGGGAGCCATACTTAAATCTCGCAGCTGTGAATAACGCTCAGTATTATTCGCAGCACGCTGCGAATATCGCATCCCTTCATTAATTAATTTGTGTGTGCGAATACATTTAAATATACAGCAAACATATCATAAGCTCGATCAATAGAGATATGGAGCAAAATACATACAGTTTACAGCCAGATATGTGTCATGACCAGCACCCATTAGTCTCAAGACTGGTATGACACATATGTGTCAGTGTTAGTGTATCTAACACTTCAGATAGTCATAGCAAGTTCCGACTACGGGACTTGTTATATTTCAAATATTGTTATTTTTAAAACATTAAAAATATTGTTATAGAAAGTTAGTCATTACAATCAATCAGGTGCCATCTCCACAATTAAGGTTGGCTGCAGTAGATCTCCAACACTGCCTGTCTCTCGTCTGATTGTACATTTTGTTAATCCATCTCTTGATGTTGTCTTCCCACTTGTATTGTTGTCTACCTCTTGCCTCTCACTTGCCACCTCAATTATGGTTTTCATGAGTGTTATGACTTATAATCTGGCCAAAATATTTCACTTTCTCTTGTTTATTTCTGCCATCACATCTCTTGTTATTTCCAGTTAGTCTAAATCCTCAATATTTGTATTTGTTTCCATGAAATACAACATATTTAATTACAGTAGTGTTTAACTGATTAAGTGCCATGTATGTGTATGATGAACCCTCCCATTTGGAGTCATTTAGTTTGCAGTCGTTCCATTTGGGGTCATTTAGTTTGCAGTCATTCCATTTGGAGTCATTTAGTTTGCAGTCATTCCATTTGTAGTCATTCAGTTTGCAGTCATTCAGTTTGCAGTCTTTCCATTTGGGGTCATTCAGTTTGCAGTCATTCCATTTGGGGTCATTCAGTTTACAGTCATTCCATTTGGGGTCATTTAGTTTGCAGTCATTCCATTTGGGGTCATTTAGTTTGCAGTCATTCCATTTGGGGTCATTGAGTTTGCAGTCGTTCTATTTGGGTCATTTAGTTTGCAGTCATTCCATTTGGGGTCATTTAGTTTGCAGTCATTCCATTTTGGGTCATTTAGTTTGCAGTCATTCCATTTGGGGTCATTTAGTTTGCAGTCATTCCATTTGGGGTCATTTAGTTTTCAGTCATTCCATTTGGGGTCGTTTAGTTTGTAGTCATTCTACTTGTAGTCATTCAGTTTGCAGTCATTTCATTTGGGGTCATTTAGTTTGCAGTCATTCCATTTGGGGTCATTTAGTTTGCAGTCATTCCATTTGGGGTCATTTAGTTTGCAGTCATTCCATTTGGGGTCATTTAGTTTGCAGTCATTCCATTTGGGGTCATTTAGTTTGCAGTCATTCTACTTGTAGTCATTCAGTTTGAAGTCATTCAGTTTGCGGTCATTCCATTTGGGGTCATTTAGTTTGCAGTCGTTCCATTTGGGGTGATTTAGTTTGCAGTCATTCTATTTGGGGTCATTCAGTTTGCAGTCATTCCATTTGGGGTCATTCAGTTTGCAGTCATTCCATTTGGGGTCATTTAGTTTGCAGTCATTCCATTTTGGGTCATTTAGTTTGCAGTCATTCTACTTATAGTCATTCAGTTTGCAGTCATTCAGTTTGCAGTCATTCCATTTGGGGTCATAGTTTGCAGTCATTCTACTTGCAGTCATTCCATTTGGGGTCATTTAGTTTGCAGTCATTCCATTTGGGGTCATTTAGTTTGCAGTCATTCCATTTGGGGTAATTTAGTTTTCAGTCATTCCATTTGGGGTCATTTAGTTTGCAGTCATTCTACTTGTAGTCATTCAGTTTGCAGTCATTTCATTTGGGGTCATTTAGTTTGCAGTCATTCTATTTGCAGTCATTCCATTTGGGGTCATTTAGTTTGCAGTCATTCCATTTGGGGTCATTTAGTTTGCAGTCATTCCATTTGTGGTCATTTAGTTTGCAGTCATTCAGTTTGCAGTCATTCAGTTTGCAGTCATTCCATTTGGGGTCATAGTTTGCAGTCATTCTACTTGCAGTCATTCCATTTGGGGTCATTTAGTTTGCAGTCATTCCATTTGGGGTCATTTAGTTTGCAGTCATTCCATTTGGAGTAATTTAGTTTTCAGTCATTCCATTTGGGGTCATTTAGTTTGCAGTCATTCTACTTGTAGTCATTCAGTTTGCAGTCATTTCATTTGGGGTCATTTAGTTTGCAGTCATTCTATTTGCAGTCATTCCATTTGGGGTCATTTAGTTTGCAGTCATTCCATTTGGGGTCATTTAGTTTGCAGTCATTCCATTTGGGGTCATTCAGTTTGCAGTCATTCCATTTGGGGTCATTCAGTTTGCAGTCATTCCATTTTGGGTCATTTAGTTTGCAGTCATTCCATTTGGGGTCATTTAGTTTGCAGTCATTCTACTTATAGTCATTCAGTTTGCAGTCATTCTACTTGTAGTCATTCAGTTTGCAGTCATTCAGTTTGCAGTCATTCCATTTGGGGTCATTTAGTTTGCAGTCATTCCATTTGGGGTCATTTAGTTTGCAGTCATTCCATTTGGGGTCATTTAGTTTGCAGTCATTCCATTTGGGGTCATTTAGTTTGCATTCATTCCATTTGGGGTCATTCAGTTTGCAGTCATTCCATTTGGGGTCATTTAATTTGCAGCCATTCCATTTGGAGTCATTTAGTTTGCAGTCATTCCATTTGGGGTCATTCAGTTTGCAGTCATTCAGTTTGCAGTCATTCCATTTGGGGTCATTTAGTATGCAGTCATTCTATTTGGGGTCATTTAGTTTGCATTCATTCCATTTGGGATCATTCAGTTTGCAGTCACTGGGGTAATTCAGTTTGCAGTTATTCCATTTGGGGTCATTTAGTTTGCAGTCATTCCATTTGTGGTCATTTAGTTTGCAGTCATTCTACTTGTAGTCATTCAGTTTGCAGTCATTCAGTTTGCAGTCATTCCATTTGGGGTCATTTAGTTTGCAGTCGTTCCATTTGGGGTGATTTAGTTTGCAGTCATTCCATTTGGGGTCATTCAGTTTGCAGTCATTCCATTTGGGGTCATTCAGTTTGCAGTCATTCCATTTGGGGTCATTTAGTTTGCAGTCATTCCATTTTGGGTCATTTAGTTTGCAGTCATTCCATTTGGGGTCATTCAGTTTGCAGTCATTCCATTTGGAGTCATTCGGTTTGGAGTAATTCAATTTGGAGTTAATTGGTTTGCAGTCATTTTGTTTGGACTCATTCAGTTTGCAGTCATTTGGTTTGGACCCATTTGGTTTGTAAGTCCAGTTTTTTCTGAGACCCAGGAGTTCATGATCTGTGTGATGTTTCAGCAGGCAGTTAGCTCCTCTGTGTGATGTTTCAGCAGGCAGTTAGCTGATCTGTGGAGAGAGACCGAGCTATCTGGGGTAAAACCATTATTTTTCGTAAATTACTAGAAAGGACAAGTTTTAAAAAAAAGTATTAGTGTAATTAACATGAATTCACTGTCTTTTAAGCTATCAAATGTTCATTGAGGCAGCGAAGTTACTAAAACATCAGTTGTGTACAAGTTGAAACATTGCATTCACAATTCAAATGCTGTTTCAGGTTGAGTACAAAGAAATGGATGACCGCCTTGCTCACATTTCTGAAGATGAGTTCTATTCCGAGGAAGAAAGAAAGGAGAAAGAAAAAGAGAAGGAAACAATAAAGTCTAAGGAGAAAGAGAAAGAGAAGGAAACAACAAAATCTAAGGAGAAAGAGAAGGAGAGTAAAGACAAGGATGTGAAGGAAAAGGAAAGCAAGCCGGCAGCAAAACAGGAAGAGGAAGTTGTCGGAGAGGAAAGTGATCACTCATCGGATGATCCTTCAGGTGAGTTTCTCTGATATCCTTGTGGGGTATGAGTGCTGCAGTGTATCTGTTTCTCTGATGTCCTTGTAGGGTGTGAGTGCTGCAGTGTATCTGTTTGTTGTACAGTGAACTACTGTGATCTCTTGTAGGGTGTGAGTGCTGCAGTGTATCTGTTTGTTGTACAGTTGTAGTGGCTTTGTGTTTCTCTCACACTATTATTATACTTAATTCCTAGTTTTTGTGTTCATAGGATTACACTTATTTGATTCCATCCATTCTTAATTGTTTATGAAAACTTCCATTCGCATGCAAAGCCAAGCTGGCATGTACAGTCTCAGGTAGCAATTAAACTATATAAATGTTTGTGGAGATTTCCAACTCTGGTGTTCCAGCTACAATATATGAGAAACAATCATGTACAGATATGTGATGCATCTCATTCTTGTATGTGTGGGCTGGTAGAACGAACGAACGAACAGACTTTATTTTCAAAGGGTAACAAATTTGGCACGCAGGCCCGTCTTACATTCGGCCCTTCCAATCACTCATCTTTCTTTCATCAACAGTGCATAGGAAAAAACATTGTCACATGAATTTTGTAAACATAATGCATATTACTATGTTATGAGACACATCCACCACCCACCCACACATCCCCCATTCACTCCAACTCCCCCACCGAACCACACACATAACCCACACACACACATAAATACCCCCACCCATCCACCACATTCCCTACACCTACACATCTCCCCACCCACACAAACCTCTCACCCACCACACATCTCATCCACCCACACCCCAAGCACACATACATTCCCCAACCCACACATCCTACACACATCTCCCTACCCACTCACATATCCTCTACCCATCCCATTACCCACCAGCAATTTTTCACCAACATATCCTCCTCCACATATTCAATGTGATACCTTATTCTTGTATGTCTGGGCTTGCAGATATTTGATGTGATTTCTCATTCTTGTATGTGTGGGCTTGTAGATATATGATGTCATATCTCATTCTTGTATGTGTGGGCTTGTAGATATATAATGTCATATCTCATTCTTGTAGTGTGGGCTTGCAAATATTTGATGTGCTGTCTCATTCTTGTATAGGTGGACTTGCAGATATGTTATGTAATATCTCATTCTTATATGTGTGGGCTTGTAGATATTTGATGTGATATTCATTCTTGTCTGTGCAGGGCTTGAGGGGGCTGCCTTCCAGAGCCGGCTTCCTGTGGACAAGATGACAGCCGTGGAGGCTGCAGCATTTCCTGACATTGTACAAGGCTCACCACAGTCTCTCAAAGTGTTTCTCTATCTTCGCAACAGAATTGTTAGTATTTTCTCTAGAATTATCATACATATTGTTGTTGTCCACTGTATGTTGTGTGTATTCACATCTGTTATAATGACTAACATGTTGTTGTTGTCCACTGTATGTTGTGTGTATTCACATCTGTTATAATGACTAACATGTTGTTGGTGTTCACTGTATGTTGTGTGTATTCACATCTGTTATAATGACTAACATGCTGTTGTCCACTGTATGTTGTGTGTATTCACATCTTTTATAATGACTAACATGTTGCTGTTGTCCACTGTATGTTGTGTGTATTCACATCTGTTATAATGACTAGCATGTTGTTGTTCACTGTATGTTGTGTGTATTCACATCTGTTATAATGACTAACATGTTGTTGGTGTTCACTGTATGTTGTGTGTATTCACATCTGTTATAATGACTAACATGCTGTTGTCCACTGTATGTTGTGTGTATTCACATCTTTTATAATGACTAACATGTTGCTGTTGTCCACTGTATGTTGTGTGTATTCACATCTGTTATAATGACTAACATGTTGTTGTCCACTGTATGTTGTGTGTATTCACATCTGTTATAATGACTAACATGTTGTTGTTGTCCACTGTATGTTGTGTGTATTCACATCTGTTATAATGACTAACATGTTGCTATTGTCCACTGTATGTTGTGTGTATTCACATCTGTTATAATGACTAACATGTTGCTGTTGTCCACTGTATGTTGTGTGTATTCACATCTGTTATAATGAATAACATGTTGCTGTCCACTGTATGTTGTGTGTATTCACATCTGTTATAATGACTAACATGTTGCTGTTGTCCACTGTATGTTGTGTGTATTCACATCTGTTATAATGACTAACATGTTGTTGTCCACTGTATGTTGTGTGTATTCACATCTGTTATAATGACTAACATGTTGCTGTTGTCCACTGTATGTTGTGTGTATTCACATCTGTTATAATGACTAACATGTTGCTGTTGTCCACTGTATGTTGTGTGTATTCACATCTGTTATAATGACTAACATGTTGTTGTCCACTGTATGTTGTGTGTATTCACATCTGTTATAATGACTAACATGTTGCTGTTGTCCACTGTATGTTGTGTGTATTCACATCTGTTATAATGACTAACATGTTGTTGTCCACTGTATGTTGTGTGTATTCACATCTGTTATAATGACTAACATGTTGTTGGTGTTCACTGTATGTTGTGTGTATTCACATCTGTTATAATGACTAACATGTTGCTGTTGTCCACTGTATGTTGTGTGTATTCACATCTGTTATAATGACTAACATGTTGTTGTTGTCCACTGTATGTTGTGTGTATTCACATCTGTTATAATGACTGACATGTTGTTGTCCACTGTATGTTGTGTGTATTCACATCTGTTATAATGACTGACATGTTGTTGTCCACTGTATGTTGTGTGTATTCACATCTGTTATAATGACTAACATGTTGCTGTTGTCCACTGTATGTTGTGTGTATTCACATCTGTTATAATGACTAACATGTTGTTGGTGTTCACTGTATGTTGTGTGTATTCACATCTGTTATAATGACTAACATGTTGCTGTTTTCCACTGTATGTTGTGTGTATTCACATCTGTTATAATGAATAATATGTTGTTGTCCACTGTATGTTGTGTGTATTCACATCTGTTACAATGACTAACATGTTGCTGTTGTCCACTGTATGTTGTGTGTATTCACATCTGTTATAATGACTAACATGTTGCTGTTGTCCACTGTATGTTGTGTGTATTCACATCTGTTATAATGACTAACATGTTGTTGGTGTTCACTGTATGTTGTGTGTATTCACATCTGTTATAATGACTAACATGTTGTTGTCCGCTGTATGTTGTGTGTATTCACATCTGTTATAATGACTAACATGTTGTTGTTGTCCACTGTATGTTGTGTGTATTCACATCTGTTATAATGAAAAACATGCCAATATGTTACCGGGGCATGTGAAAGAATCCAAGAATAGTCACACTAACCTACATGCAAGCTGTCCAGGCAACTAGAGGTTAGTGTGAGGCCGGTTGCCTCAACCTGTAGACAACTGTAGCTGCTAAATCAGTGCAATCATGAGCACGTCTACAGGGGGATGGGTGTGAGTTGGTGGAGGGCCTATAGCACATTGGGAGATGACAGGCAATGGCAGCAGAAGATCATTACTGACAGGTTGTGTCCATTATGTGTGCCGGCATTCTGTACCAGAGAATATGATAATTTCTCATGTATTGTAGCTGGAACAAGAGTGCCAACATTGTGTACCAGAGAATGTCATGATTTCTCATGTATTGTAGCTGGAACAAGAAAGTCAGCTTTCACAAGTCAGGCATTATTGTGATGTAACTTGGAAGAACTCCCATTCAGGAAGATAATTGATGATGCCATTGTATGTGTATAATTATGATTGTGATGGAGAATCCATGCCACTGTATGTCTGTTTGAGAATATAAAATAACACAAAGTAATGCAGCTTTACAGAACAGAATTATGAAACAATACATGGACGTGGTTGCGACTAGCCTTTATCAGCAAACAAATACGTACACAAAACACAACATATAGTCACAGAGAAAACCCTCCGTGACTACATTAAGACCTAAGGACAGGATGAGAAGGATAAACAGATGAAAAATTGAGAGCAATGAAGATAAAATGACAATTTTAAAAAAAAATGTTGCTTATCTCAAAACCCCAGGCTCATTGTTCTTTAAAGCTGCATTACTTTGTGTTATTTTATATTGTTTACATTTCCACATTGTTTGTGATCAAACTGTCCTGCCTACAGTGATCTCCATGTTGTTTCAGCTGCAACTGTGGCTAGAAAACCCCAAACAGCAGTTGACCTTTGAGAACACCATACAAGACATTGAGCCTCCATACAACAGTATGTATTCTGTTTTCTGACACTTGTCGTCGTCGTTATTCAGTTCAAACAAATCATATCTTCTTGCTAGTTATTTATCAGTAATGATGACAGTGAACATGTCACAAATGTCAAATGAGTTGAGTCAAAAACTGACATCACAGCACAGGGGACATTACCATATGTGCTCTGGCAACTGCAACATCCAGCGAAGAGTCCCAGTACTAATGGTATCAGCAGCAGTCCAATTATATGTCTATGTAGCTTTTCCTCTGTGTTTTGAGAGTCTGCCAGATCCTTTTGTCACTCCCTGCAGCACCATTCTCTCAGAGCATTGATGATCTATCCGTACTTCTGCACTATACAGATTTAGCTGTTGGGGGGTGTGTCCAACAGATGCTCTCTATTGTTGATTGTTGAATGGAAGCCTTCCACTCTGCCCAAAGCATGCCTGTCTTCACCTTTCCCATCATACTTTGTGAGTCTGTAACAGTTACGACATTCTTGTACTGTTTGTCTTCCAGCTAGCGGAACACTACTGCGACGGCTCCACCTCCATTCTCAGACTAGATGTGGTATCATATGCCAGGCTCTCCCGTCGAATATCTTGGCTCCATAATTACCAACAGTAAACAATGTTTATTTAATGTTAGAAGGATACTGACATAACAAGATAGAGGTGAAATATTTGACCTATGACAGAGCACCAGCGACTTGTATGTGGGCTTGTATGTGCCATTGGCAGTGTTTGTATGTGAATTATGAACCAGTATGCAAACATTAAGTTTGCCTGCCGGCAGGTCGTCAATCCCCATCGAGGCAGATTTGTTAAATTGACTTGGGCTCCCTGGTAAAAAAAAATTTGTAAAACAACAACAACAAAAACTAGAAAATACAAGATGTCAGTGCTGAACCAAACTGGTCTTAGAAAGAAATATGAGACTAGCTCTTCCAGTTTGCTGGAGCAGGTTTAGACATGTGGTTGAACCACATGGGTACATGTATTCATCTACCCAGGAGACAGACACTGATGTGATGAGCACAATGGGCACATGTACTAATCTACCCATGAGACACTGATGTGACGAGCACCATCACCACTTGTCTTCTGTCACTCTGTCTCCCCCAGTAGAGCATGGGCCTTCATGCAGCTCACTCCCAGCCCTCCTGTCATGTGCTATCTCCTGCATCTCTTTACATGTCCTCCTGAAATTATTCTTTGTCTGTAATGTCTGCCTCCATGTATATTGAAGTCTCCCTCTCTTATTTTGCCCTATGGGTTCCAGACAGGAGGTCAAACACCAATTATGCTGGTCCACGTAGGGTACAGGCAGGAGGTCAAACACCAATTATGCTGGTCCACATAGGGTACAGACAGGAGGTCAAACACCAATTATGCTGGTCCACATAGGGTACAGACAGGAGGTCAAACACCAATTATGCTGGTCCATATAGGGTACAGACAGGAGGTCAAACACCAATTATGCTGGTCCATATAGGGTACAGACAGGAGGTCAAACACCAATTATGCTGGTCCACGTAGGGTACAGGCAGGAGGTCAAACACCAGTTATGCTGGTCCATTTAGGGTACAGACAGGAGGTCAAACACCAATTATGCTGGTCCACGTAGGGTACAGACAGGAGGTCAAACACCAATTATGCTGGTCCATATAGGGTACAGACAGGAGGTCAAACACTAATTATGCTGGTCCACGTAGGGTACAGGCAGGAGGTCAAACACCAGTTATGCTGGTCCATTTAGGGTACAGAAAGGAGGTCAAACACTAATGCTGGTCCACGTAGGGTACAGACAGGAGGTCAAACACCAATTATGCTGGTCCATATAGGGTACAGACAGGAGGTCAAACACCAATTATGCTGGTCCACGTAGGGTACAGACAGGAGGTCAAACACCAATTATGCTGGTCCACGTAGGGTACAGACAGGAGGTCAAACACCAATTATGCTGGTCCATTTAGGGTACAGACAGGAGGTCAAACACCAATTATGCTGGTCCACGTAGGGTACAGACAGGAGGTCAAACACCAGTTATGCTGGTCCATTTAGGGTACAGGCAGGAGGTCAAACACTAATTATGCTGGTCCACGTAGGGTACAGACAGGAGGTCAAACACCAATTATGCTGGTCCATATAGGGTACAGACAGGAGGTCAAACACTAATTATGCTGGTCCACGTAGGGTACAGGCAGGAGGTCAAACACCAATTATGCTGGTCCATATAGGGTACAGACAGGAGGTCAAACACCAATTATGCTGGTCCACGTAGGGTACAGACAGGAGGTCAAACACCAATTATGCTGGTCCACGTAGGGTACAGACAGGAGGTCAAACACCAATTATGCTGGTCCATTTAGGGTACAGACAGGAGGTCAAACACCAATTATGCTGGTCCACGTAGGGTACAGACAGGAGGTCAAACACCAGTTATGCTGGTCCATTTAGATTACAGACAGGAGGTCAAACACTAATTATGCTGGTCCACGTAGGGTACAGGCAGGAGGTCAAACACCAGTTATGCTGGTCCATTTAGGGTACAGAAAGGAGGTCAAACACTAATTATGCTGGTCCACGTAGGGTACAGACAGGAGGTCAAACACCAATTATGCTGGTCCATATAGGGTACAGACAGGAGGTCAAACACTAATTATGCTGGTCCACGTAGGGTACAGGCAGGAGGTCAAACACCAGTTATGCTGGTCCATTTAGGGTACAGACAGGCGGTAAAACACCACTTGTGTTGGTCTGTGTACAGTACACTGGTGTAACTGTGCCAGGCCACACTACAGGGTACAGAGGTGCTCATGTACAGGGGTCCAGTCCTCATGTACAGGGGTCCGGTGCCCTCTAGACTCAGGCCTATGTTAACCTCCCTCCAACTAGGGAATGTACGCCAGTTTGGCCAATGCAGGGAGGATCCAGCATGTGGTGAAGATGAGCGGGGATCAGTGCTTGTCTTGTGTTGATTGGACTGTACACTTGTCTCATGTTTCTGCAGGTGATGGCCAGTTGGTGTTGAGGGTTCATGCATTCCTAGAAAGACAGAGTTATATCAATTTTGGCATCTACAAGAGGTTGAAACCACTTCCAGGTACCTGGCAATGTATAGTGTCATTTGTCTGTTGTTTGTAGCTTGTGTCTGTTGTTTGTAACTTGTGTCTGTTTGTAGCTTGTTTCTGTTGTTGTCTAGGATGTTTGTAAATGACTGAATTCTCTCCGGGAATGGGTTGGCCACATGCCATAATTGGGACACGAACACGAGCGTGATCTGAGACTTGGAAAGGTGAACCTGGTTAACCAATGCCTGAAGATGTCGGATGTGTCGACCACGAGGTGCATATATCGCAGCTCTGCTGTACACAGGCACAACATAATTAACCAAAAACAAATATTTCAGATGAATGAAGAAGAAGAAGACTGGTGTTAGTGTGAGATGGTGATATTTAACCTGGTCAACAAGCATCTGAAAATGTTGGATGTGTCGACCGGAAGGTGCAAATATCACAGCTCTGCTGTAAACAGGCACAACGCAATTATGCCAAAACCAAACATTTCAGACGAATGAAGAAAATGAAGACTCTGATGATAGTGTGAGATAGTGAACCATCACAGCGAACGCTTATTGGCATGGCATGGCACATGATGATAATGAACTCTAGTTTTATAGAAGAGGTGGGTGAGACATATGTCCTGTGGTGAGTGAAAAAGCAGTGATTTAGCAGTGAGGACATATATTCTGTGGTAAGTGAAAAAGCCGTGATTGTTGCTGTGTGTAAATGTGATTGACTTTGTTTCAGCCAAGAAGAACTGTAAGGTGATAGTGATTGGTGCTGGTGTGGCTGGGCTTGGAGCTGCCAGACAGTTGCAGTCTTTTGGGGTGGATGTCATCATCCTGGAATCCAGGGTAGGCTTGTGGCAGTTTGTTGTTAACTTATAGCATCATGGACAGGGTAGGCTTATGGCAGTTTGTTGTTAACTTATAGCATCATGGACAGGGTAGGCTTGTGGCAGTTTATTGTTAACTTATAGCATCATGGACAGGGTAGGCTGGTGGCAGTTTATTATTAACTTATAGCATCATGGACAGGGTAGGCTGGTGGCAGTTTATTGCTAACTTATAGCATCATGGACAGGGTAGACTGGTGGCAGTTTATTGTTAACTGATAGCATCATGGACAGGGTAGGCTGGTGGCAGTTTATTGTTAACTGATAGCATCATGGACAGGGTAGGCTGGTGGCAGTTTATTGTTAACTGATAGCATCATGGACAGGGTAGGCTGGTGGCAGTTTATTGTTAACTGATAGCATCATGGACAGGGTAGGCTGGTGGCAGTTTATTGTTAACTTATAGCATCATGGACAGGGTAGGCTGGTGGCAGTTTATTGTTAACTTATAGCATCATGGACAGGGTTGGCTGGTGGCAGTTTGTTGTTAACTTATAGCATCATGGACAGGGTAGGCTGGTGGCAGTTTGTTGTTAACTTATAGCATCATGGACAGGGTAGGCTGGTGGCAGTTTATTGTTAACTTATAGCATCATGGACAGGGTAGGCTGGTGGCAGTTTATTGTTAACTGATAGCATCATGGACAGGGTAGGCTGGTGGCAGTTTATTGTTAACTGATAGCATCATGGACAGGGTTGGCTGGTGGCAGTTTGTTGTTAACTTATAGCATCATGGACAGGGTAGGCTGGTGGCAGTTTATTGTTAACTTATAGCATCATGGACAGGGTTGGCTGGTGGCAGTTTGTTGTTAACTTATAGCATCATGGACAGGGTTGGCTGGTGGCAGTTTGTTGTTAACTGATAGCATCATGGACAGGGTAGGCTGGTGGCAGTTTATTGTTAACTTATAGCATCATGGACAGGGTAGGCTGGTGGCAGTTTATTGTTAACTTATAGCATCATGGACAGGGTAGGCTGGTGGCAGTTTATTGTTAACTGATAGCATCATGGACAGGGTAGGCTGGTGGCAGTTTATTGTTAACTTATAGCATCATGGACAGGGTTGGCTGGTGGCAGTTTGTTGTTAACTTATAGCATCATGGACAGGGTAGGCTGGTGGCAGTTTATTGTTAACTTATAGCATCATGGACAGGGTTGGCTGGTGGCAGTTTGTTGTTAACTTATAGCATCATGGACAGGGTAGGCTGGTGGCAGTTTATTGTTAACTGATAGCATCATGGACAGGGTTGGCTGGTGGCAGTTTGTTGTTAACTTATAGCATCATGGACAGGGTAGGCTGGTGGCAGTTTATTGTTAACTTATAGCATCATGGACAGGGTAGGCTGGTGGCAGTTTATTGTTAACCCTTTTACCGTGGAAAAAAAAATTTTTTTTTGTTATGCAAACTGTGTATTTTTTTCTTTCATAATTTGATATGTTATGTTGTCCTGGCAAAATAAAATGTTTTTTTAAGTGAAAATGAGTTGTCTTTTAGAAATTGTGAGGAAAATAAGAAATGTTCTGTACTAAATGGTACTGTTCAATAACGAACTAAACTGATACGTATATTAGATGTCAATTGTTTTTAGTAATTATACTTGGTGTGGTAAACACCAAAACATGGAGCTGCACATAGTGCTGTGTCACACTCCGGACAGTTGTATCGTGTCTCTTTACGAAATTTTCTTCCATCGGGACCGGGTCTGTTGCAACACACTTTACATCTTTTTGTTGGTGCTTGTTTTACAGCATTGGCTGGAATGAACATAGGGAAATGTCGAGCAGTTAGACGTAGAGGATTACCGGTAGTGTTTGATGGTCTACCTCGGCTTTGCAATTGATCAGGAACATGATATTTCTCGAGAAGTCGTTCGGTCAACTTGACAACAAATTGTAAATGACTAAGTTTTGGTGTATCTGGATTTGATGAAAACCCAGCCATGTTGTTCATGCACGTACTCTGTAGATTCCAAGCTTGCTAATAAAAACTATGCAAATACATGCCCATAGGATACATGTATGTATGCATACATCTACACAAGCTATACTATGCATAAATTATAATCATACTACATAGTTATAAATTATAATCATAATAAAATCACAATAAAAAGTTTTTTGTTCTTTCGTACCTTTTTTTTCTTGTTTACTGTCCACTTTCACTTTTGGCATCACGTGATGACCTACTTTTATCTTCCGCTGTTGAACTGGCTGTTGGATTAGCCGCCCTATGCATTTCCTATGCTATTTTTGTATTAACACAAGTTTACTCGGGACGCACGGCACACAGAAGACTTTTACATCTGATGACGAGTTAACTCGTGATGCACGGTTAAAGCCAACAATTTTTATGACGAGTTAACTCGTGACACACGGTAAAGGGGTTAACTTATAGCATCATGGACATGGTAGGCTGATGGCAGTTTATTGTTAACTTATAGCATCATGGACAGGGTAGGCTGGTGGCAGTTTATTGTTAACTTATAGCATCATGGACAGGGTAGGCTTGTGGCAGTTTATTGTTAACTGATAGCATCATGGACAGGGTAGGCTGGTGGCAGTTTATTGTTAACTTATAGCATCATGGACAGGGTTGGCTGGTGGCAGTTTATTGTTAACTGATAGCATCATGGACAGGGTAGGCTTGTGGCAGTTTATTGTTAACTGATAGCATCATGGACAGGGTAGGCTGGTGGCAGTTTATTGTTAACTTATAGCATCATGGACAGGGTTGGCTGGTGGCAGTTTGTTGTTAACTTATAGCATCATGGACAGGGTAGGCTGGTGGCAGTTTATTGTTAACTTATAGCATCATGGACAGGGTTGGCTGGTGGCAGTTTGTTGTTAACTGATAACATCATGGACAGGGTAGGCTTGTGGCAGTTTGTTGTTAACTTATAGCATCATGGACAGGGTAGGCTGGTGGCAGTTTGTTGTTAACTGATAGCATCATGGACAGGGTAGGCTGGTGGCAATTTGTTGTTAACTTATAGCATCATGGACAGGGTAGGCTTGTAGCAGTTTATTGTTAACTGATAGCATCATGGACAGGGTAGGCTGGTGGCAGTTTATTGTTAACTTATAGCATCATGGACAGGGTAGGCTGGTGGCAGTTTATTGTTAACTTATAGCATCATGGACAGGGTAGGCTGGTGGCAGTTTATTGTTAACTTATAGCATCATGGACAGGGTTGGCTGGTGGCAGTTTATTGTTAACTGATAGCATCATGGACAGGGTAGGCTTGTGGCAGTTTATTGTTAACTGATAGCATCATGGACAGGGTAGGCTGGTGGCAGTTTATTGTTAACTGATAGCATCATGGACAGGGTAGGCTGGTGGCAGTTTATTGTTAACTTATAGCATCATGGACAGGGTTGGCTGGTGGCAGTTTGTTGTTAACTGATAACATCATGGACAGGGTAGGCTTGTGGCAGTTTGTTGTTAACTTATAGCATCATGGACAGGGTAGGCTGGTGGCAGTTTGTTGTTAACTTATAGCATCATGGACAGGGTAGGCTGGTGGCAGTTTGTTGTTAACTGATAGCATCATGGACAGGGTAGGCTGGTGGCAGTTTATTGTTAACTTATAGCATCATGGACAGGGTAGGCTGGTGGCAGTTTGTTGTTAACTTATAGCATCATGGACAGGGTTGGCTGGTGGCAGTTTGTTGTTAACTGATAGCATCATGGACAGGGTAGGCTGGTGGCAGTTTATTGTTAACTTATAGCATCATGGACAGGGTTGGCTGGTGGCAGTTTGTTGTTAACTGATAACATCATGGACAGGGTAGGCTTGTGGCAGTTTGTTGTTAACTTATAGCATCATGGACAGGGTAGGCTGGTGGCAGTTTGTTGTTAACTTATAGCATCATGGACAGGGTAGGCTGGTGGCAGTTTGTTGTTAACTTATAGCATCATGGACAGGGTAGGCTTGTAGCAGTTTATTGTTAACTGATAGCATCATGGACAGGGTAGGCTGGTGGCAGTTTATTGTTAACTTATAGCATCATGGACAGGGTAGGCTGGTGGCAGTTTGTTGTTAACTTATAGCATCATGGACAGGGGGTAGACATGTAGCTGTGTAAAAGTATTTGGTTTAACTTATTGAGATTTCATATAAGAGACAGGGTAGGTTTTGTAATAGAGGGCTAGAATTTTGTGGTTGTGTCCATGATAGAGTGTTGAGACAGCGTTGACCATTGTTGGATTTCATTCACATGAACGCGGTGTCTGACTAAAGGGTTAGAGTTGTGTGACTGTGTCCATGATAGAGTGTTGAGACAGTATTGACCATTGTTGGATTTCATTCACATGAACGCAGGGTTAGAGTTGTGTGGCTGTGTGACATGGATAGAGCATTGAGATCAAGCCTTATACTTTCGTGATCTAAGAAGAGAGAAGATACAGAGATCTTACAGAACCTGAACATTTCAGAAAACTGGCTCCTAAAGATGACCGTTTTACAGAAACTTGCGTAATTTAATAAAGTGACCATTTCACAGGCCCTGATGCCAGCCTATGTTTTGATAGACCAATAGGCATGCACAGAAGATATGATCAGTATCACATTGGCTGCCTTTGCTTTCCACATTTTCTGGTACCTAATTTAGGCTGGGTCAACCTGGAGGGTCATTTGTAATAATCCGCATAAGTGGGGGTTGAACACAGGACCACTGAGCCGGCAGGTGAGTATGCTAACAGCTGCACCACCACGGCTCCTAGACATGTTCTTTGGCCACATTAAAGTTCATGTGGTTTAGGAAGTGTAGTCGTAGACGGCAGGTCACTGGAGGGTCAGGTCAGGGGTGACCAAGCACACACATGGAACAAGTCTGACCTTGTCATAAAACAGCCACCAACATGGAACTATAAGCTGTTGTTTGTGTCTTTTTTTTGGTACCATTGTACTGCTGGTGATTGCTTCCTGTTGTTTCTCTGTTGTCGTTTAGGACAGAGTGGGTGGTCGCATCCAGACATTCCGCCGCGGCAACTACATAGCTGATCTTGGGGCCATGGTAGTCACAGGACTAGGTATGTGTCCCTGGAGGTGATTGTATGTCCTTTTGATTGTGTGTCCTGCAACAGATTGGGGACATTGTTGTATGTTGTGTCCTGTGTGACACATGACACCATGTGAATATAGGTGAACTATATGTGAATTTTGTCTTATGAACAGATGTCATCTTGTGAACAATACCTTATGTTGTATTGGGTGTCATACATTACACCTTGTAATACATATGAATTTTGTCTTACATTATGAACAGATGTCAACATGTTGTGAACAGTATCTTATGTTGAATTGTGTGTCATACATTTGTGAATACATGTGAATTTTGTCTTGTATTGTGAACTTATATGATAATGATGTGAACATTGTAATGTGAACAGATTTGATTGTAATGTGAAAATTGCGTCTGCTACAGCTAATATAATACTGGTACAGTTATATGTCTGTCTGCTACAGCTAATGTTGGTACAGTTACATGCCGGTTTTTGTACCAGCTAATGCTGGTACAGTTATCTTTCTGTCTGCTACAGCTAATGCTGGTACAGTTATGTCTGTCTGCTACAGCTAATGCTGGTACAGTTATATGTCTGTCTGTGGCAGCTAATGCTGGTCTGTTTGCTACAGCTATTGCTGGTACAGTTGTCTGTCTGTTTGCTACAGCTAATGCTGGTACAGTTATATGTCTGTCTGTGGCAGCTAATGCTGGTCTGTTTGCTACAGCTAATGCTGGTACAGTTATCTTTCTGTCTGCTACAGCTAATGCTGGTACAGTTATGTCTGTCTGCTACAGCTAATGCTAGTACAGTTATATGTCTGTCTGTGGTAGCTAATGCTGGTCTGTTTGCTACAGCTATTGCTGGTACAGTTGTCTGTCTGTTTGCTACAGCTTATGCTGGTACAGTTATATGTTTGTCTGATACAGCCAATGCTGGTACAGTTATATGTCTGTCTGTGAAAGCTAATGAGGGTAGCATGAACGCATGAGGTGACTGTTGAAACATAATGGAAACACATTCTCTTGCAGGTGGCAACCCTGTGACTATTCTCAGCAAACAGGTCAACATGGAGCTGCACAAGATTAAACAGAAGTGTCCCCTCTATGAGAGTAATGGATGCACCGTAAGTCAACTCATTTCATTCTTGTCCTCACATTCATTCTTGTCAAGACCTCATTCTTTGTACTCACCACATTCTTTTACTCACCGCTGTACACAACTCATTCTTGTACTCACTACTGTACACAACACATTCTTATACTCAAACCACTGTACACAACTCATTCTTGTACTCACTACTGTACACAACACATTCTTATACTCAAACCACTGTACACAACTCATTCTTGTACTCACTACTGTACACAACACATTCTTGTACACAACACATTTGTGTACTCACTACTATACACAACTCATTCTTGTACTCACCACTTTACACATCACATTTGTGTACTCACTACTGTACACATCACATTCTTTTACTCAACAACAGTATTCATTACATTCTTGTACTCACAGCAATCTTGTACTCATGACATTCTTCTACTCACCACTGTACACAACTCATTCTTGTACACACCACATTCTTGTACTCATCACTGTACTTATCACATTCTTGTACTCTTCACTGTACACACCACATTCTTGTACTTATCACATTATTGTACTTGCCATATTCTTGTACTCCCCACATTCTTGTACCCATCATATTGTTTGTACTCACTGCCCTAATATGTTGCTAATAATAATCCATGAGTGTGTGCACGTTGTGTCCTGGATGCTTACAGGTGGCCAAGGAGAAGGATGAGATGGTGGAGCGAGAATTCAACCGACTGTTGGAGACCACCTCCTACCTGTCACACCAGGTCAACTTCAACGAGATCAACGGAAAGCCTGCCTCATTGGGCCAGGCTCTGGAGGCTGTGATTAAGTGAGTGCTCATTTATATAGCTGTGGCTGCTTCCTTGTGTCAGTCTTTTCCTGCCTTCCTATGTTCCTTCTTTCCTTGCCTGTAATTTTTGAATGATGGATCAATGAGTAAACATCATTGCCATGCGAGAGTTCCCAGGTTCAAATCCCGGACGGGCCCCCATGTCTCCCATGGGTGTTATTGTGGTGTCTAGGGATGTATTAGATGGCAAGTTTATAGTATCGTGACCTGGCTCGCTCACACACGTCTTCCGAAAGATGCTTCCGATATAGTGGACACAACACACGGCAGCAGCCTGACAAATTTTATTTCACAATGGGGTATACACAATACAGCAATTCTGTAGCCAGTCGAGTCACTCTTCACTTATTTTCTGGCGCTCGTCCACTGTACACTACAAACCTTACACGTGGTGGCCATTGTACCATTGGTGAACCATTGCTTTCACGCCTGCGATGTCTTCGATTAACACAATTGCACCCTCTAATTGTCACAAACCTATACGATGCCATTTATGAATTACTACTGTCCTTTCAAACAGTCCCAGTAGAAAACATACCGTGCCTTGGTGTAACGTTGTGGTGAAACTAGTTGTTGCTTGAAATCTCCTTCAATCTTGATGTTGAAAACTCTTGATTGTATAGCGTGGATGACTTGTGTAGAATTGTCGACTGAAGTTTGTGTGTGGGTGTTGTTGGATATCTCATTGACATTGTTGGGTGTCTTGACAAAGTTTGAAATACGAGGGGTAGTCAATAAGTAAGTCACAAATGGCTGTAGAAAAATAATTAAATATGATAACAACATGAACCCAGTGTATTTTTATACATTCATTGTCCCTTTATTTCTAAACATAATTTCCACCAACATTGATGCACTTATCCCATCGTTTGAGAACTTCATGCTCTGTTTTCTAAACCACGTTTTCACTTCACATTCAACTTCAGCGTCATTCGCGTCCTTGAGAAAATTTTTCTACCCAGCTATGCACCGCTTTACAAGACAAACATTTTTCAGCATAAACAGGAAGCATTTCCTTATAAATGTCCTTTGCAGGCAGTCCTTTTGCCCATAAAAACGAACAACAACATGTTGCTCTTTGGTTGTACTAAGTACAGTCGCCATTTTGTTTATGCGCTGCGCGTACACATGAGACACCTAGCGCCACCTGATGAACAGGAATATAAAATTTGATGTTGCCGTCGCCTAATGACACCTGTAGAAAACACCAATTACATTTACCTGCCATCCCACAGAACTGTGTGACTTGCTTATTGACTCGCCCTCATATTACTATATTACTTGCCCTCGTATTAATGTTGTATGTCTTCAGGAAAATGTTGATATTGTTGGATATTCTGTTGACAGGCTGCAAGAGAAACATGTGAAAGACAAACAATGCGAGCATCAGAGGAGCATCATAGAGATGCAGGAGAGACTGCGCAAATGTCAGGCACAGGTGCAGTATTTTTGTCATCTGTGTGGCAGCTGTCACGTCACATCAGTCATCACTTACTTTGCTACACATTATGGGAATTAGTACAAGCTTGCTAACCTAGCTGCACTTTCTGATAGATGATACATCTGTTCAGCTTTGTTATACATTCTGATCTGATAGATGATAAATCCAACAGTTCAACTTTGTTACACTTTCTGATCTGATAGATGATAAATCCAACAGTTCAACTTTCTTACATTTTCTGATCAGGAGTCTTCGTGGCGAAATGGTCAAGCCGTTTGACTTGGGCTCCAAAGGTTGTGGGTTCGATTCTGGGCAGCATCCTTCCATTCACAGTGAAATTTTTCGGAGCCTCCTGTAGGTCGTCACTAGAGCTACGGAGTTCGTGATTTGTGCGACGTGTTCCGCGCTGCGGAAAGAGACCGAGTCATATGAGATAAAACCCGGTGCAATGAATTCGACCCTGTCGACTTTTAAACGACTCAACTTTAAGCGACACTTTCTGATTTGATAGATGATAAATCCAGCAGTTTAACTTTGTTACACTTTCTGTTCTGATAGATGATAAATCCAGCAGTTCAGCTTTGTAACACTTAGTAAAATATAATAAAACAGTTAAACTTTCTAATAGATGATAACACTCAGTGTGAATGGAGATACTGTTTGTTACACTTTCTAATAGATGATAACACTCAGTGTGAATGGAGATACTGTTTGTTACACTTTCTAATAGATGATAACACTCAGTGTGAATGGAGATACTGTTTGTTACACTTTCTAATAGATGATAACACTCAGTGTGAATGGAGATACTGTTTGTTACACTGAAACCTAACTGGATACTCTTTGTAATGGAGGAACTAGAATATATTTTGATTCCTTATTGTTGGCAGTAATTAGTTTTCTCTGCTTGTTCTTGTGAAAATATTTATTGAATTTCATCATAGAAGATCATTTCAGGGAAATTCTTAGTCTGTGAATATGTTAAGATGCTTTTTGAAAAGAAATGAAGTAATGTGTTATGTTTGCTCTGTTAGATGCTAGCACAGAAGGAGCGGGTTCAAGAACTCCACCGGCAGTGGAAGGAAGCCTCTGATGTGAAACCACCAAGGGACATCACTGCTGAGTTCTTAGTAAAAAGCAAACTCAGAGACCTTAATGCTGAAATCAAGGTTTGTCATCCTACAAGAGTTATCATCTCCTTGCCCTAAGTTTTTTATCTCTATCATGGAACTGATGTGCTGTCGGAGTGTAAGTGTTGTATTTGTCCATGGATGACACACATTCCAGTTCTGCAGATAGCAGAAGGTCCAGAGTCCAGCAGAATCACCTGTATTCACACAGGTGAAAAACAGGAGGTCCAGTGTACAAGTTGAGTGCATTAAAAATACCATAGCAGTTGCATGAGTAAAGAGTAGGCCATAAGGCCACTACCCTGGCAGAATTGCTAGGAAAGAAAACCTGTCCACAGATAGAAAGATATAGCTCGTAGCCTTGGATGGGACTTGTCTGGAGGAAGCACACCTGACACACATGCTGAAGTCTGACACTGTGCTCGTTGTGGTGTATGACTTGGTGTGACCGAGGTCTTCTAGAAAGTGGACCGAAGAAGAAGTCACGCTGAGACGTCGCGCCATGTAGGCTTTCACATAGCTGGCCCGGGGATCTGTCTCCTGTCAAAGAATTCACCGTGCCTCATAGGTCAGCTCAGCGGGAGTGGCCAGGGTTCGTGTTTCAAGTACAACAGCAGGGAAAAGTACCTCTGGCTCACGTCCAGGCATTATGTACATTTGGGTCAGCATGACTGAATGGATAAGAGAGCTCACGCTTACACTTCGGGTGTGCTGGGTTCAATCCCTACAGTTGGACTAAAATGTTGACTTCTTGTCCTTGACTTATGGACATAAATTACAAATATCATGGAAGTCGGATTGGGTTCGCCTGATGGCGAGGGTTCTGGTAATAGGGAAAGCTGGCCCACACGCAAACATCAGTCCAGTGTGGACTACGCTCAAGTTACAAGTGAGCGAGCGTTAAAACATTGTTAACTTTTCAACAGCATTCACTCATCAGCCTTGCGTGTCATGCTTTCTATGATTTTCATATGTCTCTGATCTGTACCGGACTTGTGGCCTTTCCTTGTGATTGTAACCATACAGTCTCTCGCTGTTGTATAACATCCAAATTGTAACCATACAGTCTCTCGCTGTTGTATAACATCCAAATTGTAACCATACAGTCTCTCGCTGTTGTATAACATCCAGATTGTAACCATAGTCTCTCGCTGTTGTATAACATCCAGATTGTAACCATACAGTCTCTCGCTGTTGTATAACATCCAGATTGTAACCATACAGTCTCTCGCTGTTGTATAACATCCAGATTGTAACCATACAGTCTCTCGCTGTTGTATAACATCCAGATTGTAACCATGCAGTCTCTCGCTGTTGTATAACATCCAGATTGTAACCATGCAGTATCTCGCTGTTGTATAACATCCAGATTGTAACATGCTTAGATACTGCATTCTCAGAATCAGCTGTGTTTTTATGGATAAAATATTCACAATCTTCTTACAGTCCATGTGTTAGTGATTGTTGTGTCTGTCCACAGCCTTCTGTCTTGTGTACTTCCAGTCAGTTTTGATAGTGATGATCCTCCGTGCCATACTGTCAAACTCTTCAGCATCTTCTCTCTGCCTCTCCTCCCATCAAACTTACCTATCATGTTTAGTATGTTAAAGACACTGAGATTTAAATTATGTTAAAGACACTGAAATTTAAGAGGCTTTTGTTGGTTGTCAGGAATACGACCAACAGACTGCCAAACAGAAGGAAATAGAAGACAAGCTGCATGAGTTGGAGGCAAACCCACCCAGGTAAGTTCTGCTCTTGCATGCACCCGATGTACCTGTGCCAACATTCAAGTAAATGTGCTGTGTCAGTCAGGTATCTAGTCTTGTGGTTCCTGTGTATTCACCTAATGTATCATGATTGTCCACTCTATATCAAGTAAATAATGAAGCTGTGGTGGTGGAGCGGTTAGTGTGCTAGCCTGCCAGTACAAGGGTCCAAGTTCGACTAGCAGCAGAGGCAGAATGATTTGTTCAGTACGACTCTGGGGTTGAGTCAGCCTTATGAAAAGGTTATTGGATAACTTTCAGTTTTCTGGGAATTGTTTGAGAACTAAAGCCTATGAGGAAGGGGACTGGAAACTTCAATTCATTATTACCTGGAATATGTATCTGGCTTGGGGCTACTTTCACCTGCCAGGTTAGTGAGTTAGGTGGATGTGGCAGTCTGATCATGTGATCACATTCAGCTGTACATTGTCTCTCTCTGTCATGGGATAACCTCCCTTCAGCTGTACATTGTCTCTCTGTCATGGGATAACCTCCCTTCAGCTGTACATTGTGTCTCTGTCATGGGATAACCTCCCTTCAGCTGTACATTGTCTCTCTGTCATGGGATAACCTCCCTTCAGCTGTACATTGTGTCTCTGCCATGGGATCACCTCCCTTCAGCTGTACATTGTGTCTCTGTCATGGGATCACCTTCCTTCAGCTGTACATTGTCTCTCTGTTATGGGATAACCTCCCTTCAGCTGTACATTGTGTCTCTGTCATGGGATCACCTTCCTTCAGCTGTACATTGTGTCTCTGTCATAGGATCACCTTCCTTCAGCTGTACATTGTCTCTCTGTCAAGGGATCACCTCCCTTCAGCTGTACATTGTGTCTCTGTCATGGTATCACCTCCCTTCAGCTGTACATTGTGTCTCTGTCATGGGATCACCTCCCTTCAGCTGTACATTGTGTCTCTGTCATGGTATCACCTCCCTTCAGCTGTACATTGTGTCTCTGTCATGGGATCACCTCCCTTCAGCTGTACCATTGTGTCTCTGTCATGGGATCACCTCCCTTCAGCTGTACATTGTGTCTCTGTCATGGGATCACCTCCCTTCAGCTGTACATTGTGTCTCTGTCATGGGATCACCTCCCTTCAGCTGTACATTGTCTCTCTGTCATGGGATCACCTCCCTTCAGCTGTACATTGTGTCTCTGTCATGGGATCACCTCCCTTCAGCTGTACATTGACATTGTGTCATGGGATCACCTCCCTTCAGCTGTACATTGTCTCTCTGTCATGGGATCACCTTCCTTCAGCTGTACATTGTGTCTCTGTCATGGGATCACCTCCCTTCAGTTGTACATTGTCTCTCTCTGTCATGGGATCACCTTCCTTCAGCTGTACATTGTGTCTCTGTCATGGGATCACCTTCCTTCAGCTGTACATTGTCTCTCTGTCATGGGATCACCTTCCTTCAGCTGTACATTGTCTCTCTGTCATGGGATCACCTCCCTTCAGCTGTACATTGTCTCTGTCATGGGATCACCTTCCTTCAGCTGTACATTATCTCTCTCTGTCATGGGATCACCTTCCTTCAGCTGTACATTGTCTCTCTGTCATGGGATCACCTCCCTTCAGCTGTACATTGTCTCTCTGTCATGGGATAACCTCCCTTCAGCTGTACATTGTCTCTGTCATGGGATCACCTCCCTTCAGCTGTACATTGTGTCTCTGTCATGGGATCACCTTCCTTCAGCTGTACATTGTCTCTCTGTCATGGGATCACCTTCCTTCAGCTGTACATTGTCTCTCTGTCATGGGATCACCTTCCTTCAGCTGTACATTGACATTGTGTCATGGGATCACCTCCCTTCAGCTGTACATTGACATTGTGTCATGGGATCACCTCCCTTCAGCTGTACATTGTCTCTCTGTCATGGGATCACCTTCCTTCAGCTGTACATTGTCATTGTGTCATGGGATCACCTTCCTTCAGCTGTACATTGACATTGTGTCATGGGATCACCTTCCTTCAGCTGTACATTGTGTCTCTGTCATGGGATCACCTTCCTTCAGCTGTACATTGTCTCTCTGTCATGGGATCACCTCCCTTCAGCTGTACATTGTCTCTCTGTCATGGGATAACCTCCCTTCAGCTGTACATTGTCTCTCTCTGTGATGGGATCACCTTCCTTCAGCTGTACATTGTCTCTCTATCATGGGATCACCTCCCTTCAGCTGTACATTGACATTGTGTCATGGGATCACCTCCCTTCAGCTGTACATTGTGTCTCTGTCATGGGATCACCTCCCTTCAGCTGTACATTGTCTCTCTATCATGGGATCACCTCCCTTCAGCTGTACATTGTCATTGTGTCATGGGATCACCTCCCTTCAGCTGTTCATTGTCTCTCTGTCATGGGATCACCTCCCTTCAGCTGTACATTGACATTGTGTCATGGGATCACCTCCCTTCAGATGTACATTGTCTCTCTGTCATGGGATCACCTCCCTTCAGCTGTACATTGACATTGTGTCATGGGATCACCTCCCTTCAGCTGTACATTGTCTCTCTGTCATGGGATCACCTCCCTTCAGCTTGACATTGTCATGGGATCACCTTCCTTCAGCTGTACATTGTCTCTCTGTCATGGGATCACCTCCCTTCAGCTTGACATTGTCATGGGATCACCTCCCTTCAGCTGTACATTGACATTGTGTCATGGGATCACCTCCCTTCAGCTGTACATTGACATTGTGTCATGGGATCACCTCCCTTCAGCTGTACATTGACATTGTGTCATGGGATCACCTCCCTTCAGATGTACATTGTCTCTCTGTCATGGGATCACCTCCCTTCAGCTTGACATTGACATTGTGTCATGGGATCACCTTCCTTCAGCTGTACATTGTCTCTCTGTCATGGGATCACCTTCCTTCAGCTGTACATTGTCTCTCTGTCATGGGATCACCTTCCTTCAGCTGTACATTGACATTGTGTCATGGGATCACCTCCCTTCAGCTTGACATTGTCATGGGATCACCTTCCTTCAGATGTACATTGTCTCTCTGTCATGGGATCACCTCCCTTCAGCTTGACATTGTCATGGGATCACCTTCCTTCAGCTGTACATTGTCTCTCTGTCATGGGATCACCTCCCTTCAGCTTGACATTGTCATGGGATCACCTTCCTTCAGCTGTACATTGTCTCTCTGTCATGGGATCACCTCCCTTCAGCTTGACATTGTCATGGGATCACCTTCCTTCAGCTGTACATTGTCTCTCTGTCATGGGATCACCTCCCTTCAGCTTGACATTGTCATGGGATCACCTTCCTTCAGCTGTACATTGACATTGTGTCATGGGATCACCTCCCTTCAGCTGTACATTGTCTCTCTGTCATGGGATCACCTCCCTTCAGCTTGACATTGACATTGTGTCATGGGATCACCTCCCTTCAGCTGTACATTGTCTCTCTGTCATGGGTTCACCTTCCTTCAGCTGTACATTGTCTCTCTGTCATGGGATCACCTTCCTTCAGCTGTACATTGACATTGTGTCATGGGATCACCTCCCTTCAGCTGTACATTGTCTCTCTGTCATGGAATCACCTTCCTTCAGCTGTACATTGTCTCTCTGTCATGGGATCACCTCCCTTCAGCTGTACATTGTCTCTCTGTCATGGGATCACCTCCCTTCAGCTGTACATTGTCTCTCTGTCATGGGATCACCTTCCTTCAGCTGTACATTGTCTCTCTGTCATGGGATCACCTTCCTTCAGCTGTACATTGTTTCTCTGTCATGGGATCACCTTCCTTCAGCTGTACATTGTCTCTCTGTCATGGGATCACCTCCCTTCAGCTGTACATTGTCTCTCTGTCATGGGATCACCTTCCTTCAGCTGTACATTGTCTCTCTGTCATGGGATCACCTTCCTTCAGCTGTACATTGTCTCTCTGTCATGGGATCACCTCCCTTCAGCTGTACATTGTTTCTCTGTCATGGGATCACCTCCCTTCAGCTGTACATTGTCTCTCTGTCATGGGTTCACCTTCCTTCAGCTGTACATTGTCTCTCTGTCATGGGATCACCTTCCTTCAGCTGTACATTGACATTGTGTCATGGGATCACCTCCCTTCAGCTGTACATTGTCTCTCTGTCATGGAATCACCTTCCTTCAGCTGTACATTGTCTCTCTGTCATGGGATCACCTCCCTTCAGCTGTACATTGTCTCTCTGTCATGGGATCACCTCCCTTCAGCTGTACATTGTCTCTCTGTCATGGGATCACCTTCCTTCAGCTGTACATTGTCTCTCTGTCATGGGATCACCTTCCTTCAGCTGTACATTGACACTATCTACGGCTAGATCATCTCTGTACATTGTCTATCCGACAACTCACTGTATGTATATTATCTATTACACACATCACAAACTCCTTGTGTTCACTGCCTTTGACGATTGCTCCATCAGGTAAGCCCTCATGATAAACTCTGTTATTTGTACACATTTAGTTCCTATGTAGTTCCATCCAGCCTGGAGTTTAATGTTGACCCAGTGGGCAGTATGTTTCTCTACTTTCTGTACAGAGGACAGTCCCACAGAACATGTTCATCGCTTTGTTTGCTTAGTCCATACGTACAAGCAGAGAGACGAAGCTTATGCGAGTGTTTATTTTGTCCCGCCTGAGATGAAGAATCACGTCAGATGGCATGCTGATCCAGAGACAACTTGTTATAGTGTAGGAAATAGCTTCTCCGTGCATGTTGACGTGCTGGATTATTTGTCCTTACTTGTGTATGTTGGGAGCTGCATTAGCGTAGTAGCCAGATGCTCACCTACTGCTCCAGTGGCGGTGGGTTTGAATCTACACCAGGGCAGGTGTTGTATATTGACCTGCACTCCCAGGTCGACCCATTCTGACATGGGTGCCCAGTAATGCCTGGGGAAGTACAAGCACCTGACATTACAGGGTCACGTGACCCACCCAGTGTTGAGTGGCTTAAACAATGTGTGTCTAGCACCATATGCCTTCATGGGTGTACATGACAGGACCACATGACCCACCCAGTGCCGAGTGGCTTAAATAATGTGTCTAGCACCATATACCTTCATGGGTGTACATGACAGGACCACGTGACCCACCCAGTGCCAAGTGGCTTAAATAATGTGTCTAGCACCATATACCTTCATGGGTGTACATGACAGGACCACGTGACCCACCCAGTGCCAAGTGGCTTAAACAATGTGTGTCTAGCACCATATGCCTTCATGGGTGTACATGACAGGACCACGTGACCCACCCAGTGCCGAGTGGCTTAAATAATGTGTCTAGCACCATATACCTTCATGGGTGTACATGACAGGACCACGTGACCCACCCAGTGCCAAGTGGCTTAAACAATGTGTCTAGCACCATATGCCTTCATGGGTGTACATGACAGGACCACATGACCCACCCAGTGCCAAGTGGCTTAAACAATGTGTCTAGCACCATATGCCTTCATGGGTGTACATGACAGGACCACGTGACCCACCCAGTGCCGAGTGGCTTAAATAATGTGTCTAGCACCATATACCTTCATGGGTGTACATGACAGGACCACGTGACCCACCCAGTGCCAAGTGGCTTAAACAATGTGTCTAGCACCATATGCCTTCATGGGTGTACATGACAGGACCACGTGACCCACCCAGTGCCGAGTGGCTTAAATAATGTGTCTAGCACCATATACCTTCATGGGTGTACATGACAGGACCACGTGACCCACCCAGTGCCAAGTGGCTTAAACAATGTGTGTCTAGCACCGTATGCCTTCATGGGTGTACATGACAGGACCACATGACCCACCCAGTGCCGAGTGGCTTAAACAATGTGTCTAGCACCATATACCTTCATGGGTGTACATGACAGGACCACGTGACCCACCCAGTGCCGAGTGGCTTAAACAATGTGTCTAGCACCATATGCCTTCATGGGTGTACATGACAGGACCACGTGACCCACCCAGTGCCGAGTGGCTTAAACAATGTGTCTAGCACCATATACCTTCATGGGTGTACATGACAGGACCACGTGACCCACCCAGTGCCAAGTGGCTTAAACAATGTGTCTAGCACCATATACCTTCATGGGTGTACATGACAGGACCACGTGACCCACCCAGTGCCAAGTGGCTTAAACAATGTGTCTAGCACCATATACCTTCATGGGTGTACATGACAGGACCACGTGACCCACCCAGTGCCGAGTGGCTTAAATAATGTGTGTCTAGCACCATATGCCTTCATGGGTGTACATGACAGGACCACGTGACCCATCCAGTGCCAAGTGGCTTAAACAATGTGTGTCTAGCACCATATGCCTTCATGGGTGTACATGACAGGACCACGTGACCCACCCAGTGCCAAGTGGCTTAAACAATGTGTCTAGCACCATATACCTTCATGGGTGTACATGACAGGACCACGTGACCCACCCAGTGCCGAGTGGCTTAAATAATGTGTGTCTAGCACCATATACCTTCATGGGTGTACATGACAGGACCACGTGACCCACCCAGTGCCAAGTGGCTTAAACAATGTGTCTAGCACCATATGCCTTCATGGATGTACATGACAGGACCACGTGACCCACCCAGTGCCAAGTGGCTTAAACAATGTGTCTAGCACCATATACCTTCATGGGTGTACAAGGATTCTGTACTTTGTTTACTGACTTTGTATATCACCACGATGTATCTGTTTACTGACTTTGTATATCACCATGATGTATCTGTTTACTGACTTTGTATATCACCACGATGTATCTGTTTACTGACTTTGTATATCACCACGATGTATCTGTTTACTGACTTTGTATATCACCACGATGTATCTGTTTACTGACTTTGTATATCACCATGATGTATCTGTTACTGACTTTGTATATCACCACGATGTATCTGTTTACTGACTTTGTATATCACCACGATGTATCTGTTTACTGACTTTGTATATCACCATGATGTATCTGTTTACTGACTTTGTATATCACCATGATGTATCTGTTTACTGACTTTGTATATCACCACGATGTTTACTGACTTTGTATATCACCATGATGTATCTGTTTACTGACTTTGTATATCACCATGATGTATCTGTTTACTGACTTTGGATATCACCATGATGTATCTGTTTACTGACTTTGTATATCACCACGATGTATCTGTTTACTGACTTTGTATATCACCACGATGTATTTGAATGTGTAAAACATGTCACTGGAGTCTGTTGACAGTGTATGTCCAGAGTGTTGATGTTACATGTGATTCTGTTTCCTCACCTGGCAGCGATGTGTACCTGTCTTCCCGTGACCGCCAAATCCTGGACTGGCATTTTGCTAACTTGGAGTTTGCTAATGCCACCCCGCTGTCTAACCTGTCCCTGAAACACTGGGACCAGGATGATGACTACGAGTTCTCCGGCTGTCACCTCACAGGTCAGTTTTCTTATTCTCTTTCGTGGTCATGGAGTTTGTTGGGTGGTTGACATTGTTGAAGAAAATAGCAAATGACATAAGCGTGGTGGTGGTGGTTGTAAACAGTACAAGTATGTAAATGTTTTCAGTTTATAGAACAGTAAGTGTGTGTATGTTTGTGTGTTCGTGACTGCATACGTACCATTGATGGGGTGTGGTGGGATGGCTTTTGTCACAGTTCTTTGGACACAGCAGTTGCCATGTAGTGTATGGACTGGGATTGTTTCTGAGCCTTACTGGAGATCTAACACACTTGTCACGATGTGTGAGATGGATATTCTAACCCCGGGGCCACCCACTCTGTAGGAGATAGTTTTGTCATCAGCTAGAAGATTGAGATGGACACATGCAGTTGTCTCTCTCTACCATTCAAAGATAGAGATAGCTACATATTCATGTGTTGTCATCAACAAGAGGATAGAGATAGATACATATTCATGTGCTGTCATTAACAAGAGAATAGAGATAGATACATATTCATGTGTTGTCATCAACAAGAGGATAGAGATAGCTACATATTCATGTGTTGTCATCAACAAGAGAATAGAGATAGATACATATTCATGTGTTGTCATTAACAAGAGAATAGAGATAGATACATATTCATGTGTTGTCATCAACAAGAGAATAGAGATAGATACATATTCATGTGTTGTCATCAACAAGAGGATAGAGATAGATACATATTCATGTGTTGTCATCAACAAGAGGATAGAGATAGATACATATTCATGTGTTGTCATCAACAAGAGGATAGAGATAGATACATATTCATGTGTTGTCATTAACAAGAGAATAGAGATAGATACATATTCATGTGTTGTCATCAACAAGAGAATAGAGATAGATACATATTCATGTGTTGTCATCAACAAGAGAATAGAGATAGATGCATATTCATGTGTTGTCATCAACAAGAGAATAGAGATAGATACATATTCATGTGTTGTCATCAACAAGAGAATAGAGATAGATACATATTCATGTGTTGTCATCAACAAGAGGATAGAGATAGATACATATTCATGTGTAGTCATCAACAAGAGGATAGAGATAGATACATATTCATGTGTAGTCATCAACAAGAGGATAGATACATGCAGTTGGACCAGGACTAGGACATGATGGTGTGGAAGATTGAAGTGAGTTTCTTTGATGAAAACAAGACAAACCAGGAGGTTCTGGAACAACTCAATATATAATGGTTGCTGCAGAAGGAAGTCACCGTGTGAAAGACAAGGTATATAATATAGACAAAGTAGAATGATCGCATCAAACATGGGTAACCTACTGACTACCGTAATGATGGGAACAATGGAGGGCAACAGGATTATAGAGCATCCAGGATACAGATGGACAGAGAAGATCAAGAGTTGGTCAAGATTATAGAGCATCCAGGATACAGATGGACAGAGAAGATCAAGAGTTGGTCAAGATTATAGAGCATCCAGGATACAGATGGACAGAGAAGATCAAGAGTTGGTCAAGATTATAGAGCATCCAGGATACAGATGGACAGAGAAAATCAAGAGTTGGTCAAGATTATGATCTAGCAGGATGTACACGAAGGTTTAGGACAGAAACTGATGGCAATTCTGTACCGCCAGCTTTCATCATGGAGATGGCACTAGATGATGGTGAGAAGTCACCAGAAACTGATAGCAATTCTGTACCGCCAGCTTTCATCATGGAGATGGCACTAGATGATGGTGGGAAGTCACCAGAAACTGATGGCAATTCTGTACCGCCAGCTTTTATCATGGAGATGGCACTAGATGATGGTGAGAAGTCACCAGAAACTGATGGCAATTCTGTACCGCCAGCTTTCATCATGGAGATGGCACTAGATGATGGTGAGAAGTCACCAGAAACTGATGGCAATTCTGTACCGCCAGCTTTCATCATGGAGATGGCACTAGATGATGGTGAGAAGTCACCAGAAACTGATGGCAATTCTGTACCGCCAGCTTTTATCATGGAGATGGCACTAGATGATGGTGAGAAGTCACCAGAAACTGATGGCAATTCTGTACCGCCAGCTTTCATCATGGAGATGGCACTAGATGATGGTGGGAAGTCACCAGAAACTGATAGCAATTCTGTACCGCCAGCTTTCATCATGGAGATGGCACTAGATGATGGTGGGAAGTCACCAGAAACTGATGGCAATTCTGTACCGCCAGCTTTCATCATGGAGATGGCACTAGATGATGGTGAGAAGTCACCAGAAACTGATGGCAATTCTGTACCGCCAGCTTTCATCATGGAGATGGCACTAGATGATGGTGAGAAGTCACCAGAAACTGATGGCAATTCTGTACCGCCAGCATTCATCATGGAGATGGCACTAGATGATGGTGGGAAGTCACCAGAAACTGATAGCAATTCTGTACCGCCAGCTTTCATCATGGAGATGGCACTAGATGATGGTGGGAAGTCACCAGAAACTGATGGCAATTCTGTACCGCCAGCTTTCATCATGGAGATGGCACTAGATGCTGGTGAGAAGTCACCAGAAACTGATGGCAATTCTGTACCGCCAGCTTTCATCATGGAGATGGCACTAGATGATGGTGAGAATTCACCAGAAACTGATGGCATTCTGTACCGCCAGCTTTCATCATGGAGATGGCACTAGGATGATGGTGGGAAGTCACCAGAAACTGATAGCAATTCTGTACCGCCAGCTTTTCATCAAGGAGATGGCACTAGATGATGGTGGGAAGTCACCAGAAAACTGATGGCAATTCTGTACCGCCAGCTTTCATCATGGAGATGGCACTAGATGATTGTGGAAGTCACCAGAAACTGATAGCAATTCTGTACCGCCAGCTTTCATCATGGAGAGATTGCACTAGATGATAGTGAGAAGTCACCAGAAACTGATGGCAATTCTGTACCCGCCAGCTTCATCATGGAGGATTGCACTAGATGATGGTGAGAAGTCAACCAGAAACTGATAGCAATTCTGTACCGCCAGCTTTCATCATGGAGATGGCACTAGATGATGTTGGGGAAGTCACCAGAAACTGATGGCAATTCTGTACCGCCAGCTTTCATCATGGAGATGGCACTAGATGATGGTGGGAAGTCACCAGAAACTGATAGGCAATTCTGTACCGCCAGCTTTCATCATGGAGATGGCACTAGATGATGGTGGGAAGTCACCAGAAACTGATGGCAATTCTGTACCGCCAGCTTCAATCATGGAGATGGCACTAGATGATGGTGAGAAGTCACCAGAAACTGATAGGCAATTCTGTACCGCCAGCTTTCATCATGGAGATGGCACTAGATGATGGTGGAAAGTCACCAGAAAACTGATGGCAATTACTGTACCGCCAGCTTTCATCATGGAGATGGCACTAGATGATGGTGGGAAGTCACCAGAAACTGATGGCAATTCTGTACCGCCAGCTTTCATCATGGAGATGGCACTAGATGATGGTGGAGAAGTCACCAGAAACTGATGGCAATTCTGTACCGCCAGCTTTCATCATGGAGATGGCACTAGATGATAGGTGAGAAGTCACCAGAAACTGATGGCAATTCTGTACCGCCAGCTTTCATCATGGAGATGGCACTAGATGATGGTGAGAAAGTCACCAGAAACTGATGGCAATTCTGTACCGCCAGCTTTCATCATGGAGATGGCACTAGATGATGGTGGAAGTCACCAGAAACTGATGGCAATTCTGTACCGCAGCTTTCATCATGGAGATGGCACTAGATGATGGTGAGAAGTCACAGAAACTGATGGCAATTCTGTACCGCCAGCTTTCATCATGGAGATGGCACTAGATGATGGTGAGAAGTCACCAGAAACTGATGGCAATTCTGTACCGCCAGCTTTCATCATGGAGATGGCACTAGATGATGGTGGGAAGTCACCAGAAACTGATGGCAATTCTGTACCGCCAGCTTTTATCATGGAGATGGCACTAGATGATGGTGAGAAGTCACCAGAAACTGATGGCAATTCTGTACCGCCAGCTTTCATAATGGAGATGGCACTAGATGATGGTGAGAAGTCACCAGAAACTGATGGCAATTCTGTACCGCCAGCTTTCATCATGGAGATGGCACTAGATGATGGTGGGAAGTCACCAGAAACTGCTGCACAATTACACAGAGCCCTAGCCACAAGTGTTACAGGCCAAGGCTGTCGGTGAGTGTGAGTAGACACGCTGGGACATGCAGTGTGTGGGAGGCAGCACGCCACCAGTTGCTGGCCCAGTGGTGTAGACAGTGAGTGTGAGTAGACACACTGGGACATGCAGTGTGTGGGAGGCAGCACGCCACCAGTTGCTGGCCCAGTGGTGTAGACAGTGAGTGTGAGTACACATGCTGGGACATGCAGTGTGTGGGAGGCAGCACGCCACCAGTTGCTGGCCCAGTGGTGTAGACAGTGAGTGTGAGTAGACACGCTGGGACATGCAGTGTGTGGGAGGCAGCACGCCACCAGTTGCTGGCCCAGTGGTGTAGACAGTGAGTGTGAGTAGACACGCTGGGACATGCAGTGTGTGGGAGGCAGCACGCCACCAGTTGCTGGCCCAGTGGGTGTAGAACAGTGAGTGTGAGTACACACGCTGGGACATGCAGTGTGTGGGAGGCAGCACGCCACCAGTTGCTGGCCCAGTGGTGTAGACAGTGAGTGTGAGTAGACACGCTGGGACATGCAGTGTGTGGGAGGCAGCACGCCACCAGTTGCTGGCTCAGTGGTGTAGACAGAGTCAGCTGTAACCTGGGTGAACATGTGAATGTAGTATAAGGGGGAAGCTTTTGTAGTTCAGCTGGGGCAACCATACACTGGGCATCTTCCTGGCTCATCCTCTACAGCCAGGACGTCACCATCATGCTATCAACCAGGGTGACCATCTTACAATACAGGGATGTCATACACTGGGCTGTCTGCCTGGCTCATCCTCTACAGCCATGACATCACCATGCTGTCATGGTGACCATGATTCAGCATTTCACAAGGTCACCTGTATTGGCTCTGGTTTGTGCTCTTGTGATGGTACAGTGTAGAAGTATTTGTCTTTTGTCTTCCTCATGCTCTTTGCCCATCAAGTCTGCCAGTTGTCACTAAGTGTTCATGTTTTATTTCTCCTCATTCAAAGAGTTAAACCAAACTTGAAATCATTGACTGTTCTCATGATTATTTTCCTACGGGTTTCCAGTGAGGAATGGCTACTCATGTGTCCCGATGGCCTTGGCTGAGGGGCTGGACTACAAACTCAACACAGTGGTCAAGCAGATTAAAGTTCTGGACAGAGGTCAGTTGTTGCTCATATGATTGTTGCACTGTTGTTTGCAAGTTTCATGTGATTATTGCACTGTTGCGTACAAGTTTCATGTGATTGTTGTGCGGTTGCGTACAAGTTTCATGTGATTGTTGTGCTGTTGCGTACAAGTTTCATCTGATTGTTGTGCTGTTGCGTACAAGTTGCATGTGATTGTTGCACTGTTGCGTACAAGTTTCATGTGATTGTTGCACTGTTGCGTACAAGTTTCATGTGACTGTTGCAATGCTGCATACAAGTTTCATGTGATTGTTGCACTGTTGTGTACAAGTTTCATGTGGTTGTTGCACTGTTGTGTACAAGTTGTGTGTGATTGTTGCACTGTTATGTACAAGCTGCATGTGGTTGTTGCACTGTTGTATACAAGTTGCATGTGATTGTTGCACTGTTGTGTTCAAGTTGCATGTGGTTGTTGCACTGTTGTGTACAGTTGCATGTGGTTGTTGCACTGTTGTGTACAAGTTGCATGTGGTTGTTGCACTGTACTGTGTGTGATTGTTGTGTAATTGCCTGTTGAGTGTAGTAGATGACAGCAACTGACTGTCTGTTGTGATCTCCTCTGTCAGGTGTAGAAGTGGTGACAACAAACAAGAACGGCACCAACCAGCAGGTGTACAAGGGGGATGCAGTTTTGTGCACCCTGCCGCTGGGAGTTCTCAAGGAGTGTGTCCGCAGCTCAAATGGCGTGCCTCAGTTTATTCCCCCACTCCCTGACTGGAAGGTGGACGCCATCGAACGACTGGGCTTCGGCAATCTCAATAAGGTGGAGTCTGCTGGTGCTGTCTTATGATCATTCCTTGTTAGATCTTTTGTCTCCCACCCTCTCCCCCTCCACCTTGTGTGTAGAGGTGAATAGATTGTCTGGTATTGGCATGAATATACATGCAGTCACGTATACGCAAATACACACACTGTCTCTCTCTCTCTCGCATGCACACAGGGTTAATCTGAATGTCTAGGATGTCTTTAATGTTCCATTCTCTCCTGAAAATGTACAGGAAAATCAGAGCTTGTTTATTTGTCATAAACACATACATTCATTAGGTATGTCATTGTTTTATTACCTCCAGGTTGTACTTCCTGAAGAGCTCTGTTTGAGAATTAACTGTGTGAGAAAGTGTAACATAGACTAAAACTTAATTAGAAAAAATGTAGAATAAAACTAGATGAGAAAAGAAATGTAGTTTAACCCTTTACAGGGCAGACGCTTGTCCATCTTTTAGCCCTGAACGGGCAAGATTTTTTCAGGTTCGGTAAAATTTCGGGTTGCGTTAGTAAAAACATCACAAATAAGGTGTTAGTCAACTGATTTTAGTTAAATAAACAACACAATGAAGGGAAAAGCATGCAGAATATGTTACTCACGTGATTGTTGCCAGTTATCCATATATGAACACAAATATTTATGAAATAAGTTATTGTTTGTGATTTTCAGTCATCTATATGGCAATTTACAAACACATTTGCAGAATCATAATAATTTTCTTTTAAAGTCCGACTCACGACTGCTAATGCAAAGTAACGCTTTTCACTGATATCTAGCTCCGATTAGTAGTCAACTTCGTGCCCTTTAATGTCACTTAAATTGAACCTAGCAAAATCTCGGCTATCACTTGAAGAATCGCCGAAATCCATTTTGAAAACTAAGCGTAAAAACCCCGAAAACTATCATAAAAAGTCCGTTCAAATTCATAGTAGGCGCTTGCAATTGGCGGCCACGTTGTCAAGCTATCGGTGAAAGTGAAAGTAGCCGTTGGAAGTATCGGAAAGTCAAGAGATCACGTTTTTACAATGCATAATAGTATCGGGCGCGTTCGGGCGATCTGCCTGTTTAAGGTATCGGACGGAAAGGATGTTCCACCCTGTAAAGGTTTAAAACTTCATAAATAAGAGTAAAACTTCGTAAGAGAAAATGTGGACTACAATTTGATGATAGAGGAGTACAGAGTAAAACTAATGCAAAAAGTAAATAAAACTTGATGAGAGAAGAAATATAAAGTAAAACTCAATGAGTGTGTTTGATGAGAGGAGACCAAATGCAGAAGAAATCATGACTCACTCTTTTTACAGAACCCTTAAACAAATGTGTCATGAACTGTTTGACCTCACAGGTTGTGCTGTGCTTCGACCGTGTCTTCTGGGACCCCAGCGCCAACCTGTTTGGCCATGTTGGAAGCACCACGGCCAGCCGGGGCGAGCTGTTCCTCTTCTGGAACCTCTACAAGGCCCCAGTTCTGCTAGCCCTCATTGCTGGAGAGGCAGCCGCCATCATGGAAAATGTCAGCGACGACGTCATCATCGGCAGATGTCTGGTGGTCATGAGGGGAATATTTGGTGCCAATGCTGTGCCACAGGTGAGTGATCTGTCACCATCATGTGCCACAGGTGAGTGATCTGTCATCATCATGTGCCACAGGTGAGTGATCTGTCATCATGTGCCACAGGTGAGTGATCTGTCATCATCATGTGCCACAGGTGAGTGATCTGTCATCATGTGCCACAGGTGAGTGATCTGTCATCATGTGCCACAGGTGAGTGATCTGTCATCATGTGCCACAGGTGAGTGATTTGTCATCATGTGCCACAGGTGAGTGATCTGTCACCATCATGTGCCACAGGTGAGTGATCTGTCACCATCATGTGCCACAGGTGAGTGATCTGTCACCATCATGTGCCACAGGTGAGTGATCTGTCACCATCATGTGCCACAGGTGAGTGATCTGTCATCATGTGCCACAGGTGAGTGATTTGTCACCATCATGTGCCACAGGTGAGTGATCTGTCACCATCATGTGCCACAGGTGAGTGATCTGTCATCATGTGCCACAGGTGAGTGATCTGTCATCATGTGCCACAGGTGAGTGATCTGTCATCATGTGCCACAGGTGAGTGATCTGTCATCATCATGTGCCACAGGTGAGTGATCTGTCACCATCATGTGCCACAGGTGAGTGATCTGTCATCATGTGCCACAGGTGAGTGATCTGTCATCATGTGCCACAGGTGAGTGATCTGTCATCATGTGCCACAGGTGAGTGATCTGTCATCATGTGCCACAGGTGAGTGATCTGTCATCATGTGCCACAGGTGAGTGATCTGTCATCATCATGTGCCACAGGTGAGTGATCTGTCATCATCATGTGCCACAGGTGAGTGATCTGTCATCATCATGTGCCACAGGTGAGTGATCTGTCACCATCATGTGCCACAGGTGAGTGATCTGTCATCATCATGTGCCACAGGTGAGTGATCTGTCGTCATCATGTGCCCAGGTGAGTGATCTGTCATCATCATGTGCCACAGGTGAGTGATCTGTCATCATGTGCCTCAGGTGAGTGATCTGTCATCATCATGTGCCACAGGTGAGTGATCTGTCATCATCATGTGCCACAGGTGAGTGATCTGTCATCATGTGCCACAGGTGAGTGATCTGTCATCTTGTGCCACAGGTGAGTGATCTGTCATCATGTGCCACAGGTGAGTGATCTGTCATCATCATGTGCCACAGGTGAGTGATCTGTGACCATCATGTGCCACAGGTGAGTGCTCTGTCATCATGTGCCACAGGTGAGTGATCTGTCATCATGTGCCACAGGTGAGTGATCTGTCATCATGTGCCACAGGTGAGTGATCTGTCATCATCATGTGCCACAGGTGAGATCTGTCATCATCATGTGCCACAGGTGAGTGATCTGTCATCATCATGTGCCACAGGTGAGTGATCTGTCATCATCATGTGCCACAGGTGAGTGATCTGTCACCATCATGTGCCACAGGTGAGTGATCTGTCATCATGTGCCACAGGTGAGTGATCTGTCATCATCATGTGCCACAGGTGAGTGATCTGTCATCATCATGTGCCACAGGTGAGTGATCCGTCATCATGTGCCACAGGTGAGTGATCTGTCATCATGTGCCACAGGTGAGTGATCTGTCATCATCATGTGCCACAGGTGAGTGATCTGTCATCATGTGCCACAGGTGAGTGATCTGTCATCATGTGCCACAGGTGAGTGATCTGTCATCATCATGTGCCACAGGTGAGTGATCTGTCATCATGTGCCCTGCCAGTTTGTATAGTCCAAGAAATGTAGGCAAGGGTATGTATGTAAATCCACAGGTCTTGGTTCTTGCTGTTCTGGATTGATTCTGTTATTATTATTTCCTCCAGTGCCACTATCTTAAGCCATGCAGATATGATTTCTCTCCATTTGTCTGAAGGCATTACGACTGACCTTTCAGGCCGTCAGAATATTTCCCATTGGTTCTCTTCTCATTACATGACCAATGAGCATGTTTCTCTTTATTATAAATCAATCATGTGCCATGCTTAGAAAGCGTGGGCGGTCATGACTCGCCATTTCACTCGATCACCAGAGTCGTGGATCAGCTCTGTGTTCCTGTCTCGACCATGCCACGTGGCCAAACCATCCAGGTATTTACTTCTTTGTCTTCCCCTTGGTCTCTTCCCTTTGATCTTGCCAGTTGTCACCAAGTTCTCCAAGTCATTTCTTCTCATAACATGCCCAAAAATTTTTGGCTGTCTGCGTCTAATGACTCTAAATCAGTTTACGATTTTCATTATTTCTTGAAGGACTTGTTCATTGGTTTTTCTGTCTGTCTATGGTATTCTTTGCATTTTCCTCATAAACTACATTTCCACAGCCATCAGCTGTTTTTCAGCTTGACTGCTTATTGTCCACACTTCACATCCATACAAAAGTACAGATTCTATGTAGCACTTCAACACCCTTGTTCTCATTTAAATTGATATCTGTTTATTGGTCAGTATGTTTTTCATCTTGCAAAAGGCTACTCTTGCAATGGCGATTCTTGTTCTAATCTCTTCAAGGTATCTCCCATCTGATGTTATGACTGTGCCGAGATAACTATCGACTCACTTGCTTATCAAGGTGTTCACAGGATTCTTATAAAAAAAACCTTGTCTCTGCTGCCTCCAAACTCTTCCTAATTTCTTTGTTTACATTCCAAGGTTCATTTACATACAGCAGAAGCTGAACAGGTTCTGTATGTCATCTTCCAGTACTTTCTTTCTAATTTCTTTGTTTACATTCCAAGGTTGATTGCCATACAGCAGAACAGTTTCTGTATATAAAGTTCCAGTACTTTCTTCCTGATATTTAGTTAGAGTGACTTAAACATAAGACACTTGTCATTGTCTGCATTGGAGATTTTGCCTGTCCTATTCTGCTCTAAATCTCCCTCACATATCACATCTGTGTCTCATATTTTTGCTCACATATCACATCTATGTCTCATATTTTAAATATATCAATTAACAGGAAGTGCAGGTATTGAAACCATTTCCTGTCCAACGGGGAGGGAGGTCACAGAAATCAGCACTGTACATTCAGTTTTAAAACAAAGTAAAAAAATAAGTTGACCAAAATCTGATTCAACTTTTTGAAACACCACAGGACATGACCTTTCCTATCTTTGAATCAATGTAGGTGACCTAGATTGTTTTAAATGTTTAATGGCCTGTTTCAAGTCCTTACTCACACAAGTCAAGGCAGTTGTAATTATGACAACATAGACTACGATACCTCTACACCCCAGGAGAGAGGTTTTAGAGAGCTTTAATGTAGCTTGATACTCTGGGGCAAAAGAGGACAAGCTAAACAGACAGTGAGATACCTCTGTGTTCAAGGGTAGATGAGGGTAACCTCACAATAACAGAAATATCTCTAGACTCAGCAAAGCAGAGGGAAGGTTCATATGTACATTGAGGTGTACTTGGGGAAGCAGAGGGAAGGTTCATATATACATTGGGGTGTACTTAGGGAAGCAGAGGAAAGGTTCATTTATACATTGAGGTGCCTCTAGGCTTAAGGAAACAGAGGGAAGGTTCATATATACATTGAGATGCCTCTAGGCTTAAGGAAACAGAGGGAAGGTTCATTTATACATTGGGGTGTACTTAGGGAAGCAGAGGAAAGGTTCATTTATACATTGATGTGTACTTAGGGAAACAGAGGGAAGGTTCATTTATACATTGAGGTGCCTCTAGGCTTAAGGAAACAGGGAAGGTTCATTTATACATTGAGGTGCCTCTAGGCTTAAGGAACAGGGAAGGTTCATTTATACATTGAGGTGCCTCTAGGCTTAAGGAACAGGGAAGGTTCATTTATACATTGAGGTGCTCTAGGCTTAAGGAAACAGGGAAGGTTCATTTATACATTGAGGTGCCTCTAGGCTTAAGGAAACAGGGAAGGTTCATTTATACATTGAGGTGCCTCTAGGCTTAAGGAAACAGGGAAGGTTCATTTATACATTGATGTGTACTTAGGGAAGCAGAGGAAAGGTTCATTTATACATTGGGATGTACTTAGGGAAACAGAGGGAAGGTTCATTTATACATTGATGTGTACTTAGGGAAACAGAGGGAAGGTTCATTTATACATTGAGGTGCCTCTAGGCTTAAGGAAACAGGGAAGGTTCATTTATACATTGAGGTGCCTCTAGGCTTAAGGAAACAGGGAAGGTTCATTTATACATTGAGGTGCCTCTAGGCTTAAGGAAACAGGGAAGGTTCATTTATACATTGAGGTGCCTCTAGGCTTAAGGAAACAGGGAAGGTTCATATATACATTGAGATGCCTCTAGGCTTAAGGAAACAGGGAAGGTTCATTTATACATTGGGGTGTACTTAGGGAAGCAGAGGAAAGGTTCATTTATACATTGATGTGTACTTAGGGAAACAGAGGGAAGGTTCATTTATACATTGAGGTGCCTCTAGGCTTAAGGGAACAGGGAAGGTTCATTTATACATTGAGGTGCCTCTAGGCTTAAGGAAACAGGGAAGGTTCATTTATACATTGAGGTGCCTCTAGGCTTAAGGAAACAGGGAAGGTTCATTTATACATTGAGGTGCCTCTAGGCTTAAGGAAACAGGGAAGGTTCATTTATACATTGAGGTGCCTCTAGGGCTTAAGGAAACAGGGAAGGTTCATTTATACATTGAGGTGCCTCTAGGCTTAAGGAACAGGGAAGGTTCATTTATACATTGAGGTGCCTCTAGGCTTAAGGAAACAGGGAAGGTTCATTTATACATTGAGGTGCCTCTAGGCTTAAGGAAACAGGGAAGGTTCATTTATACATTGATGTGTACTTAGGGAAACAGAGGGAAGGTTCATTTATACATTGAGGTGCCTCTAGGCTTAAGGAAACAGGGAAGGTTCATTTATACATTGAGGTGCCTCTAGGCTTAAGGAAACAGGGAAGGTTCATTTAACATTGAGGTGCCTCTAGGCTTAAGGAAACAGGGAAGGTTCATTTATACATTGAGGTGCCTCTAGGCTTAAGGAAACAGGGAAGGTTCATTTATACATTGAGGTGCCTCTAGGCTTAAGGAAACAGGGAAGGTTCATTTATACCTTGAGGTGCCTCTAGGCTTAAGGAAACAGGAAGGTTCATTTATACATTGAGGTGCCTCTAGGCTTAAGGAACAGGGAAGGTTCATTATACATTGAGGTGCCTCTAGGCTTAAGGAAACAGGGAAGGTTCATTTATACATTGAGGTGCCTCTAGGCTTAAGGAAACAGGGAAGGGTCATTTATACATTGAGGTGTACTTAGGGAAACAGGGAAGGTTCATTATACATGAGGTGCTCTAGGCTTAAGGAACAGGGAAGGTTCATTTATACATTGAGGTGTACTTAGGGAAACAGGGAGGTTCATTATACATTGAGGTGCCTCTAGGCTTCAGGAAACAGGGAAGTTCATTTATACATTGAGGTGTACTTAGGGGAAACAGGGAAGGTTCATTATACATTGAGGTGCCTCTAGGCTTAAGGAAACGGGAAGGTTCATTTATACATTGAGGTGCCTCTAGGCTTAAGGAAACAGGGAAGGTTCATTTATACATTGAGGTGCCTCTAGGCTTAAGGAAACAGGGAAGGTTCATTTATACATTGAGGTGCCTCGTAGCTTAAGGAAACAGGGAAGGTTCATTTATACATTGAGGTGCTCTAGGCTTAAGGAAACAGGGAAGGTTCATTTATACATTGAGGTGTACTTAGGGAAACAGGGAAGGTTCATTTATACATTGAGGTGCCTCTAGGCTTAAGGAAACAGGGAAGGTTCATTTATACATTGAGGTGTACTTAGGGAAACAGGGAAGGTTCATTTATACATTGAGGTGCCTCTAGGCTTAAGGAAACAGGGAAGGTTCATTTATACATTGAGGTGCCTCTAGGCTTAAGGAAACAGGGAAGGTTCATTTATACATTGTGAGGTGCCTCTAGGCTTAAGGAAACAGGGAAGGTTCATTTATACATTGAGGTGCCTCTAGGCTTAAGGAACAGGGAAGGTTCATTTATACATTGAGGTGCCTCTAGGCTTAAGGAAACAGGGAAGGTTCATTTATACATTGAGGTGCCTCTAGGCTTAAGGAAACAGGGAAGGTTTCATTTATACATTGAGGTGCCTCTAGGCTTAAGGAAACAGGGAAGGTTCATTTATACATTGAGGTGCCTCTAGGCTTAAGGAAACAGGGAAGGTTCATTTATACATTGAGGTGCCTCTAGGCTTAAGGAAACAGGGAAGGTTCATTTATACATTGAGGTGCCTCTAGGCTTAAGGAACAGGGAAGGTTCATTTATACATTGAGGTGCCTCTAGGCTTAAGGAAACAGGGAAGGTTCATTTATACATTGAGGTGCCTCTAGGCTTAAGGAAACAGGGAAGGTTCATTTATACATTGAGGTGCCTCTAGGCTTAAGGAAACAGGGAAGGTTCATTTATACATTGAGGTGCCTCTAGGCTTAAGGAAACAGGGAAGGTTCATTTATACATTGAGGGTGCCTCTAGGCTTAGGGAACAGGGAAGGTTCATTTATACATTGAGGTGCCTCTAGGCTTAAGGAAACAGGGAAGGTTCATTTATACATTGAGGTGTACTTAGGGAAACAGGGAAGGTTCATTTATACATTGAGGTGCCTCTAGGCTTAAGGAAACAGGGAAGGTTCATTTATACATTGAGGTGTACTTAGGGAAACAGGGAAGGTTCATTTATACATTGAGGTGCCTCTAGGCTTAAGGAAACAGGGAAGGTTCATTTATACATTGAGGTGTACTTAGGGAAACAGGGAAGGTTCATTTATACATTGAGGTGTACTTAAGGAAACAGGGAAGGTTCATTTATACATTGAGGTGCCTCTAGGCTTAAGGAAACAGGAGGTTCATTTATACATTGAGGGTGCCTCTAGGCTTACAGGAAACAGGGAAGGTTCATTTATACATTGAGGTGTAACTTAAGGAAACAGGGAGGTTCATTTATACATTGAGGTTGTCCTCTACGCATTAAGGAAACAGGGAAAGGAGTTCATTTATACATTGAGGTGTACTTAAGGAAACAGGGAAGGTTCATTTATACATTGAGGTGCCTCTAGGCTTAAGGAAACAGGGAAGGTTCATTTATACATTGAGGTGCCTCTAGGCTTAAGGAAACAGGGAAGGTTCATTTATACATTGAGGTGCCTCTAGGCTTAAGGAAACAGGGAAGGTTCATTTATACATTGAGGTGCCTCTAGGCTTAAGGAAACAGGGAAGGTTCATTTATACATTGAGGTGCCTCTAGGCTTAAGGAAACAGGGAAGGTTCATTTATACATTGAGGTGCCTCTAGGCTTAAGGAAACAGGGAAGGTTCATTTATACATTGAGGTGTACTTAAGGAAACAGGGAAGGTTCATTTATACATTGAGGTGTACTTAAGGAAACAGGGAAGGTTCATTTATACATTGAGGTGTACTTAAGGAAACAGGGAAGTTCATTTATACATTGGGGTGTACTTAAGGAAACAGGGAAGGTTCATTTATACATTGAGGTGTACTTAAGGAACAGAGGAAGGTTCATTTATACATTGGGGTGTACTTAAGGAAACAGGGAAGGTTCATTTATACATTGAGGTGTACTTAAGGAAACAGGGAAGGTTCATTTATACATTGGGTGTACTTAAGGAAACAGGGAAGGTTCATTTATACATTGAGGTGTACTTAAGGAAACAGGGAAGGTTCATTTATACATTGGGGTGTACTTAAGGAAACAGGGAAGGTTCATTTATACATTGGGGTGTACTTAAGGAAACAGGGAAGGTTCATTTATACATTGGGGTGTACTTAGCGAAACAAAGGGAAGATTCATATATACACTGACATGCCTCATGCCCAGGGATGAAGAAGATAAACTCTATCAATATATGAAGGTTATAAACTTGGGAAACAAGAGGATGGGTTCATAAATATATTGTGGAGCCTCTGTACTCGGAGAGGGATCCTGGGTAGTGTGGTGGCTAGACCTTGCCTGCTGGCCTAGTGTTCATGGCTTTGAATTCACACCAGGGTGGATTGTGGATTGAATTCACATTGAGGTGGATTGAATTCACATTGAGGTGGATTGTGGATTGAATTCACATCGAGGTGGATTGTAAAAATGAACCTAGACTTCCAGGTGGACCCAGCCTAAAATAGGTACTAGACAATGTCTGGGGAAGTGAGGTGATATTGGGCACATCAGCCACTGAGTGCAGGTTGGTCTGTGCAGACATGGAGCTAGCACTAGATGCTCAGTACCAAGGCCACTTTTATCGTACTCATGATGGAAGAGTAGATCCACAATAATGAACGTGTGTAGTGCATGTAGGAAGGAAAGACCATGTGTGAATGATGCTTTGTTTTGTTTCTATTTCCCAGCCTAAGGAAACACTGGTGTCCAGATGGCGGGCGGATCCTTACGCCCGAGGCTCATACTCCTACGTTGCAGCAGGCTCGTCAGGCAATGATTATGATCTTCTCTCCTCACCCATAGTCCACCAGGTGGGGGCTCCAGCCCGACTTTTCTTTGCTGGAGAACACACCATACGCAACTACCCAGCCACGGTTCATGGTGCTCTGCTGAGTGGGTTTAGAGAGGCTGGTCGCATAGCGGACAAGTTTCTGGGGGCTCCTTACTGTGCTCCACAGTCCTCAAACATCGGTCGTCTCCGATTCCTAGTTGGACGTGCTGGCAGTATCTCACAGACAGTTCCTCAAGTGGGAATATTGTAGGGCCAGGGTTTGATAGAGATCTGGGTGTCAGCGCTCCATGGATAGTTTTCTTGATGGAGCTCTGGATATCAGCAACTTGTGGTCACTGACTGGTCCATGGAGAGTTCTCTTGATGGAGACACTGCCTGGAGCTGATTGGGAATGAGAGAATGAGACTGAAGGGAGGGAAAGATGTCTGTGTTCCAGGATGGGTATCGTACCAGCACAATTGGGTGTTCTCATGAATATAGAACAGATATCTGTACAGAGAAGTCTATGGTAATAGTTGTTTTGACACTACTTGTGTCTGTCATCAGAACTTTGAGGGTGAGGTAACCACTCCATGCCTGAGCAACCACTCCAGTGTAGGGATGATTACACCATTCTGGGTCAACCACTTCAGTCTGGGACAACCACTTCATGATGGGGTCATTACATACCAAGGATTATATGCTGGTATTTATGGCAGACACATACAACTGAATGTATTCCTTACGTGGGTTTAGACAAATTGGCAACACAGGAAGTTTATGACAGCGATCACCAACAAATGTCGGTGAAACATGCTGAAGATTGTGCTGGTGTGTGAGAATGTTGCTCACATCATTGTACCAGTGACTTGAAGAAGGCGGTTTGTCAGGTCAACATCTTCACTACATGGAACACGATGCTGCAGAAACACCACTTCAGGGGGTACAGGCAAACACCTCTTTATGGGGTGCAGCCAAATACCACTACATGGGGTGCAGGCAAACACCACTTTATGGGGTACAGGCAAACACCACTTTATGGGGTACAGGTTAACACCACTACATGGGGTACAGGTTAACACCACTACATGGGGTACAGGCTCAGTCTCTTTCCGCAGCACGGAAAGGGTCGCACAAAGCACGCTCCAGCGATGACCCCTGGGTGTCTCAGAAAAAGTGCACTCGTGAACTGAAGGACGCTGCCCAGGAATTGAACCCACAACCTTCGGTGCCCGAGTCAGACTGGTCTGACCTCTTCACCACGGAGACTCCCTGCTCGTGGTATACATCACGCAAAATGCATTCTCTCCGTTGACCACATGACCAAAGTTGACACGTCGGCGTGCAGTCTTATAAACCCTTCAGCTGCATGGTTTCATTCTGTTGTTGCACCGGGCCCAGATACAGCACAGTATGCCAGGCAATACATTGTCCAGTCTGTTACGTGCGTCTTCTGTGTTCAAACTGACAACTGGCAAACATTGCTTTGAATCATGTTGTGTTATCACAAACTGACAACTGGCAAACATTGCTTTGAATCATGTTGTGTTATCACAAATTGACAACTGGCAAACATTGCTTTGAATCATGTTGTGTTATCACAAACTGACAACTGGCAAACATTGCTTTGAATCATGTTGTGTTATCACAAACTGACAACTGGCAAACATTGCTTTGAATCATGTTGTGTTATCACAAATTGACAACTGGCAAACATTGCTTTGAATCATGTTGTGTTATCACAAACTGACAACTGGCAAACATTGCTTTGAATCATGTTTGTGTTATCACAAATTGACAACTGGCAAACATTGCTTTGAATCATGTTGTGTTATCACAAATTGACAACTGGCAAACATTGCTTTGAATCATGTTGTGTTATCACAAACTGACAACTGGCAAACATTGCTTTGAATCATGTTGTGGTATCACAAATTGACAACTGGCAAACATTGCTTTGAATCATGTTGTGTTATCACAAACTGACAACTGGCAAACATTGCTTTGAATCATGTTGTGTTATCACAAACTGACAACTGGCAAACATTGCTTTGAATCATGTGTTATCACAAATTGACAACTGGCAAACATTGCTTTGAATCATGTTGTGTTATCACAAATTGACAACTGGCAAACATTGCTTTGAATCATGTTGTGTTATCACAAATTGACAACTGGCAAACATTGCTTTGAATCATGTTGTGGTATCACAAACTGACAACTGGCAAACATTGTTTTGAATCATGTTGTGTTATCACAAATTGACAACTGGCAAACATTGCTTTGAATCATGTTGTGTTATCACAAACTGACAACTGGCAAACATTGCTTTGAATCATGTTGTGTTATCACAAATTGACAACTGGCAAACATTGCTTTGAATCATGTTGTGGTATCACAAACTGACAACTGGCAAACATTGCTTTGAATCATGTTGTGTTATCACAAATTGACAACTGGCAAACATTGCTTTGAATCATGTTGTGGTATCACAAACTGACAACTGGCAAACATTGCTTTGAATCATGTTGTGGTATCACAAACTGACAACTGGCAAACATTGCTTTGAATCATGTTGTGTTATCACAAATTGACAACTGGCAAACATTGCTTTGAATCATGTTGTGGTATCACAAATTGACAACTGGCAAACATTGCTTTGAATCATGTTGTGTTATCACAAATTGACAACTGGCAAACATTGCTTTGAATCATGTTGTGGTATCACAAATTCTCAAGATTGCCCAATCGCCGCGACTGACGTCCGTCAATCGATGTGGACCCGAACGATCAGGACTTCTCACTGGCAAGGAACACCAGGCCTCCTAAATCCAGTGAGCAATGATAAAATTGATTATTTGGTTGTTTCGGGATTTGAAATTTAAATATTGAGCACAACCCACCACTGGCAACGCCGACCGCATTCCGGCACGAACCCAAGGCCCATCCACGTCATGGAAGCACCACACTCGAGTCTCGCCCCTCGTCCGAGCTCGCCAGCAATCCGGGGCTTGTTTCGGGATCCGGTCGGGGATGTGCACTGCTGGCGAGCTCGGACGAGGGCGAGACTCGAGTGTGGTGCTTCCATGACGTGGATGGGCCTTGGGTTCGTGCCGGAATGCGGTCGGCATTGCCAGTGGTGGGTTGTGCTCAATATTTAAATTTCAAATCCCGAAACAACCAAAGTATCACAAATTGACAACTGGCAAACATTGCTTTGAATCATGTTGTGTGGACTGTCACATGGACACCAGTGGCAAGAACAGGTTTATTCTGTCAATGTTCTTTTATTGGTGTTTATGTTATGTTATACATTGGCTGACTTTCTGCACTAAACTGAATGTTTTGTAGAGCCGATGCTGGTCTCTATTGCCAGATTGGCTGACTTTTTTGTATTAAAGTATTTTCTAAAGCCAATTGGCTATGTTTGCATCTGTTGCCAAGTTGACTGAATGGAGTTTGTGTGAAAGAATGAGTAGCAACGACAAGTAATAGTCTTAATGGAAAATCTGCATGGTCACTAGCATTTCAGCTTATTGACTGGGTTGTCCCAAGTTCAGACCCCAGTGGAGCACACCAGCCATGAGTGATCAGGTAGATCCAGACAATGTGTGACACATGCAGGACTTTCAGTCTCTGTTCTCTATCCTCACGGGTAGTAGTGGGGTAACAAAGTTAGATCGAGCAAACTGTTTGTGCCAACTGTACATCCATAGAGAGTGTGATATTGCTTGGTTGTTGTAAGTTTGAGATACCTGCTGTTTGTGAGGCTACAGTCACAGAATGTGTGGTATTGCTTGGGTGGTTGGAAAGCTTTAAACCTGAACTCGTGCTGCAGTTCAGGCAGTTTCTTCTTCTTCGTTCATCCGGAGTAATTTTTTCGGATGTGACTGCGTTGTGCCTGTTTACAGCAGAGCTGCGTTCTTGCGCCGTTAGGCCGACACATCCGACTTCTGTGGGCATTTGTTGACCAGGTTAACCTTCCCGGGGGTTTCTTAGGACGTTTGACTCTCACTGTTGTGGTGTTATCCCCCATCCCAGCTGGTCCATATAGAACAGCCAAAGATCCTGGTCAGCCCTCAAGGGAAGGCAGGGGCAGACCATGGGCATTCCCCGCCATCCAAGGAGGCTTCCATACTTGCAGAGCCGATACATAGTGCTCTGGTACTGGGCTCACCCAAGGAATCGTCACGTCCTGCACATGGCTGCTTAGCCTCACTTCCGTATATTGGGCCTTCCGTTCACCATAGGCTGTTCTTCCGGAAACCAGAAGTATGCAGCTTGCAGATGACATCCACACAGTGAGCTTTCGATTCGGACTTTCCGTGTAATGGATTTGCTATCCAAGCAATTCCATTTCGTGCCACTAGGACACTTTTCCACCTTTTATGAAGCCCACACAGTGGGCTTTTGATTTGGCCTTTGCACGTAATGGATTTGCTATCCAAGCAATATTCCATTTCATGCCACTAGGACACTTTTCCACCTTTTATGAAGCCCACACAATGGGCTTTTGATTCGGACTTTCCGTGTAATGGATTTGCTATCCAAGCAATATTCCATTTCGTGCCACTAGGACACTTTTCCACCTTTTATGAAGCCCACACAGTGGGCTTTTGATTTGGCCTTTGCACGTAATGGATTTGCTATCCAAGCAATATTCCATTTCATGCCACTAGGACACTTTTCCACCTTTTATGAAGCCCACACAATGGGCTTTTGATTCGGACTTTCCGCGTAATGGATTTGCTATCCAAGCAATATTCCATTTCGTGCCACTAGGACACTTTTCCACCTTTTATGAAGCCCACACAGTGAGCTTTCGATTTGGACTTTCCACATAATGGATTTGCTATCCAAGCAATATTCCATTTCATGCCTCTGGGTCTTCATGCACCTTTAAATGTCAACCTGTATGTAGTTAAAGTAAGCTGCGGTCAACTTGAGCTTGTTGATATCTCCATAGAGCTTGTTCTCAAATGAAGCAGGTGTGGGCCACAATATCTTTCTCTGTTCTGCATACGTTGGGCAATCCTGCAGCAAATGTTTTGCTGTCATTTTTCCAGTTCTACAATTACATTCATCGGTATCTCCTACCTTTAGTTTATTGAACAAGTGGTATTTCAGCCTGTTATGTCCTGTGCGGAGTCTGAAAATTTCTACTTGTTCTCTTCGGTCGAGTTTGTAATATGCATCATCCTTCTGATGGCCTGGATGCTCTGATTCCCATTTGGTTCTATAAGTGCTTTTTATCAACCTCTTTGCCTCATTATAGGTTATGTCTATGTTAGGCTGTGGTAGTCGTCCGCCCTCTTTTGCCAGTCTGTCAGCCTCTTCGTTTCCAGGTATACTGCAATGTGATGGGATCCACTGTATTACAACTTTTTTGGATTTCTGGCATAGACCATGGAGTGCTGCTCTTAGGTCAGTTAGTTCTGTGCTGTTATTGCTCTTCAGTATTGAGACAGCTGACTTTGCATCTGTGAAGATAGCTATTTGCTTCTCTTTATTTTCCTCCATCAGGAGCATTTCTGCTGCAGTTTTCAGAGTCTCTACCTCCGCTTTGAAGTTACTTGAAAATTTTCCAGTTGCCATTGAATGTGTTTTTTTTCACTCCATTTTTTAAATTTAGGAGAATTCCTCCTCCTCCATTCTCTATTGAATTTTTGGCTGATCCATCTGTATATGCATGGGTCCAATTCCTGCTTGGGTAATGTTCTTTTATGTAGTTTAGGGTTATTTCTCTTCTTTCGGTTTCATGCTGAGTGTTCTTTTGCTCAATACCAGGAATGTTTTCTATCATCTCAGGCAGTTGCTGCTGTCTCCAAGCTGGGAACTTGTGTGCATTGTGTATGGGCTTGACTGTTGATATGTTAAGTATAGGATCTGCCCTAATCCTTCGTTTTGCAGTTTCTACAAAGTTGCTACGCTTCAGTCTTCCCTTTCCAAAACCATTAAATCTGTTGTACATAGGGTGGTCTGTCAATCTTCTAAATTTTTCTGCTTGTTGCTGGGCTCTGCTATCTCTTCTATCCTGCATTGGTTGTAAACAAGTGATCTTTTCTAGTTCATTAATAGGCAGTTGTCTTCAGGCTTCCAGTTATGATTCGCATTCCTTGGTTTTGGACTCTACTTATTTTGTTAAAGTTTGACTTAGCTGCTGTTGCCCAAGCTACAATGCCATATTCCAGTACTGGCCTCACCCGTCCAGTATATAACTTCTTGAGAACTTTCTCATCTGCTCCCCACGTTGTACCAGCAAGCTTTTTCATGATTGCCATTCTCTGCCTTGCTCTTGTTCGATTTTTCTCAACCTGTGTCTTCCATGTCAGGCGACGATCAAAGGTGACTTCTAGATAGTTTGGATTTTCTTCATGGCGCAATATTTTTCCATTCAATACCAGCTTAGGTTGCTGAGTTTTATTTGAGAGGGAGAACACTGTGCATGTTGTTTTCTCCTCACTTATCTTCACTAGCCATGATTTTGACCAGTCCTCTAGCGCTAATAGGGCTTGCTGTATTGTGCTGTTAGCTGTACTAATATATTCTTCAGATGTCCATATGGCTAGGTCATCTGCAAAGGAGGATGTGTGTACTCTGGCTGGAAAATTTTCTGTGATGTCATTTATATATGCTAGGAATAATGTTGGTGAAAGAACTCCTCCTTGGGGGACACCTTGCTTCAGCAGCATCATTTTGCTGGTTTGTCCTTGTACTTTTGTCCTGGCAGTTCTGTTCTCAAGGTAGTGGCTGATCCATTTATACATTTTTCCACAAACATGCATGTTTTGCAGTTTTACTTTCAGTCCTTCCTTCCATACTTTATCAAATGCTTTTTCTAAATCTATCCAGACTGCTAGTGTGTGCTTTTTCTCTTGGAAGGCATCCTCTATTTCCTGAGCTATATAGGTTATTTGATCTTCAGTGGATCTGTACTTTCTGAATCCTGCTTGGTGTGGTGTTAAGAGTTTGTTTTCTTCCAGATGCCATGTTAGCCTGCCATTGATAATGCGTTCCATTAATTTTCCTACACAGCTAAGTAGACTGATAGGTCGATAGCCATTTGGTTCTTCCAGGTCTTTTCCTTTCTTTGGGACTGGTATTAGTATAGCTTCCTTCCATGCCTGTGGGACTATTCCTCTCTTCCAGCTGTTATTTAGGACTGCTAGTAGTTTCTTCTTTGCCTTGGTGCCTAGTCCTATTAGCATTTCATTTGTGATTCCATCCTTTCCTGGTGATTTCTTCTTATTTAGGGTATTCATTGCCTGTTCCATTTCTTCCATTGTTAGATTTGCCATCATATATTCTGCTGCTATCTCTGTATTTCTATGATGTATCTGTTTGTCTTTGATTGCTTTCTTCTGTTCGGTTGTAATATCAATGTGGTTTGCATTTGCATAGTGTTGCATTAGTGCATTTGCAGTCTTTTTTCCTGTAAGCAAGGCATTTCCTTGTTTAATTGTTATTTGTTTGTTTCTAGGTCCTTCATTGTTCATGGCTTTCACTAGTTTCCATAGTTTGTTTCCATCCCTGTCAAAATTCAGGTTTTCTGTTTTTTCCCTCCAACGATCTCTTGTTGTTTGATTTACTGTTCTTTTATATTTTGCTGAGATGGCTTTGAGAGAGATGTTCGCTTCAAGTTGTTTGTTCTCTCTCTGCTGTCTTCCTGGCATCTTCAACTTTGTCCTCCAAACTTTGTAGTTCTTCAGTCCAGTATGGTTTGTAATTTTTCCTCGCTCCTCTTGGAATGGACTCAGTGGCTGCCTGTATTATCGCTCTGTTTAGACTTTCCACCATTTGCTTTATGTTGCCATATCGTGTATTTATGTTTTCACAATATTTGTCTGTTAGTATGGCAAATCTGTCCCAATCTGCTCGTTTGTAATTCCATCGGGGCAAGGGCTTTTGCTCCTGTGGAACATACTCCATATTCATTACAAGCTTGATTGGTCTGTGGTCACTACCTGCTAATTGGTCCAGCACATGGCGATCGATTTTGTGGAGGATGTCTCCTGTGCAGAAAGCTAAGTCTGGAGTAGAAGTGGCAAGCCATCTTCTGGAGTAGAAGCTCGGTGTGTCATCCGCTTTATTGAGTAGATGGAGATTTGAGTCTATTTCCCAGTCCTCCAATTCATCTCCTCTTTTGTCAGTATCTGGGTATCCCCATCTTTCTGAACGGCTATTAAAGTCTCCGACAATAATGCAGTTTGTGTCAGTTATTTTCATGTTTGAGAGTGTAAGGTCCTTATCTGCTGGGCTATACAGATTGTAGATTCTTATTTTCACGTCCTTTATCATCATATCAACACCTATAATTTCCGTTTGGTTGTCAGAGATCACAGATACTTCGCTGCAAGGTATTGTATTTCGTGTAAGTATTACAACTCCTGATATCCTCTGACTGAGAATTTGTGATTGGCGTTGAGGTGTGTCTCTTGAATGCATGCCACATCTATTCTATCTTTATGAAGACGCTGTGTCAGGGATTCTTTCTTCTTGTAAACTCCTTCGGCATTCCACTGTAGTATGTTGAGTGTCCGGGGTTTTTGGTCAATAGCTCTTAACCTACTCATCTGTGCCTTGACTCCACAGCACAGGGGAAGGTGACCACCAGTAGTCATGGGTGGACCCCCTCGAGGCAGGGGGCCCGGCACTATCGCCGCCTGATGGGACTTCGCGGGATTAGCACCATAACGATTAATTTTGATTTGTGACATCATGAATTAAGTTACGTTGCACTGCTTTGTCAAGCCTGTGGCTCAGTACATCCGATTTCGACAAGCATTTATTCGGGATGCTTTCCCTAGCCTTTGACTGTCCCCAGTCTACCTACAAGGCAGCAGGTTTTACGTTGCACTGCTTTGTCAAGCCTGTGGCTCAGTACATCCGATTTCGACAAGCATTTATTCGGGGTGCTTTCCCTAGCCTTTGACTGTCCCCACTCTACCTACAAGGCAGCAGGTTTGTGTGTCTCTTCGTCTGGTCCCTCTCCCTTGACCTGTCCGACATGGGTAGCCCTACCAGTAGCTGTGCTACCGTCGGCATAGCTCATGGGGTCATTGGGATGCACAAGCCCCTCTACCTCGTCACGGTGGACACACAGCAGCAGAGGGGTTCAGGCAGTTTGAGACCTAAAACAAACATCTGGAGGAGTATGTTTGATGTAGAGACTTTCCTTTCTGTACGGTACTAAACTACCAACCATGTTGCTGAACCCTTCTTTCCCTCTCACATCTCAGAAACCAGCTTGGCGTGCCAGGCTGGTACTGGAACTGTACGACATGCAACTGTACAACAGCAGAGGGGCATGGTAAATGTCACCAGGCCACGGCCAACACATCACACACGTGCAGGCTGGGGTCTGGTCTCGGCTGCTGGATTCCTCCACGTCCTTCACGCCTGGCATTGTCAACAGACGGCCTTCCAGTGGGGGAGAGTCTCATCCCTGAACTGAGTTGAGGTGAGCTAAGAACTAGCACCCCGTCCCCTCGTGCAACAGCCAGTGAAGAGTCACACTACAAATAGTTCCCATCCCTATCTGGTTGAAAGTTGTCTTGATCTTCCCTCTCAGTTTTGAGAGTACCAGACCTCTTGTCTCTGTATCCGAAGACACTTGTTCCTACAGCCAGACTGTGTACCCATGTGGAGGCAAAAAGTTTGAATCCCTGTAAGACACGTTTAACATTGATATTGTCCCGCGTGCCCTCTAATCTCTCTCTAGATTCTACCAGTGCCAATCATTACCTGCTTCGTTTTAGTCTATGACCCTTGACCATATCCACGACTTCATGCAGGGAGTGATCCTATTTGCAGCAACTCTCAGGTACCATTTGGCCTGAAGGACCCTATGTCTATCCGTCATTGTTGGTAGCGCCAGGATATGCCTGATGCATATAATTGGTGTGTCCTTTGTGCACTCCAGAATCACATACATGGCCGCATTTTGTATGCGCTCCAACCTTTCATTTCAAGCTGGCTCTTCGATACTGTCAGGAGCCCCAAACCATACTCAATGACAGACATTATTAACCGCTTAAAGAGCCTGTACAGCATCCTCTGATCTACCCCGGTTGCTACCATAGCCCTCAATGCATTAAGACCCCTACCAGCCTTCACCACCAAAGCCTCCACATGATCTTTAAAAGACAAACACCTGTCAAAGGTGATACCCAAGTACTTCAGTTTACTCTCTCGACTAAAAGGACATCCATTCAACATAATACCTGGGACATCTGCCTTGACGATCCGGTTATCCAGGGAGTACCACACAACAACCGATGCCTTGTCTGGGTTTATAATGGCCCCTGCGTCCCTGTACCACTCTGTCACTCTGTTTACTGCCACCTGTAAATCTGCAGCCAAACTTTCCCTATCTCTGCCCTGTCTATACTCTAGCAAATCATCTGCAAATGTCAAATGAATTTTGTAAACATAAACAATGCATATTACCATGTTATGAGACACATACTCCAACTATCCACCCATCCTCCATCCACCCACACATCTCCCACGGAGCCACACACACACACTCCCCCAGGCACACATACATGCCCCAACCTATCCCCCACCCACACATTCAACACTCACACACACCCTGCCTACACACATCTCCCCAAACACACACACATCTCCCCAAAAACACACACATCTCCCCCAAACACACACCACATCTCCCCAAACACACACACACATCTCCCACACACACATCCTCCACCCACCCACACACACACCCCCAGGAACAATACATGCACCTGCCCACCCATCATCCAAACACACATCCCCCACCTACACATATCTCCCCAACCACACACACATCTTCCACTCATCCCATAACCCATCAACACTCACCCACCCACATATCCACACACATCAGTAGTATAGTAGGGTTTCCAGACCCCATTTTCAGCCTCCAGATAGGGTTTATGAAGGAAATATGGGTAAAATTGTCGACTCGGCTCCAGAATCTGGAGGCTGATAGGGTTTATGAAGGAAATATTTTTTGAGTTGGGCGGGGGAAATATTTGGTGGGAACGGGATTTTTTCGGCGTGCCTGGTGGGAACGAAATTTTTGGCGCTGCCTGGTGGGTGTAAAAGTAATTAAGGTAAATGTTTAGTTGGTTCTGGAAAGCGAAGGGGGGAAAGTTATTTTGGTTACGTCTATTAGTATGGGTAGTGATAAACAAGGGTGTGATGGGTATATGGTGGTGGCATATATGAATGTGTATGTGTAGTGATGTATAAACAAGGGTGTGATGGGTCGTGGTTTCTACTCATGGGTATATGGTGGTTACGTATATGAATGTGTCTGTGTAGTGATGTATAAACAAGGGTGTGATGGGTCGTGGTTATACTCGAAGTAAGAGGTGGTTACTATCATCTGAACAGTGTGATAGTAGTGAAGGTAAAGGGTGGTATATTCACCGATTACAAAGGAAATCTTATAAAGTTATAATGGGTGTGGTGGTAAGGGGTATTAATGATCAAGTAGGAGTGATATAGGGGTGGTCATAAATATAATAAGAGGTGTTCGCAATTACACACTGGTCAACCAGTGGTCAAGTGGTCAAGTAAGGGTCAAGTAGTCAAGTAAGGAAATTTTAGGGAAAAGTGATTGTAATGAGATGGTGATGATTAAAGAATGGTAAATTAGTGGTCAAGCAGTGGTCAAGTAAGGACAATATTAGGGAAAATTGGTCGTAGTGACATGGTAATGCTTAAATTAGTGGTAAATTAGTGGCCAATCAGTGGTCAAGTAGTGGTCAAGCAGTGGTCAAGCGGTGTGTAAGTGAGGGAAATTTTAGGGAAAAGTGGTTGTAATGAGATGGTGATGATTAAAGAGTGGTAAATTAGTGGTCAAGCAGTGGTCAAGTAAGGAAAATTTTAGGGAAAAGTGATTGTAATGATATGGTGATGATTAAAGGGTGTTAAATTAGTGATCAAGTAGTGGTCAAGCAATGGTCAAGCGATGGTTAAGTGAGAAAAATTTTAGGGAAATTTTAGGGAAAAGTGATTGTAATGATACTGGTGATGATTAGAAGGGTGCTAAATTAGTGGTCAAGCAAGTGGTACTTCAAGTGAATAAATTTAGGGGAAAGTGATTGTAGCTGACATGGTGATGCTTAAAGGGTGGTAAATTAGTGGTCAAGTAGTGGTCAAGCAGTGGTCAAGTAGTGGTCAAGTGGTCGAGTGACCACTTAAATTGTAGAGGACGATGTACCTAAGATTATGGTAGTGATTAAAGTGATCGATGACGTGGTCAAGCAGTGGTCAAGCAGTGGTCAAGTAGTCGAGTGACCACTTAAATTGTAGGGGAAAGTACGTATAGTGCAATGGTGGTGGGTAGAGTGAAGAAGAATCAATAGTAGTGATAATACTACTACCAATATTAGCGACAAGCACAAAGACAACCAAGTACATACTTGATACACACAAATACAAAGACAACGAAACACACACACACGTACACACATACAGATACAGAAGTACAGACAAACCATACCATTACTACTGTCACAACAACAGCTATACACAAGTACACACCCATAATCAAAGACACAAAGAGGGTCACACACACACACACATACAAACACAAAGGCAACCATACACAGACAACCCATACCATTACTACTGTCATCACAACTATACACACACGTGTACATACATACAAGCACAAAGTCAACCACACACACCCATAAACATCCACTCAAGTACAGACACAGGAAAACAAAGAAGCAAACAAGGACAGACACACTCACCCATAATCAATTACACAAATACACACCTACAAAGACAACCACCCACAGACACATTTGTACATACAGACATACACATAAAGACAGACAAGCACAAAGACAAACCATACCATTACTACTGTCACAACAACAGATATACACATGTGCAGACACACTCACCCATACACAAGAACACTCAAAGACAAATACAAAGACAGCCAAGTACACACACACATACACACCCATCGCCTAGGATTACTACTGTCATCACAACTATACTCAAGTACAGACACACCCATCGCCTAGCATTACTACTGTCATCACAACTATATACAACCACGTACAGACACGCGTACAACAACAAAGACAGACACAAAACACATACAGACACCCATACACACTTGATACACTTGTACATACAGACACATAAGTACACAAAAAACAAAGACACACCCAAAACATTACTACTGGTACCTCAACCAGTACAGATACACTTACCCATAAGACTAAACTATACAAACCACATACCCCCTTTTGGTAAAGAACGCAGATGTCCGAGACAGCCCCTACGTCATCACCGCCATGTGCAAAAGTCATTAAGTGGTAGCATGAGTCATCGGTTTGTGGGAAGCAGGCGGGCGGCGTGAGAGTAGCTTGTCTACAAAATTGCTACGTCAGCTATGTAGGGTGCAGACCCAGTGTATAAAATAGAAGGCGTCTCTTGTGAGCACAGTACCAGTTCACGGGCTGACTTGGGTATCTACAGAGGTGCTTCAGGCTGGTGTGAGCAGTGTTCGTGTCGTCGGCAGATATTGTTCACGTGCTGACTTGGCTAGCTACAGCGGTGAAACCTACTGTTGTAAGTCGCTTAGTGTAGTAAGCAGATATTGTTCACGTACTGACTTGGCTAGCTACAACAGTGAAACTTGGTGTGAGCCTTATTCGTGTCGTCGGCATCTGATAAAACAGTGAAACATTGTATACAACAGAACTTTTTCGCTGTAGTAAAAATCGAAAGTGTGACTTATGACCAGTTTATCAATATGGCCACCAGATCTACTTTCACGTGTTCAGTGTGCGACAAAGCCTATTGTTATAAGTATAACCTTAATCGTCACATTTGGACCATTCACGGTACGAAACCACACTTATGTCATATCTGTGGACAACTTTTCAACAGAAAAGGCAATCTACAAAGACACATACGAACACACCATCAACCACGTATGAATACATCAAACACTACAACAGTAGAGACGACAACACCACGTGTATATTTACACCATCATCGTAGTCTAAGTCAAGTACCAGACTACCACCACTGTGACTTCAATGATAACCTTACCCGCTACAATGGGAACATTCACAATGATTATCCCTGTCAGGTACGTGACAATCTATACAATTCGAACCTACAACGGTACTTACATCACCAGATACCACGAGAAAGGATGACACCCTTAGACACCCTGGCAACAAGTCCACTCATAATAGCAGAGGATATCCAATCAAATGATAGAGACAGCTTGGCAGCCCTTAAGGCGTACTGTAAGGACCTGTCGATTATGCTACCCAATCAAGTGGTAGTATTAGAAAAAAGTGTTGACCACCGCTACCGGGTGGTTTTGGTATGAGACCTTCATAAAAAAGAAGTATTCAGATATCTCATATGTGATGACTTCGACAACAACAGTGTTGTGTTATTCAATCAAGCTATATCAGAGCCCAGAAGAATGAAGATCACTAATCCAGAACTTTTTGGTTTTTCACTAATCATGTATGTCATTGATTTTTTTCTTATGATATATCACTAAACTGTTTTGATGAATATGTTGTGAACACACATATTTTGGTGATAAAAATATTGAAATCAAGATTTTTGTTTTGTTGATTTTCTTTAGTGGGTTGTTTTCATGACGTTGTCTTTTTTCTTGATGGAACAGAGACACACACAGACATGTACAGAGACATTTATACAGACATGAACAAACTCGGGGGAAAAGTTATGGCAAATACAGAACAGTCAAATGTATGAAGAGTAGGAAACTAACCAAATAAGGGAAGATACTGACCAAAATATGAAATGTCTCGCCCAAATTTATGAAAAGTATGACAATATGATTACCAAAGGGAAGAGACTTTCAAGCAAATTTATAAATATTTCAACTAAACTTATAAAAACTAGGAAAATTTGTCAACCAAAAGGGAAAATGTCAACCAAATACTGAAATATCTCAACCAAAACTTATAAAATTAGCATCAATTCTTATAAAAAATAGAAAAATGCGTCAGACAAATCGAAAAACGTTGGCCAAACAGATATAACTCGAACAAACTTATAAAAAGATAGGAAAAAATATTACCCAACACAACTAAAATGTTGACCAAAGTTATAAATACCACATCCAAACTTATGAACAGTAGGAAACTTTGTTAACCTTATAAAAAATAGGAATATTTGTCAAATAAAGTGAACCAAGTAAAGACATATTTTCAATCAAACTTATAAACGTGTCATCCAAAGTGATAAAAACTAGGAAAGCTGTCAGTCAGTCTAAGAAATAACTATGGAAAAGTAAGAACTATGTCGACCAAACTAGGCAAAGGTTGTTACCAAAATTATGAAAAATGTAACTTCTGTAGTTATCTCATACGTGTCTTGAACTTTTATCTGAAAACCCGTTATCAATGTCACCACTTTCTCGATTTTACATTACCGAAACCTCCAACTTCACCGTATCTGCTACAGAAACCCTTATACAGACTAAGCACTCATCTCTCCACACTCTTGGTTTCTTTCTAACACAAACTGGTCACATCAACAAGAACTTCAAACCTCCATTGTACACGTGGTCCATTGAAACAGACATAACAACATTTATGGTAAGGTCGTCTATGGTTCCAACTAGTATAGTTTCTGTATCATCTAGGTATTCATCATCACGGAACCATTTCGCATGGCTGCCAGCTTCAACTTTCCATACCACAATGTCTGCTACACTATCCTTTCATTGTTCCAGCTTTCAACAATACAACGTTTTTTTTCTCGAAGTCTGTCTAAAATAGCATTTCTTACGGTGTCCACTCCTAGCGCACTTTACCATTTCACATCTGCAATAACGACAAGTCTGCAAGCAACCACCACTGTCTGTTATAAACTCGGCCTTTCTTAAAAACACGCCTACCATTAGTGAACTCATGAATACCAGCTACCACATCTTCTAACCGACTTTCAATGTTTCATAACAAATAACACTAACATTCGTTTTGATTACAGAACAATATAATTTCTGGTGACTAGGCAGATTTTCCAACCTAATGGAGGTAAAGCATCTGTCCCCCTAACCTACTAAGCGCTATTCTAGACAACGAATAAGGTCATCGATCAGCACCCCTAAGAAGAACTTGAAAAAACAACAGAGATTGGGTTCCTGAGACGAATTATTTGAATTCATTGGACTACCACAGTAATTAATGATGAACGCCTAAGGAAAATAGAGCATTATATACACCAAACACAACAAACTCTTTCTTACTAACCCTAACCCTAATTATACATCATTTAACCCTAACCTAACCCCTAACCCTAACGATTCACCAAACACAACAAGCTCTTTCTGTAAGAGACATAGACACAAACCACTGTTAGAAAGCGAAAAAGTTAAATTTTAATTAACACTTAAAAATAATAAATCGCAATTTTATTTCGCTTCACTTAATATACAGATATAGACTAAGTATAGGTATAGTAATAGGTATAGGTTATGTATAGGACTATATCGAGCTTACATTTTGCGCAATAAAATTGCGATTTATTATTTTTAAGTGTTAATTAAAATTTAACTTTTTAACGATGATGGTGTAAATATACACGTGGTGTTGTCGTCTCTACTGTTGTAGTGTTTGATGTATTCATACGTGGTTGATGGTGTGTTCGTATGTGTCTTTGTAGATTGCCTTTTCTGTTGAAAAGTTGTCCACAGATATGACATAAGTGTGGTTTCATACCGTGAATGGTCCGAATGTGACGATTAAGGTTATACTTATAACAATAGGCTTTGTCGCACACTGAACACGTGAAAGTAGATCTGGTGGCCATATTGATAAACTGGTCATAAGTCACACTTTCGATTTTTACTACAGCGAAAAAGTTCTGTTGTATACAATGTTTCACTGTTTTATCAGATGCCGACGACACGAATAAGGCTCACACCAAGTTTCACTGTTGTAGCTAGCCAAGTCAGTACGTGAACAATATCTGCTTACTACACTAAGCGACTTACAACAGTAGGTTTCACCGCTGTAGCTAGCCAAGTCAGCACGTGAACAATATCTGCCGACGACACGAACACTGCTCACACCAGCCTGAAGCACCTCTGTAGATACCCAAGTCAGCCCGTGAACTGGTACTGTGCTCACAAGAGACGCCTTCTATTTTATACACTGGGTCTGCACCCTACATAGCTGACATAGCAATTTTGTAGACAAGCTACTCTCACGCCGCCCGCCTGCTTCCCACAAACCGATGACTCATGCTACCACTTAATGACTTTTGCACATGGCGGTGATGACGTAGGGGCTGTCTCGGACATCCGCGTTCTTTACCAAAAGGGGGTATGTATGTTTGTATAGTTTAGTCTTATGGGTAAGTGTATCTGTACTGGTTGAGGTACCAGTAGTAATGTTTTGGGTGTGTCTTTGTTTTTTGTGTACTTATGTGTCTGTATGTACAAGTGTATCAAGTGTGTATGGGTGTCTGTATGTGTTTTGTGTCTGTCATTTAAGTGGTCACTCGACCACTTGACCACTACTTGACCACTGCTTGACCACTACTTGACCACTAATTTACCACCCTTTAAGCATCACCATGTCGCTACAATCACTTTCCCCCTAAAATTTATTCACTTGACCACTTGACCACTGCTTGACCACTAATTTAGCACCCTTTAATCATCACCATATCATTACAATCACTTTTCCCTAAAATTTTTCTCACTTAACCATCGCTTGACCATTGCTTGACCACTACTTGATCACTACTTGATCACTAATTTAACACCCTTTAATCATCACCATATCATTACAATCACTTTTCCCTAAAATTTTCCTTACTTGATCACTGCTTGACCACTAATTTACCACTCTTTAATCATCACCATCTAATTACAACCACTTTCCCCTAAAATTTCCCTAAAATTTTCCTCACTTACACACCGCTTGACCACTGCTTGACCACTACTTGACCACTGATTGACCACTAATTTACCACTAATTTAAGCATTACCATGTCACTACGACCAATTTTCCCTAATATTTTCCTTACTTGACCACTGCTTGACCACTGCTTGACCACTAATGTACCATTCTTTAATCATCACCATCTCATTACAATCACTTTTCCCTAAAATTTCCTTACTGACCATTACTTGACCACTTGACCACTGGTTGACCAGTGTGTAATTGGGAACACCTCTTATTATATTTATGACCACCCCTATATCACTCCTACTTGATCATTAATACCCCTTACCCCCACAACCCATTATAACTTTATAAGATTTCCTTTGTAATCGGTGAATATACCACCCTTTACCTTCACTACTATCACACTGTTCAGATGATAGTAACCACCTCTTACTTCGAGTATAACCACGACCCATCACACCCCTTGTTTATACATCACTACACAGACACATTCATATACGTAAACCACCATATACCCATGAGTAGAAACCACGACCCATCACACCCTTGTTTATACATCACTACACATACACATTCATATACGCCACCACCATATACCCATCACACCCTTGTTTATCACTACCCATACTAATAGACGTAACCAAAATAACTTTCCCCCCTTCGCTTTCCAGAACCAACTAAACATTTACCTTAATTACTTTTACACCCACCAGGCAGCGCCAAAAATTTCGTTCCCACCAGGCACGCCGAAAAAATCCCGTTCCCACCAAATATTTCCCCCGCCCAACTCAAAAAATATTTCCTTCATAAACCCTATCAGCCTCCAGATTCTGGAGCCGAGTCGACAATTTTACCCCATATTTCCTTCATAAACCCTATCTGGAGGCTGAAAATGGGGTCTGGAAACCCTACTATACTACTCACATCCCACACCCTCACATATATCCTTTACCCACCCACACATTCCACACTCAATCACACCTACCCCACCTTCCCACACATACATCTCTTACCCACACACATCTCCCCTCCCACACAACACCCCACCCATATACACATACCCCACCCTCACGCACACACATCCCCACACGCATCTCCCATACACATCCCCACCCACACCCACACATCCCTTACAAACACACACACACCCCCACCTACAAACACACTCACCACCCACACGTGTCTCAATAGCTGCGACTTTGCTGGAGTAGACATTAGAGAGCACTGGGGACATGGCAGATCCCTGCGGCAACCCAGGTGTAATAGTACAGGGGTCAGAAGTCCAGGAACCCATGCGCAGTGCAACCTTACGCTCATAAAGGACCGCCGCAACCCATCTAACAAGGCAAGGGTAGACTTCCATGTCCAACAGTGTGTATTAACCGATCATACCTAACCCTGTTATACGCATCCTCCAGGTCAAGAGCTACTGTCACTGTCTCCTGTTTATCCTGGAAGCCCTCATAGACATCAAATGTAAAAGTATCCGCATTAGCCCAGGTGTCCTTTCCAGGCCGGTAACTCCCGAGCTCTTTGGGAAGCAAATTACGACTTTCCAAATGTCGCTGGAATCTGTGGACTACTATCTTTTCGAAGACTTTGCCAAAGGTGTTTTGCAGTGTATACAGTTTGACAGCTATAGACATCCCGGCACTGACACATGATACACAAAAGAATAAGTGTGCTTCCACACATTTGACAGTGTGTGTGTGTGTATATATATATATATATATATATATATATATATATATATTATATATATATATATATATATATATATATATATATATATATATATATATCGTATTAAGTGGCAAGACAAAATCACAAATATTAGTATTGGAAAGTTCAGGTTGTGTGACGGTATATTCCATGCTCAGTCTTCGTAGACTTAGATGGATAGGACACGTTAGGAGGATGGATGATGGTAGAATACCAAAGGACATATTTTTGTAGTGAATTACAGATGGGTAGGAGATCTCAGGGTCGGCCTCTACTACGATACAAAGATGTGTGTAAGCGGGACATGATTGATACATGTATTGATAATGCACAGTGGGAGCAAGTCGCCGCTGAACGTGTTGCATGGAGGGCAACTGCCAGAAACGGAATAAAGACAAAGGATAAAATGATTGCAGATAAAGCACACACAGAGCGTGAGAGACGTATGATGGTGGAAATGACCATGTGTTCACATGCATCCACTGTGGACGAACAATTACAGCGCGAATTGGCCTTACCAGCCACACTCGCCACCACCATGGGTTGTAGTTATTATGCCAGTTTGAAGCACAATGTACCAAACTATCGTCTGTCAAGACGGAATATATATATATATATATATATATATATATATATATATATATATATATATATATATATATATATATATATATATATAGTGTCTATAAATGTGTTTATAAACTTGACAGTGATCAGTTTATGGACGGTCAGAACGAGACATCTGTATGCTGGGGTCACGTGCTCAATAAAGTGTCCCCCAGTCGGCAATCTAAACTCGGTGAACCAGGGACAAGTCATGTCAAACATCTGACCCCAAGGTCGACTGACACGAAGACATGACAAGCAACGTGTGAATACAGACAAGATTTTACCCAGCGCTTGTCAGAGACGGCGCTGTATTTATTAACTTTCACGATCAGTAAATCCCTCCGATATGATCTCCGCTTTATCAATCGCTTGTATCGCAAGTGTTTCCAATTTTCACTTGGGGGAGGAAAGGGGGGGGGGGGGGGGAGGAAACAATGTCACTGTATAGTTCTAACGCCTTAATCGATAGGGAAAGGAATAGTCTATGGTTGAATGGATTAACGCCCGAGACTGGAACAAGATTACAGCTCGCGCCATTTAACTGGGTTTAAGACGGTGGGAGTTTCTGGCGTCATGGGCGCAGTCAAACTGAGACTAGTGGGCCAAGTCAGCTGGTCGGATCTGTTGCAGGTAAGGTTTAGAAAATTACATCTCTCTGTGACAACAAACTGTGAAAATAGCACAATTCTTAGCAAACTACTACTACAGCTGCTGTTCCGCCGCTACTGGTCCATGCCGTATGGCTCTTGTCGTCGTGGCTGTCCACAGCTTCCTGTCTCGCATCTTCTCCCCCTTATTGTGTCATTTATCTCACACGGAGCAGAGCCCTTCAACCAACTTCTGCCAAACCGTCCTATCTGTAGGTATCTCCCGCAATTAGCCCATGTCCTCCCCATGTGATCAATATCTGTTTCATATTATCTTGTCGTTATATTTTAGGTTTTTCTTTATTTTGTTTTCCTGTGTGTTCCAGAAGAAGGGCATACTTGTTATACCACTATCAGGTTCTCTTAATGTGTGTTCTACACAGCACCAGTCTCTTCTCCCGACCTTTTGATTCTCTGACATCTGTTCTGGTCTGTACCTAAACTCCACACAGTGATTCTGTCATACCACTCTAGTCCAGTTCTGTACCTAAACTCCACACAATGATTCTGTCATACCACTCTAGTCCAGGCCTGTACCTAAACTCCACACAGTGATTCTGTCATACCACTCTAGTCCAGGAGGTACCTAAACTCCACACAGTGATTCTGTCATACCACTCTAGTCCAGGTCTGTACCTAAACTCCACACAGTGATTCTGCCATACCACTCTAGTCCAGGTCTGTACCTAAACTCCACACAGTGATTCTGTCATACCACTCTAGTCCAGGTCTGTACCTAAACTCCACACAGTGATTCTGTCATACCACTCTAGTCCAGGTCTGTACCTAAACTCCACACAGTGATTCTGTCATACCACTCTAGTCCAGGAGATACCTAAACTCCACACAGTGATTCTGTCATACCACTCTAGTCCAGGTCTGTACCTAAACTCCACACAGTGATTCTGTCATACCACTCTAGTCCAGGTCTGTACCTAAACTCCACACAGTGATTCTGTCATACCACTCTAGTCCAGGTCTGTACCTAAACTCCACACAGTGATTCTGTCATACCAGTCTAGTCCAGGCCTGTACCTAAACTCCACACAGTGATTCTGTCATACCACCCTAGTCCAGGTCTGTACCTAAACTCCACACAGTGATTCTGTCATACCAGTCTAGTCCAGGTCTGTACCTAAACTCCACACAGTGATTCTGTCATACCATCTAGTCCAGGCCTGTACCTAAACTCCACACAGTGATTCTGTCATACTCTAGTTCAGGTGTGTACCTAAACTCCACACAGTGATTCTGTCATACTCTAGTTCAGGTCTGTACCTAAACTCCACACAGTGATTCTGTCATACTCTAGTTCAGGTCTGTACCTAAACTCCACACAGTGATTCTGTCATACTCTAGTTCAGGTCTGTACCTAAGCTCCACACAGTGATTCTGTCATACTCTAGCTCAGGTCTGTACCTAAACTCCACACAGTGATTCTGTCATACCAGTCTAGTCCAGATCTGTACCTAAACTCCACACAGTGATTCTGTCATACCACTCTAGTCCAGGCCTGTACCTAAACTCCACACAGTGATTCTGTCATACTCTAGTTCCAGGCCTGTACCTAAACTCCACACAGTGATTCTGTCATACTCTAGTTCAGGTCTGTACGTAAACTCCACACAGTGATTCTGTCATACTCTAGTTCAGGTCTGTACCTAAACTCCACACAGTGATTCTGTCATACTCTAGTTCAGGTCTCTACCTAAACTCCACACAGTGATTCTGTCATACTCTAGTTCAGGTCTGTACCTAAACTCCACACAGTGATTCTGTCATACCACTCTAGTCCAGGCCTGTGCGGACACCACATAGTAGTGAATGTCTGCAGTTGAATAACAATTGTTGTGGTCATTTTTCTTGTTTCTGGGCTACACAGTAGTCCTGGTTTGACTTTACAGTTACATAATATGTGTACTACTGTTTGTCATGTCTGTTGACGACCACAAATGTTGTCAGGCTATGACAACTCATCCAGTTCTGCCCTCCCCCCCCCCCCCCCCCTTCTGCGTCCACATTGCTACGTATGTAGGTGTATGATTCCACTGCTTGAAGCAAACTTTCGCCAGAGAAGATCGGGTCATCATTGGTCTGATTGATTCTCATTATCTGTGTTTTTCCCGAATCATGTCTATATCCGATAGTTGTGGCATCCTATTAAGTGTCTTTAGTTAGTTTTGCGTCTGATCTCGTGTGTTGTGTAGCAGTTAGAAAGAGATCTTGTGTGTTGTGTAGCAGTTACAAAGAGATCTCCTGTGTTGTGTAGCAGTTACCAAGAGATTCCGTGTGCTTTGTAGCAGTTACCAAGAGATCTCGTGTGTTGTGTAGCAGTTACCTTTCTTAACTTTCGACAACAAAATTCTAAAACTATTCTTCATAACCAGTTACTTAAGTTCAGATGCCAGTTTATGAATGTTTGGGCATAAATCTGTCGTGCCCAAAGTCATAAGCGCAGCTAGGTTACTGTCGGTGAGTCTGGAACGTTGCAAGTTTTTTATAACGGTCATAGCGGAAAATGACTAATCGCATCTGTAAGTCGAACCAAAAGGACAAATGTATCTCTGGGCGAATGAACGCAAGTGTTCAAATTGTTCGACAGGCAATAGTCGCCAGAATGACATAATTTGATCAGCTGAAGGTGACGCAGGCAGTTTCGTATGACACAACAGCACAGTTGCTCTGTTCGTTAGCCTTGGTGAAAAATGACTGCTGCCTGGTCAGGGATCTTTCTTGCTTAGCTATGAAATCTTGTCTTAACTCCGAATTGATTGGATATTGA